>JASVER010000077.1:223028-253667 GCA_030449065.1 Oceanodroma leucorhoa
GTGAATGAATTCCTTGCTTTGCTTTGCTTGCGTGCGCGGCTTTTGCTTTCCCTATTAAACTGTTTTTATCTCAACCCACGAGTTTTCTCACTTTTACCCTTCCGATTCTCTCCCCTGTCCCACCCGGGGGAGAGTGAGCGAGCGGCTGTGTGGGGCTTAGTTGCCGGCTGGGCTTAAACCACGACATCTGCCCACCACAATCCCTCAATAAGGGTATGCAAGGCATATCTACATTCTGCACAGGTGGAAATGACTGCTTCATCTGAGCCAGTATTTTTTTTGCACAAAAACTGGGCATAACATCAGACCAAGTCTGGCACCTAGTGAAACACAGAGGTATTTCTAGTACAGTTTTGTAAATACTATGTTGTAAATCGTAAACCTGTACAGCAAAGCTATGTGCATATGCATCTGAACATTTGATTTTCCTTTAGCTTCCTTTATACTGTAAATAACTAATACTCCTGTTTTTAAAAATACACTTACTGTCCACATAGTAGTTTCATCTGTTCGACGGACTTGTATTTCAAAAGACATTGCCAGCTCAGCATCATGCGCTGACTTACTAACATCCCATTCCACCAGCAGCTGCTGAAGAGCCAAATCCTTGGAAATGTTGAGGTACGTTACTGGAAACACGCTGGATTCTATGAGCACAAAAAGGACACAAAAATATTAATGTTTAGCTAAGTCACAAAGCACATCTGAAACAACAGTGGTTAGAGGTAAGATAGGTTCCACACCAGACAGTTCCGAAGGAGAAAAAAAAAGTGATCAAGACCCATGCTGTTGATATCAAAAGCAAACATAATCTTTCATCTTAAGGCATCAGCAGACTAGAATGAGGTTCGTGAATCTACTCAATAGCCTCCCCTCCCTCCCCCCCCAACATTGGGTATGTTATTTAATTTCTTTATGCCCTCAATTTACTAGCTACTTTATGGGAATATTGATCTATCCCTTTATAGTCTTAGGAAGAGGAACAAGATAATGTATTAACAGGGACTGAATTCCAAGAAATCCCAACCCCCAGCAAGCCTTCTCATCATTAGGGCAGAGAATCTAGGCTCAATTTTGCTCTCTGACCTAATTAAGATTAAATTAGTTAATGTAAATCAAGTATTTGAACAGGATAGGTTAAGAGTTTCCCTCCACTAGCTAGCTCAGATAATAGTCTAGTATTAGGCACATTCCTGGTTGCTCTACACAGAGCTTAGGTACTTTAGTCAGGGCTATGGATTCTTCTACTGGAATTAGACACCTAGTTATAACGGCATCTCCATCCTTTTGTGGGTCTGGAGTTAATTCCCAGAATAAAATAAAGTTTAAAAGTCAGACTGAAGTCCCTTTTGGTGTCAGGAAAGAAAAGGCCCCTTAAGACTAGACTGCTGAAAACTACAGATCACCTTAGGAGTGGTCCCTCCTTTTAGATGTTTGCTCTGTCACCCCTCACAAAAAAAACCCTAACTCTTGGAAGAAATCAAATATGGCACTCACTGATCTGTATCTTCTCTCCTTCCTGAAAAATAAACAAACAAACAAACAAGAAACCTAAATTTGATCTGGTTGTTAATGAAGTCAGGGAACTGAAATGGCCAAGTAACCAGGCTTTTTCTTTCGCCACAGTTGCCTTCTGAGTTGCTTCTGCTTGTCACAGGGTCAGAATGCTTATGCTGACCAGGATACAGAAAAGAAATCACAGAATTAACTGCATGTTTTAATAAAACAGAACTCATTCTGGGCATTCCTGCCCCACTACAGCCACAGCCCTTAGGGACATGCTGGATTGAGAAACCCCAGCAGCTCCTTCTCACAAAACTGCCACCTCCAGTCATTTCTCCCAGATGTGCTTCACCCACTAACCCAATGATTATCTGAGACTTTTACAGAATATTACTGGAAGAAACGCAAGCATTCAGGAAATTTAGTTTGAGAATCTACATTTTGATAGATGCTTCCGGCAGTAATCAGATATCCAAACCATTTTGCAATTTATCCTGCGATGCTGGCTCTGCACCAACTTCTGTGCAGCAGTTTCCCTGGATCTTTACATTAACTGTAGGAAATGAAAGGCTCAAGAGAAGCAGCAGTTATAAAAATCTCTGATCAATCAAAGGAAGCAAATAATACCTTATAAGTGTAAATCAAGTATTATTTTTATGGGAATACAGGCACTGACACAGCTTAGTTGTTTATACAGTCCAGCCTCTAATTAAAGAATAAATGGAGGAAAGTACATATTGTACCATTAGTAACAAGTTACAGAAAACTGCTGAAAGAAAGGATTGTTTCTCTTTTAGCAAATCATCTACAAACTCTGTTGGCTTATTTTTAATCCATTCCATTTTGAAAGGTACTGGAAGTCAAAGCAAAATGAAACCACATGCTTTCAATCTAGAGGAAACTACTGGCACAGGCTTCTTCAGATACGCTTGGAGGGAGAAATCAAGGTTTCATTGTTCAAACACTGGGTCTCAGAAAAAGGATCATGGTATCCTAAAAAACTTTTTGAGGAAGAAGTATACACACACATATACGCACATGTACATTCTATCAGTTCTCACTGCAGCCTTAATATATAATTACTGGAAAAAGACGACCATGTGTAAATTACATGAAAGCAGAATTTGACAGCACTAGTGTCTTCTGTAAGGTAAATGCAAAAATGTTTCAAGTGCAGAAGTAAAATTTCCTTTTTGGCTATGGTTATGACATGGTCCTTAAAAAAAAGAGACCTGCTGCTTGACCGTTGCTTTTGAAAAATAATGGCCATCAGTTTTATACTACCATAAGGAAACCCAGCACCTATGACAACTAGTAGATGTCTGGAACTGAATAAACAAAGTTGAAGGCCTGGGGATAAACTTCACTTGCCCAAACGAGGAGGGAGCAGCAATTTTAGGTTTTACTGGAAAACAGAAATATTGTTAGCTTCACTGCCAAGGACTGACCAGGCAAGGAGCCAGAACAACCAAAGCAACAAAGTGAGCCATAAAATTAACTGTGGAAGCAGAGTATCTTATGTTATTTGGGGAAGGTAAGACAAGACACACTTCATCTCCCCACATTCTACAAATTTTCACCATCAAAACAAGAAAAAGGCTGTTAAAATCCCACTTATGCTAAGGAATTGACTAATGTTGTTCCTCTCCAGTATGTAATCTTAGCTGCTCATTTTCTGGTTAACCTTACCTGTATGTTCATCATTCTTTTACCTGAAGCAACATATACCAAGACTGAGGGGATATCATTTCACATAGGCAAATAGGTGGCTGATCTAAAGCTCTGGCCCTTGCCATTCTTGTGTTTTCCTTCTGCAGTGCTGAAGCAACTGGGGGAGACAGATGGGCCCAGCACAAATAAACAAACCTAAAGGGACCCAGCTAGTCTCTCAATGAAACTCACAGGCACAAAGTAAGACTCCCAGGGAAAGGAAACAAATACGCCTAGCAGAAAAGCCAGCCAGCTGCCAGAAATCACTTCCTTTTTCARGGTGCACCATTAAAAGAAACACATGTATATCTTCTGAATTTCCCTATCCTCTTTTCTGCTCCTTCTCTAGCCAATTCTAATTGCAAGTGTCACTACCATGCCTATTGCATTGATGATGAGCTTGCCTCTTTTCTCTACATGTCTGTCTTTGTCCAAGCTAGAATCTCATGCCTTTTCTCATCATAAAGAATATTTTCACCTGCCACACTTAATTAACTTGACAAAAAAMCAAAGGTCTCATTAGTTTGTTTCTTCCTCCATCTGTACGAGTGTCCTTCCACTATCTCCTTTTAGTTAGATGCCATTACTTCAGACCTCACACAATTTTGTTTTCCTCAGAGCCTGGCATAAGACAGTCTGGATCACCAGTCAGGGCTTATACACAGTACCAATAAACAGAAGAAACAATATAATTAAGGATGTATCCAAGATCTTGAAGACCACTGAGTTACAATGTGGAACTGAAAGACTTTTCTAGTATAATTTACACATCTAGAAATATTTGTAGCATTCACGGTTATAATCTTCCCCTCCTAGCAAAGTTAAATAACCAAGGCATCTTAAGACTTGTTTTAACTTGAAAGCTAAGTGAAGACTATATAAATAGCTTTATGATTAACAACAGAGACTAATTTTATTCCTGAATAACCGCATGTGAAAACAAGTGACCAAGTTACTGTAATGCAGTAACTGTTTGGACTTGCCTGCATTACAAAGTTTTGCCACTCTAGGGGCATTGGTAATAGAGTCTCAAAACTGAGGAACTGGCACCTTGGGTGAATGGAGTGTGAACACATGAATTTCAAGATTAAAGAGAGGCAAAAAAGTCTGAAACAAATATATTACCACCTTCAGTATGATAACAAGTACATTTATACAAAAAACCACCCTCTTCCTCCTTCACCAACTTAATTAAGGCAATAAAACTTCTATAACGCAGACTATAGTGTGGTAAGTTCTGCCTTCTTAGTGGTGGTCACAGAAAAGCCAACTAAAAATATTCATTCCTTCTTTTTTCTTTTAATGGAGTCATGCCTAATGCTATTGCCAGCAGCAAGTGTGCAAGCAGTACTTTTACCTTAAAATACAGAGTCTTCTGGAGAGTTACCCTTATATTAAACTTTGTTCCCTCCAAATATGCATATTTGCTTTTTTCTTTGTATGAGATACATATGTGAAGTGTAAGAAATAAAAATCTGGTCCTGGAATCTTGTGGCACAATCAGAAAAGAGCCAACGGAAGTGCTAAAGTTTTCATAGATGAAACAAACAAAAAAGAGAAAGTGAAGGGAAGAAGTAGAAAAGCATAAAAGTTGTCAAAGAAGAAATAAATTATTTGAAGATTACAGAGTACAGATCAAAAACATATGAGACAGAGGGGGAGCAGATAAGTAAATACACTCTGGCTTCACATCCTTGCAAGTTATTGATTCAACAGGCAATTTTGCATGACGGGGTTACAAAAGGTAATTACACAAGTTGCTTCATCACCTTACCAAAGACAATCATTTGATTAAGCGTGTAACATGTTGCTTAATCACAGGATACTTACAAACGGGCAAGTCCAAAGCTTCAGGTGTTGTAGATTGCTTGCAAATAAAAAAGCAAATGTTCAGATATTTACCTTGCTGTGAGTAGGTAGTGTAGCAAGTCCTCAGGGGGAGCAGTACTGCCAGAACCATGAGGTGATTCATCATTCACCCGCCTTTTCCTGCACAAGACTTATCAGGAAAAAAGACATTTCTATTATTTGTTTCTTTTACGAGAAATGCATGCCAGACAATAGCCCAGATAATATTACTGGATTTCAGAATGAATGAATAAAAACCAAACCACACAGATTCCAGGCAGTTTAAGAGAAATTCAGGAAGAATGGACAAAGAATGATAAGGAATGAAAAAAAAGTCTTGTTTTTAGGACCTGGTTACAGCATAGGGGAAAATACACCACACTCAAAAAGTTCAATTTAATCTAAACAAATAAAACACACAATATGTTTAAAGTTTTCCCTCCACTTATTTCTAAGGAATATTAAAACAAAAGTTTGTCCTGATATATTTTGGTTTTCCTCCTGCACAACTAACAAGATATCCATCCTAACAAGGAAAAAAAAAAAACATCAGAGGTACGAAAGGCCTTGTGGTTTCTACTCCACCTAGAGCCCGACTGATGAATCCAGAGGACTTTGGCAAGCATGGTCTTGCCCTTTGCCAGCACCCAGGACACTATACGGAGGGCTTTAATTAGACTGGAGTTGAAATACACGTATCAAAGTCTTAGCAAGTTCCATTCCTAGAAGGACTGTCACCTCAAGCACCTCATAGCTCTATCTAGCGTTCCTTTTACAGCTTTTACACTCACATTTTGACAGGATGAAACTCCGTTTGACTTCCACAGCCCAGTTCTGAGGGACTGATCATATGTCAGATCTCATAAGATCAATCACCTCTGAACTCCCCCTTGTAGAAGGGAGAGGTAAACGTTCAGCAGCAACATGGTTAAAAGCACTCAAGCACAGAGGGTACAGGAGTCCAAACAACAGGAACAGGACTACAGATACAGCTATCTTCAACTTTTAATTTCCACTTTTTACATTTCTGGAGCTGTGTAGAATACTGGTAGAGTCTTCTACCACTGCTTCCGTAACAGAGTTGAAACTGCTTAGCAGGACAAGATAACCAGGATGACCTTCTGTCCCCTCTAAAGCCAAGGATGGAACATTTACCGATTTCAGAAGAGCCAGGAATTCACTCCAGAATTTCTTGCTAGCAGAAAACCACCAATTTAATACCTCGGAGCTGCAAACACTTAAGTTTAATGACCCTGCCTTAGATTCATTGGTTTTGAGCAGCTCTGAATTTCTCCAAAGGATCAAAAGAAAATATTTCAACCTTTTTTTTTTTTTCACGTGTCTAACGGTCACATGGAAAATGCTGTGTGCAGCACTGCAACCCAAGGCTCAATGCTCACAACAAGCACCCTTGCTGCAGTGTGCCCCTACTTTTTCCTTGTGAGCACAAATCTTCACGTGGAGGGCCCTGTGTTTAAAAGGTGAGTGTTGCTTTGCGTAATGTATAGGCTTCAGCAGTCTTTCTTGCCATTATACCAACATCCTCAAAAGTATTTGGACTATACTAAAATCAACATGAATCTAAATATTTTTGAGAACCTAGGCCTAATTCACATGCAATTAATAGACTGTTCCAAGAACTGACTTAGGGAAGTCAGTTTATAGATTTTCTAAGTTTAGACTTTTTTATCACCTGATCAAATTTAATATCTAAAAGGGAAAATAATTCAATACATTTTGTCTGGAATAAACATGATAGAATGGCTCTTTGTTATAGAGCAGTGAGTGGCAAGTAAGTGACACAAAAAGAAGTCTTTCCACGGCAGATTGTGTTAAAATTTCTGGTAACTCTTCAGTAGATTGTTATTCTTTTGAATTATAAGAAATGAATATTGAGACAGAAAGCCAAATCTTGCAGGCCCTTTTTCAGAAAAAAGTGAAAATAAAACTGCCTTTAAATTCAAGGGAGTTGAATTTAACTCTTGAGTTAGAGAGTTGAGACTCTCTTCTAAGACCAATTTAATACAAGGGTGGCCAGTTAGGTTCAGTGGCATAACTCCTGACTTACATAAGCATGATGAAAACCTGGCCCCACAGGACTCCTGATTTTGTAAACATCTTTGGACACAAAGTTGTTTGCCCTATTTGTCCTGTATCACTTAAATCCAACATTAAATACAGTGGGAAAGTATTGTGGAAGTCATGACATAATAGACTATTTGTTTAAATTACTTCCTATTTGGAAAACAAATCCAAACTCTTTTCTGCTCTTAAGAGGTATTTCCAACTACTGTACTGAAATAAATATCCAATTTAACTCTCTCTCTCCAGTTATTTACACTGTCAGTTTACTAATGACACAGCCTAGATCACTTTTATTGATGCATAGTACAAATGCCATATGCTACTAAAGGGCAAWGTAATACAATAAATGACCATCAGAATATAAACATATTTTGGACAGCTACAACGCTTTTCACTATTCAGTATGTTAATAATCTAGTTTAATACTGTATAATAAATTGTGATAATATGTATCAAAACTGTATCAAACCAGTTTTCATAGGAAATGTTCTGGAATTCTCTAACAAAAGAGAATATGAAGTAAAATTAAATAAATGAAAACACTATTTGAGAAAAAAGAAATACAGTACTCAATACACGAGTAATATTTTGACTTAAATCATCTTTATGCAGAAACTTCTGCCTATGACTAACAAATTAATCACATAGAGTAATTACTACCAACTAATGTCAAGCACTTATTCTGTATTATCAATAATTAAGTACTTTTATAAAATCATCATTTAAAAATCTGTGTCTTGGTTACAAAGATTAAAAGAGAATCAAAACAGTTGTAGAAAATACATTATCAATTTCATTTAAAAAAATAAGATCATAATGGATTAACTACATCCTTGCCAAAAGCAAAAATAATTGAACAACAAAGGGAATGAAGACAGGAAGCCAGGGAAGGTTTTTAAGTATCTAAATAATTCATCACCCTGAAAGAGGCAAAGTACTACCTCTGAGAAATAGTGAGCAACTCTTAATTGTTATGGTGAATAGATATGAATACCACACTAGTATGCCACAATTCTTCATCTGAGAATGAATCACTGCTGTGTTGCTGTGGTTTTTTTTAAGCCTAAGAAAAGTCATATTTTGTCACCATGCTCCAACCTGGAATGCTTGTGTACTTCATTTGCATGAACTGCAGTTAAGAACAAGACACTCTCATGCCAGTGATTCTGAATATGGACTGCAGACACATAATTTGAATATTTTTTCCTTTCTAGCTACTTTTGTCATTAAGATAATTTTGCAGTGGGATTTCTCTAGTCTATCACAGCGCACTTTGTCCAACTGGCTTTTGAAGAACTCCAAGGATGGAGATTCCACAACGTTTCTGGGCAAGTTGTTCCAGTGCTCAACCCCCCTCACTCTGAAGGTTTTTTCTCATTATATTCTCCTTATATTCATATATTAATTTTTCTCCTTATATTCATATGAGGATAATATCTTCTTTTATTCTCCGTATATTCATATATTCATTTTTCTCCTTGTATTTTTCTCCTTATATTTTCCTTGCTACAATTTGTGCCCATTTCCTCCTGCCCTTTTGGTGTACACCTCTGCAAAAAGCTTAGCTCTATCTTCTCAGTAACTTCCCATCAGTTAGGCGAGGACTGCAGTTAAAACTGCCCTTACCTTTCTCTTCTCATGGCTAAGCAAACTCAGCTCCTTCAGTGACTCCTACATCTGCTCCAGCCTCCAAAGCTTCCTGGTGTCTCTCTGCTGGACCCAGTCCAGTTTGTCAGTCTTCTTTGTACTGTGAGCCCAAAACTGGGCACAGTAATTTAGACATGGCCTCATAATTGCCAAACAGAAGGAAATAATCACTCCCCTAAGCTCTAATTCTTTGCCATCATTAACAGCAGTAGTTACAGTTCTAATTTCTGTGATGAATCTGGTTATTGGGTCACACAGTGAAATGACCTATAAAATGGGGGATAATACTAAGCCATATGGTAAGGATGATCGGGCGCAAAATGATCTGTCAGAGCTATAGAAGTTAGCCGAGCAAGAGATTTTTCATTTTACCCTATATTCTTCCCCGTTCTAAAAATTCAACATCTGTGGGGGAAATAAAGCAGACTTGCTTAGTCTTGTCAGTCTGTAGCGTGAATCAATGATAGATTTTTTTAAGTCATTAATATATAGTCTACTTGTAATTCTTCCTGTTGGAAAAATAGAATCTGGGGTGTGACAAAACAGATACAAATGGATTCAGGACTCCCCAGCCTAACTTGAAATCAATCAGTACTGATAGATACATCAATAGAACAGAACCATTTTGGAGACCTGGCAGCAACTGCAATAATATTCAACAGCAACAGGAATTGTTCAGAGACCTGACAATTAAAGAGCAATCACTCAAGAAGTGGAGACAGCACAGGAGCGAATTACCTTGGGAAGAGATGAAATCTCCTTCAGTAGGTAGTTTGCGAATAGTCTAAATAAATTATCTCCAGATAAACTATTTCTCCTTCAGAGCAAAAAGCTGGCTTAGATGATCGTCGAAGTCCTATCCAGGCCAATGCTTCTGTGATGACATGGATGAGAGGAGAAAGAAATTCCCATTATTCATCTGGTAAGCATGCCTAAGATAAACATTTCATCAAACCTCTCTTCAAAGGCATTAAAGCACCAAAATCCAACTGAAACCTCTGTCAAGATCAGGCTCATAGTATTCTGGAGCCATTGGCTGGGAGCTGGAGCTATACGGTGCACATACTGCTGCAGTACCTGGAATACCCATGTGCGTAAGAAAAGGAAGCCCCTGCTATGAACATCTAGTATTAGCTGACCACAGAGTCAATCTGTTTTGTATCAATCTTCCTAAAGCTCCATATTTCAAATCATACTTCCTACAACTTTCCTTTCTCAGTGCTCTTTGCTTTGCTTGTTTAGAACATCTGCCAGTCACAACCCACATCCTCAAATGAACCGGAGCCTGTACAAAGGCTGGGAAAAAAAATGTTTTCAGCTGCTACAATCCAGAAAACTTTATCCATTTAAAGGAGAGTATTACATAGGGACACCAAATCATAAACACTATTGGTCGAACAAATTTTCCTAAACCAGATGTGGAAGAGGACTGTCAGTGAGGCAAATGCATTAATAATTCTACTTTGGATTTATATCAAGTTTTTCCTCCTATGTTCTCAYTCCCTATACTTCATAGACTGACAGACTGAGGATAGGAATCACAATTCAAGTTCATACCACGTAGTACAAGGTCACTAACCTAACTGATGTGTTTAGTGCCAAAACCTAATAAACTCCTTCCACCAAAGAGAAAGAGGCACCCCTAGAAAGTAAGCCAGACCATAGGTAGACTAACTTGTCCTCCGGAGGTGTTTTTTTCCTCTTAAACAAACAGATAACTAGGTAAGTGCCAAAATGAGCTAGAATGCCCTAAGTCAATGATTTGCACAAAGACGCTGCACTGAAGTGTGCCTCCGCTCTCCTGATTCCTGCAATTCCCAATATGATATCCCTTGCAATATCAACAGTGCAGAGCTGACATCCAACTGAAGCAGCTTTACATGAAACAGGGAGCAGTGTCAAGCCATTGTGTGTTGGTGAAATTGAGTGTTGGTGCATCTGCCAAAGCATCCTACAACTAAATAGATCCCTCTTCAAAATAAACATCACACTGTTTATAGAAAATTTAATTTGCAACAATTCTGAATGCTGAAAAAACTGAATAGCTGAGACTCTAAATTCTAAAGCAGATGAACCCTTCCTTTAGTCCTTGTACTCAGGCTTTCTTCTCCCAAGCAATTCTAAAGATGGTTTCAATTACACTTATCACAAAAAATACATCTGTGTATAAGACACTGAAAGCTCCTAATAAGCCTTTGCGATCTAATGGGTGAGCAACAAGTTTAAAAAGCTGCACATGGAAGAAAGGAATTTCTATAATTAAGGTCTGATAGGCATGTAATTGTTTGATCATTTAGGGATAGTTTTATTTCCTGGTTTTTGATAAATAGAAAGCTCTTTGATGCATGCTGTTGGTTTTCTAAAGAGCTTTGCCAAAACAGGAAAACATTATGTATCTTATGATCCCATGAAGGCTGGAATCCAAACAAAAAAGCAATTAAATAGCAAAAAAATGGAATCTAAAAATGTAAAGTGCTCAACAGACTATGTAAGACTACTCCTGCCCCATCAGAAAGCAAATGCTAACAACTGTAGGGAAGGAATCCCGTAACGTGGTGGCAAGACTCATACCAACAGGACAAATAATTCTACCATGTTTTCAGGCATGATCTACCTGTAATGCTGTTAGGATCTGGTTTACTCTGCTGGAGTAGGGACTCGTCCATGCATGCAATATTTAGATAAAAAGAGAGATAAAAACATTATGCCAGAAAAATAGTCAAACTCCAAAGAATGCTGGAACCACACTGGAATTTATGATGTTTTCTCATTTACTCCAATGGTTTTGAGATTAAACAACAGATTTCAGCTACTTAAAAGAAAGCAGGAGTGACACTTTTTCTCGTATGATGCTGGATTTAAAGGTCTGGGCTTGCATTTCTGAGCAAGTCAACACCTTCTCGAAGTCATAGGAACAGGAGATGTTAAAACCAAACCTAATCACCTGGCAGGAGCAGCATCCTCATCCCACGATGTACTTCATCTCAGTCATTTTTGCTCAGGTCAAACCAGCAGCTTTTATGCTGTAGTTAAGCACTGACCTCCTGAAAGCAGAGAAGGTTGGGGGGGGTCATAAAACGCGTTAAATTCAACGGTACGTGATGGTGCTGCCGCGGCACTCTGAAGGAGCAGTACGAGGACGGCGGTGTCGAGGAGCCGGCTCCCCTCGCTCCCGCACCCGCCGTGCCGAGGGACGCCTGGAAAAACGGGGGTTAAAGGGCAGGCAAAGGGTGAAGAGAGCTTAACGGGCAACAGAAGGACTAGAATTCAAAGTAAATACTCCACAGAGCGTTTCAGAAAAGGCGCCCGGACGGAGGAGCTGGATTTTCCTCAGCGGAGCAGGCTGAGCTCCTCTCAGCGAGGGCGGCCGGGATCCCCCCGCGGGAGGAGAGGGGAAGGGGGGGTTACCGAGGGAACGAGGGGCTGCCGCCACACGGGGAGACCGGCATAACTCACCTGCGGCTGCCGAGCAGCTCCCTCAGGAACGGGGGGGAGACAGGGCCCCGCCTGGCGGCCAGCGGGACGCGCCGGCCCCCCCGGTCAGTATCGGGAAGAGCTACGAGCCGTCCCTCCCCCGGGCAGGGCGGTGCCTCCCCCCACGTCGCGGAGGCCGGGTGAGCAGCGTCTCGGGTATTTCCCCCTGGCTCCGGGAAGCGCGGCCGGTTCCCTTGGCTGCCCTCCCAAAGGCAGGGCGCGGGCCGGCCCGCCTCCCCTCCCGCAGGGCCTGCCGCCATCTGCCCCCTCCTCGATGGAGCCGGCACCCACGGAGGAGGGGTCAGGCGGCGGAGGCCGGGCCGCTCCGGTGCCCACAGGGCGAGCGGGGTCAGCCGGAGACAGGGACCGACCGTGGGGGGGGCCAAGCAGGGAGAGGAGGACAGGCAGGGCTAGCCTGAGAGGACCGTGAGGAGCAGAGAACAGACACTTTGCTCAAACGGGCACGTTCCCGATCCTCCCAGCCCCGAGCTGGTCAGAAACCACGCATAGAAGTAATGTCTGCAAGACGCCTGTGCCTCTGGTGCCATGGCCCCAGGGTTCCCGTGTCTCCTTGGTGCGGCTCCAGGGGACAGTCGCTCTGGCCACCGAGGCGGATGGGGTGAGGAGGTGACCTGGTGCTTGCAGCAGGGCTCGGGGTCGGGGCCATAACCGGTTTGGTGCTGGACCACCATCTTGCATGCAGCTGTCCGACGAAATCCCACTCAGAAACCATGTTAAGGGAGGTTGTGGCTCACAAGTAGGAGGTTGTGGCGAGGGTAGGAAGGCTCTGCAGAGGGATCTGGACAGGCTGGATCGATGGGCCGAGGCCAATTGCATGAGCTTCAACAAGGCCAAGTGCCGGGTCCTGCACTTTGGTCACGACAACCCCAGGCAACGCTACAGGCTTGGGGAAGAGTGGCTGGAAAGCTGCCCGGCGGAAAAGGACCTGGGGGTGCTGGTCGACGGCCGGCTGAACATGAGCCGGCAGTGTGCCCAGGTGGCCAAGAAGGCCAACGGCATCCTGGCCTGTATCAGGAATAGTGTGGCCAGCAGGAATAGGGAGGTGATCGTGCCCCTGTACTCGGCACTGGTGAGGCCGCACCTTGAATACTGCGTTCAGTTTTGGGCCCCTCACTACAAGAAGGACATTGAGGTGCTGGAGCGTGTMCAGAGACGGGCGACGAGGCTGGTGAAGGGTCTAGAGAACAGGTCTTATGAGGAGCGGCTGAGGGAGCTGGGGTTGTTTAGCCTAGAGAAGAGGAGGCTGAGGGGAGACCTTATCGCTCTCTACAACTATCTGAAAGGAGGCTGTAGAGAGATGGGTGTTGGTCTCTTCTCCCAAGTAACAAGCGATAGGACGAGAGGAAATGGCCTCAAGTTGCGCCAGGGGAAGTTTAGATTGGATATTAGGAAAAATTTCTTCACTGAAAGGGTGGTCAGGCATTGGAACAGRCTGCCCAGGGAAGTGGTGGAGTCACCATCCCTGGAGGTGTTCAAAAAACGTGTGGATGAGGTGCTTCAGGACATGGTTTAGTGGGCATTTGTACTGGGTTGATGGTTGGACTCGATGATCTTAGAGGTCTTTTCCAACCTTAATGATTCTATGATTCTAAGTCAAACTCTCCACTCCCAAAATTGTAGGACCATAAGGCAGGAGGGGAGATCGGGAGTTCACTGCGTCTTGCCGTGCCCTTCGACTGTGGGTCCCCATCTGACAGGCCTCGGTAAGACATTCAGAGAGGTTCAGTGTGCCGCTGGGTCACTGCTTCCATCAGACAATGTAGCCATGAGAAAATTCTGTCTAAACCTGTTTAAACACCTTAAACACCTTGTTTAAACACCTTATCCTTTTCAGGGTGTTCATGGTGAAGGTTTCTCCAGTTTGTAGCACTTTTACATAAAAGAGGTCTTCTGTCTCTTACTTTCTTTTTCCTAAGCTACATTTGTAGATTAAACATAATGTACCTATTAAGACACTGTTGTCCTTGCTCTCCTTTGGATTGTCCCAAATTCTCAAAGCTTGGTTGCTTTTCCTCAGAAGGATGTGGACTGGGAGGTGTTCTGCTTTACAGGCTATATTGCTTTTTATACCTCCTGCTATATAGTTTGCTTTTTTTTCTAACAGCATAGTGTTGCCGACTTACACTTTGCTTGTGATCCACTCCAGCACCTTGATCCTTTTCTTCTGAATTGCTGCCTAGCCATTGTTCCCTGCCTCTTTGTATTGCATTGATATCTCGCGCTTCCCTCTGTTGAGTAACACCCTGCTTCTTTAGTCAGTTTTTCCATTTTCTCATGGTGCGTTTGCTCTCTAGTCAAGCAAATGATTTCTAGTAAAAGGATAGTTTTATTCTTCAGAACCTTATTCTGGAGAATTACATCTATTTCTTCCACAGAGTTCCTGTGCATGTTGTGTGAGTCATGTAAACTGAACTTTTCACAGAGGGTCACTAGTTACTCAATTTTCATTGCCTGCAGGCCGGTCTGGAGGCACTAGAACCAGACATTTACTGTTCTGTCAGAACTCAGAGGAGTACATACATGAAAGGTAAGCTAACTGCTTAGTTTTACTCAAAATGCAAATCACAGATGTGTAAAATTGGATGCCAAAATTTTGGCATGTTTCTTTTCTGTTTTTTTCCCTTATGCTTATTAACAACTCTCTGTAATATGCTAACAAGTTCGTTCCTCTAATGTTTTTAGACAGTATAATTTGAAAAGCTTACTGGAAATTTATCAATTCTATATTTGAAAGTAGGATTTGAGTGATATACAATAAATAAAACGTGGAGGTTTTGTACATTGAGGGATCTGATGGGAAAAATGGTGTATCATGTAATGAAAACTAAAGGGAATATATTAAGACAGCTTAGTTCTAGCACTTTTTAAATTTTGTATGGGTGTTGTTGCACTCCTTTTTGTCTTTTAGTGTAGGGGTGGAAAATTTTTGCATATACTATTTTAAAGATAATATATTAAGTCATTTTTCTGCTTTGAGCCCCCTCATCTGTGTTTGAAAATGTTTCTTCTTTTAGGCCTCTGCTGGAGATGCCTGTTAAAATCTGTTGATATATTTAACATTTTCTGAATCATTTCAACTCTACTGTGGATTATAGATGTTCAGCCCTCTCTTGCCTCTCCATTTGGGTAGCAGCAATAATCTCAGATGCTGCTTTTGCACACTGATCCACATAATCCAGAAGTTCCAGAATGACAAATGTAATGGCTTATCCTTTGAATGCTCCAGACTTATGAACATATGAAGTCATTGCTATCTAGAAATAATGTTCAAGGTACTAATTAGTACCCAGAAACCTAACAAGTTATTGAATAACATCTATAAGGAATTTTCATGCCTGGTCAGCAAGTGTTTCAAAAAGCAAGTTATCAAATTTCTCATATTTGAGGCGGGAAAACTGAAATAGAAAGAACAAAGGTAAATCCACAAAAGAACTTGGCACTGCAATGTGTCAAGTGTCACAGTGTCTACAGAATTTAAAGTCCCAAGTTAGGTGCCAAAGTTCTTTATATACCAAATCATAGCAATGTAGTGTGGAAAGGCCTAGAAGAAGACATCCAATCCAACCTGAGACCCTCTTTTTCTGTAACCACAGCTCTGAATTTCACCCCACCTCTCCTAGGAGCTTAGTTGCCTGTGTACATATATCCAAGGCCCAGCTCTGATATGGCACAGCTGCATAACCTTGATCCAGACTGCTATGAGAGAGCTGTGAGAACATCTATAGAGGGATAAGAAAGTTGAAAGTACAGACAGAAGTAGGGCTGTTGACATGAGATCACTGGTAGTTCAAGGATTTCAGGGGGAAAGTACCAGCATGAAAAGGTATAAAATCCTAAAGGGAAAAATCACCTGGGGAAGCCTCGTCAAGCTAGCCAGTCTAGTTGGGGACTAGCTAGGAATCATCGTGTCGTGTTATCAGTGTTGATGGAGCTGGTGGAGGATGGCAGCTTGGCGATGCTGGGAATCCTTTCCAGAGAGCCAGGGGAAGTGACCCTTCCCCTTTTGACTCATACCTGCCTGCCCAGCAAGACTTCTTAGGTAGCTTAACATGAGTGGCAAGTATATCAATGCTTAGTCTAATAGCCCAGTAAACCCTACCTGGCCCTTCCGTGTGTTAGCCAATAACTAACTGCTTTATTTTAAATTATATATATTCTTCTTGCAGAGTCTCTGCGCCTGGCTAAAAGTACCTGACCAAGTGTGATGGATGCACTCAACTCCTTAACCAAACTAGTGATAGTCGGGTACAGGCTCCAAAGGAGGTAAAGGCCTAAGCCATAACCAGGCCAAGAACTTCTCTACTTCCAATCTGTTTTCTGAAAACTCACAAAGGAACAAAGTGACACAGTGAGCATCAATTCATATGAGCTTGGAACACTGATCATGCAATTACCACATGAATAGCAGGTGGCTTTTCCAAGACTCATTTATCAAGGAACAAAGAAAGTTGTGGGTACAAGGAGGCTCATGCATATCTTTCCCATTGCATGTAATTTGACTACAAGCCAACCACTTTATTCCATAAATATGACAGCCTAAGTGAGCCTTCTTTCAGCTCTCCCTGCTAAGCAGCTGGCTGCGTGGCAATCTCCCCTTGAGCTGGGACACCTCTCTGCTCCTTGAGGCAGAGAGACCACCCACCAATTGCAGATCTTTGGTAAGTGACCAATACTGCACATAACCTGGTATTATAGTGCACTAAGATTTTTGTATTGGCAACTTTGATTTTTGTATTGGCAACTTTGAATCATTGTTATATCCTTTGTGCAGTAAGTAGCGGAGTGAACCTTGCCATCAAATTTTGTTAAGACACACTTCTACAACATCATATTTCAATAAAACCACTTTTGCTGATACTTTTGGCGGTGGTTCTTTAAGTGGTCTAAATCGCCCATCCACAACACCAAGAGGGCCATAACAGGCCTCCCATTCAAAGGAGGACTTCACCTGTTTGGTAAGTCTTGAAAGCCTCGAAGAAAGGCAATTTCAGAACCTTCCTAGGTGACCTGTTGTAGTGCTGCACTTCCTTCCTAGGGGCAAAGTTTCCTAATATCCAACCTGAGCATCCCAAACCATGATTTGAGACTGTTGCGTCATGTTACCTTGTGCTATCTGCCACCACCAAGAAGAGTTGTCTCTCTGCTTTGTAACTGTCATTCAGGTAGTTGTAGGTTGCCTTTAGGTTGTCCCTTAGCCTCCTCTTTTGGAAACTAACCAGGCTTCTAGTTCATGTTCTCTAGGCCACTGACAATCTTGGTACCCTTCTGCTGTATCTTCTCCTGTTTCTTGACATCTCTCTTGAACTGGGGTGCCCAAAACTGGACACAGTATTACAGTCTCCTTGCTGCTAATTAAAGGCAGTATCATAGCCCTGCATCAGCACACACAGCTTTCTCATGCCTCCTGTTTGTTCACTAGCATACCATCACTTCAAGTGGGCACTGGGGTGTGATAATTCCCCCTCAAAGTATGAGAGCTTCCCCCATAATGCTGTCCTTTCAGCTTCCTTATTTGTGTGCATAAGCTTGGGGTGGGCACCCTTTGATTGCCAGCCCAGTCCACCTTCCCTCACTTCATTGTCACCATCTCTCTCATCATTCCTAGTTTAAAGCTCTTGTCAGGATGGCCAACCTGCCGGCAAAGGTTTTTTTGCCCCACTTAGGTTGCTCTCATCTCCTCCTACCAGTCCTTAATGCTCAGCAAGCATCCCTTGGTCATAAAAGCTGATTCCTTACTGTTGACACCAGCTGTGCAAACATGTATTGACCCACAGATTTCTCCACTCACTGAGGACACCTTTCCCCTTCACTGGCAGGATTGAGGAGATACCATCTGGGCTCCCTTGCCCTTGGGTCTAACCTCCAGAGCCAGGTGGTCACTCTTGATACACTTAAGGTCTCCTCTCACAGTATCATTGGTGCCCACATGGAATATCAGCACAGCATACTAGTCTCAGTTCCCGGAAGATCAGCATGGGATACTAGTCTCAGTGCCAGGCAAGCCTAAGCAGCATCTCCACAACATCCTGGATTCAAGCCCTCAGCAAGCAGAAGACCTCCCTAGACAGTGTTAGGTCAGAGGATAAGAGCCTCTGTCCCCCATAGCAGGGACCCTCCCACTATGACTCACCCTGTGCATACTTAGGCTCAGCTGGCTCTTCTGATGCTCTGTTAAACAGTTCCCAGGCCCTCGTCTGCTTCCAGGACACAGAGCCTATTCTGTAGTTGCAGATCTGCAGGTAGAGAAAGAGTCATCCTCCTGGTGCCAGAAGTCACAGACTTCCAGCCTTCACTAGCATGGAAGTCTCCATTTCCCAACCCAATGCACACAGATGCTGCCTGTCCCTGCTTCAGCGCAGTTGGGGATCCAAGCTTTTGTATCTGTAGAATCTTGGAGTTCTGGTGAGCTGCACTAAACTAGGCCTCTCTCTAGCATCCTCACTCATCAGAGTCAGCTGGAGACAAGAGCTTGAAGGACCCTTTTATCATGAATAGCTGACAGAACTCATTAGGAGTTGGCAGACATTGTTAGAAGTCAAGGCCTCCTGAAGCTATCTTTTCCTGGCAGCAGTAGACACGCTGAAGTTCCTGAAAGAGTTCCCAGGAGTTCTCGAGTGACCTAGCAGAATTTCCCCTAAGATATAGAAAATCTACAGGCAGAGCTTCGAGACTGCTGTGCAAGCTGCTGTGTCTGTTGGCTACCTCCAGCTGTCATCATTTAGTCATGTCTTCTTTTTCGTTGCATTCTTCAGATACAAACATCTGCAAGTTTCATTAGTAAGAACACTTGGGTGAAGAGTTTTGAGCTTCTGCTTTAAGAAGGCAAGTCCTGAAATGGTTACCATTGGACATGTATGAGAAGTCTTAACAACACACCAAAACTTGGGATTTTAAGCAGCAAGTCCACAGAATATGTAACAGTAGCAAAACCACAGCAATGCTGTTTGGAAGATGAAATGCATCAGATAAATAAGCAGGGATCACGAAGAGAGGTGGGGGTGTGTGTGCACATGTGCATGCATGCACATCTTCGTGTCTTCCTTCAGACTGGGATTGTTGATATAAATGTTTCTGTTAGCAATACTCCACATTGTCTGCCTACAATTCAGGCAATGTAGGGTTGTACTCACTAAGAATTCACCTGTGTGGTATTCTGGGGTAAAAAAATTAACAAAGTCAGGGGATAATATTCAGATTTTTTGCGTATTTTGCAAGTCGCATTTGCTGGTATTTGGCTAGACAGAGAAAATAACCCGGCCTAAGAGGGAAGAATAGCTTGGTTATGGTTCTGAATAGAAAAATGATCATGCCACTTAATCTCCATGAGTTAATTTTCCTTCATTAATTGGAAATAATAATATTTCCTTTTTGCCTTTTTTTTATTTCTCTTGTCAGTAGTTTTCAGACCGAAGAGTGCCTCTAGCTTTTGCTGCTATGGTATGTAATATAATTGGACAGGAACTCCACAGAAGGATATTTTAGTCCCAACTTTAAAATAAACACATAAATAAATTCATAAATAAATAAATAAGGGATAAATGAATAAAAAATAAGTGTATTCACTAGCGGAGAAAAGAGAGGCTGCTGCTGGTGGTGTTAAGCTTGAATTTCCATTTTCATTTTCTCAATTGTAGCCATACTAATTTTAGAAGTGCTTTATTTAAATTATGTCTTTTCAATATTTTAGTGTCAGCTGTACCTAAAATACAATATTTCCCCTTTCACATATCAAGTTTTTGTAGCCCCAGCATCTAAAACTCATTTTTCTCTATTGAGATCTCTGTTCAACAATGTGCTTGTAATGTTACATAATCTACTTCCAGCATTTACAAAACCTACCACTGATGTTGGTATACTAATAATTTTTACCCATACTGACTTATACGGTGCAGTAAGTGTGCCCCTTATGAGTAATAAAAAGGTAATTTTCTAATTTCTCTGTCCTTCAGGAAGAAGGTAAGCCATTGTAACCATGCTATCTACATTAACAGGACCATTTCAAAGGAAAACAAAATCTGCAAACAGGATATATGAAACAGAATTCCCTTTGTTAGGCACTGAATCAAAGACCTGAAACAAGAGAAATGGGGTAGTTAAAAGTTCCTCATTAATCAATGCAGTGAAAGACTTTCCTTTACTATGTTATTTAAAGTAGAAGCAGAAATATTAGTCTGTATTTCAAGAGTTTCGGATTCCAGTTAGTTAATGATCATACACATGAGCTTATGGACAGTTCACTAGAGATGTTGACTCTCTTATTAAAAGCCAATAATTTGTATGAAAAAGTCTGAAGTCCTTTCAGTTGTAAATTTATATTTAACATAGTGTGAAAGAGGCCATCTTTAGCCCCAAAGCAGAATGAATCACACCCACATCCTGTTTCTCAGAATTTTTTCTTAAAAACTTCCACTGCCAGAAACTTCACTGCCTTCCAAGGTAGTCTCTGGCTAGGACCTAACTATACTTAGCGGTAGAAAGTTTTCGCATATGTAAACCAAAAAATACTTACTAGCTCTTTATACCCACCACTGTCTGCCTACAAACTAATAAAGACCAAGTTACTATTTTCTGTTTTGCAGCAGCCTTTGAAATATTGAAGATTAATAACAGGACCCCTTCAGCCCTCTCCAGGCTAAACAAGCTCAATTCTTTCAGTGGTTTAAAGATCGTGATCATCACTATTCACATCTCTCTTGARCTCCAGTTCTGAAAGAAGAAATGGAGGACACAGCACTCCTAGCAAGAACCTTGTCAACATTATATTTGCTTACAAATGTCACTTCTGTTCCTGTGTATTTGAGGTTTCCTCAGAAGCAGAACGTTGTTTATTTAAGATCCACCTGTGTTGTTCTGTAAGCCACAGATAATTTTATCTTGCCAACTCTTCTCTTTCCTGCTTGTTCAATTATTTCTGCTTAAGACTACAACCTTGCGCTTTCCCTATTGAGACACCATTTCTCTAATTTGTTGAGATGCTTTTGAATCCTGGTCCTGTTTTCTGATATGCTTGTGATCCCTCATAGCTCCATGTCATTTAGAAATCCTACGCATCTTCCGTTTTATCAGACGGATTGTTGACTGCTAACAGCCAGGACAGATCTTTCCAACTCCACTCAAGACATTGTTCCTTCTTAACAGTGAGCCACTGATAACTGCTTTCTGACTGCAGAGTGGCAACTTCCAAATCCAAAGTAATGCAAACCATTGTTTTCCATAAACAGTGTTCCTCATGCAAGATTTAATTTCCAGCCAGGAAAAATTTCTATTTAGAGTCAGTAGTTGCAGAAATAATTTTTCAGAGCAAAGGACAGTGAAGTGTTCTTGAGCTGAACTGCACTGGAGTGAACAATTTCAGGTGCACTTTTTAGTGCAGCCAGAATGACAAGAGGTTTTCAGCAGTATCCATGGAGTTCTCTAGGACTAATTTTGGTCATCCCACAGCTGTAGAAGAAAATCATTGAAACTGTATAGCCATATTAGTGTTGGACTGAGCTAATACTCTTTGCTTCCCAATAGGCTTCTCAGCTTGAAGTCAAGCTAGGATTCCTTGCTGCCAACCTGAACTGTCTCATGAAATGTAGGAGGGAGGAATGGTGTAATTGTCTGCAGTTGTTTTGCAGGTGCATCCTGAGTTCCTACACAAATAAGCTTTGAGCTTTCTGTAGACATTTCCACTGTGCCTGTGGTAGGTCGCTGTAAAGGGCAAGGCCTGAGCTTGTATTAAATTGCAGTGTATCGTACACAAACTTGTGTGGTTCCAGCAACAGTCTCTCCTCCAGGCATATCTCTTTGATCGAGTAATAATTGTGGTTCTTAACAAGAGATGGTGCAGGTGTTTAATCTGATATGATCTCAGCTAATATGTAACAAGTGTAGGTTTGTTCTAAAAAATGAAAAGCACAGTAGCATAAATAAACTGTGGGGTTACTGAAGAAAAAATGATTGGTTATTTGCCATTAACTAATAATTGCACAAAAATCCTTATGTTAAACAATTGTTATTAAGATGAAAAAGCAGTGAAATGTAAGGAAATACCAACATTAGAATTAATATGCAACTTCAAGTCACTTTTTTATGTATATACATGGTTATATAGTGCTTAATTATTTCACTTCTGGTTTTATTCACAAGGTCCATTTCCCCAGTGAACAGTGAGATACGTGGAGTTCACTTATTCTGTAGATCTTCCATATTTATTTTCTCCCAATTGTCAAGTGGAAAGGCTGCAGCTTAGTTATTCTGCAGTATTCAAACCCAGCTCAGAAGCTAAAAAAGTTTATTCTCTATAATCTTTTTGTTTATGGTCCTTATCCGAGATGTCATACAATCCAAATTCATATACATCAATTTAATCTAATAACAACCTCCCATCTTTTCCCCACCTAACTTACTTGGAAACTAAGGATGCCAAAGCTACCAAAATTTTCTAGTGGTATTAGAAATGCAGTTGGGTTCAGCTCAGCACAGCAATAAATTCATCACTAACTAATGAGTACTTACGCTATTTAGGCACTTATTTACCCCTGAGGCTGTTTGGGGTCTAGCGACCAGCATCTTCCAAGTACCTTTAAAAGTCCTAATTTCTCCTCTGAGCAGATAAATTCCGACCTGCTCATTTCCCAGCACTATTCTTTCCCGTTGGATTTCACGAGGCTCAAGTAGGCTGCCTCTCCAACTCCCATGAGCTCTTGTGTCCTTCTGTACAATGGCATAGCCTTAACTGGAGGGCAGTGGCTGTCTCCATTTACACCATCCTTAACTCTGTGCCTTTAGTCATTCTTTGGGGTTGTTCCAAGCATGTATTTGAACTTTTTTCAACTGAAGAGAGAACTGAATCCTTCTTTTTACTTTCAGGTTGAGCACTGAAAGGTGCTCTGGTCAGTAGGCTATTATAAAAGAACTGTGTGCTTCACATTTTAAAATACGGTGTCCTCCACATCTTGCTGTGAGGGACAAGTATGTGCAACATGCAATAGTCATACCCTGAGAAATGAACTTCCTGGGAATTCCCCCACCTAGTTTTTGACCTCAGAAGCATTTGTGCAAGCTGTATGCTCCTCACACTGAAACAATTCTGTGCATATGAAGTCCAGGGATTCAGGGAATTTGAACGAAGAGATGCCAAGTGTATTCAGACTTCCAGGTTAATGGATAGCTAGATGGAATTCCAGAAAGGAAATTAGCTTCTGCCTAAGAGCCTCTTTAGGTGGCTGTGTGGTTTACTGGCTTATCCCAAGGAGATTAAGCTCAAAAACATCCACTCTCTGGGTCTCAAATTTGAGACGCTTATGGTATTATTTTCAGATTAGTTTTTCTTATGAGAAACTCTCTGCTACCATCTTGTGGTAAACTACAGGAAGAGACATCAAGAGCAAACATTTTTACTCACTTGGGAGTCACGGGTTAAAATTCATTCCTTATTTGGAGCGTTGGACTAATAAAATATTGAGAGTGTGATGGAACATTCTGAGATAGGAGAGTAAACAGCACAGTGTGCTGGAACAAAGTAGTTGTTCCACTGCCATATATTGAGATTGTGTGCTCAAATATTCTGGATACATGCTTTTTTTCTGTGAGAAAGTTTGCTAGGATGAAAAAGAGGCCCAGGATTTCTGCCTGTGTGATCAGAACATTAGTTATAGTGGTAGCAAGGCTACTTGATGACCTTTATGGTTACATTAGACTACATTTATTCAGGTTACATATACAGCACTGTCTCTCATATATAGATACAACAGCCCATTTTAAGTGATTGTATAACGGAGTTGGGCATATCCAGAAGGAGAAGAAGGAGGTCCCCTCTGGATTCTTGCTGTGCTATGGACCTTCACTCTGACGGAAGAACAGGTATGAAGTCTTCTTCCCAATATCTGATGGAGAAATCATGGGTATTTCCCACTGAAGCCAGTAACAGTAAAGGAGGTCTAGTTGATACCCATTATTGTTCAGCACAGATGAAACTGGAGTGACCAGAGGATAACCAGACAAGGCACTGGGGCAAGAAGGCAGTAATGGAGTAGGATAGTGTCCCTTTTTGGCCAGCATTTGCAGAGCAAAAATCAAGGATGTAAGAACGAACTCTGGGGCCATATCAGTGTATGGACAATAATACTTCCAGATGCAAAATCCAGCATTCCAGGTGGAGATAGCAGCTAGCAAGAGATGACACATAGGTTACTTGTCTGCAAAAGTCCCTCTGGTGGCATGGGACTAACCTAAGGCCATTCCTGAGTTCTGGGACACAACAAGCTGCTGACAGGACACGATGGAGTATAGGCATGCTTCTCTGCCAGGTAGTTACACAAATGAGACTGAGACAAAGGACTGTTTCCCACAGGGTATGTGTTGGCTTGCTGCAAAAAAATAGTTGTTTCCATAGGTGTTCCACTTTACCAAATTAATACTGTGCTATTTTAACCCATAAGAAAATTATTTGGTTTATACACAGTTTCAGGGTATGTCTACTGTAGACTGAATCGAGAAATCTGAACTAGCAGACTAAATGGGCTTGCTGCAGCCAGATGCTTTCAGGCCTCTCTGGTAGTTATTTAAAATGAGTGTGGGGATTTCCACTGTATCAAGCATTAGGGTAGTGGAACAACTCTAAACAGTCTCCAGATTTCCCTTAAATATCATTCTTAGAAACTGATAAGGCATTTGGACTGAAGTTTAAAAAAACACACAGCAGCCTACAACAGGCAAGTGGCATAGAAAATTCCAGCCCAACAGCGTTTTTAAAATGAATAGACAGCTGAAAGTAGCATCTTCAAATGGTAACTCTGCCTTTACATATCTGCTATCTGTCAGTTCACAATAGTCAATAAAATGAATTGGAAATGGGCTTTGTAAGCCCTTGGTGATATAAATGAAAAAGAAGAAGTTTGTTTTGTCCCATGTCTTGGCTTTGGATTGCTGTATTGAGCAGTCTTGTTGCTGGAAAGTCTTGTTCAGTAGAAAGTTCATGGAAAGCAGAATCAAGCTCTAGAAGAGGAGGTAAGCTTTTTCAGATGCTGTATAACTCAAAGTACCTCATAAACAATCAGAGTCCTTTCTTTATAAGGTGTTGAGACATCCTGGATGACAAACCTAATGCATTTAATGGAAAAATGAAAAATGCTGGGTGTTATGTGGAGGTGCCAGAAGGAGAAACCCAAACTCCCACTGCTGAGAATTAACAAGTTGTCTTTTTCCTCTTCCCCCAAAATTCAGAGTCTGGCTTAGAATGCATGAGATTTAAGAAAGAACAAATTGGAGTGCAAAAGGTCTTGAAATTTTATGTACATTAGTGTCACATTCTATTTCTTCAGAAAGCTGAGATTCTCAGATATTTAAATTGTACACTATGAATAGTGCTATTACTGGTTGAAACTTAAATGTGTATTTAGTGAATGAATAAGGTAATTAATGAATTAGAAATTCATCATAAATTCATGATATAAGATGATATAATGTGAATGCATGATGTAATGTTTAAAAAATTGGCTATATTATTTAAAGAAAATTGCAGCTTGGATTCTTTGGATGGTTAGGCTCAGTGGTTTGATTGCTGACATTTAGTGCAGTGTTTCCGATCTGCCATGCTGAATATAAGAATCTCTGTGGCAAAGCCAGTGTTGCGTTGAGCAGTGCATCTAGGCAAGGCTGAGGAAGTCTAGTTTGTGGAAAAGAAGGCATTAGAAGCACATCCTGGAGTAGTCAACCAACTACTGGTTGCAACAAGGAGCACCAAGCAATCGGACACTCTGTGAAGTACCAGGAGTTGGGATCTCTGTGGCTGATAGTGCCAGTTAATGACTGTTAATGAGGGAGGAGGCAGAGTTTGGAAGGAACACCCCAAAGAATGTTATTAGAGCTGTTTGTGAGCATACTCACAAGTATTGTCCATGCTTCAAGGGATTATGGGCATTCCTACACCAGCTATTCCAGCCCTAGTGTTGTATCAGCAAGCCTCTGATGATGATACAACTTACACAGCAGAAAAGTTCTGTTGTCTTCACTGTCCACACTGCTTCCCTGAGAAAAATAAGTGCTGCCAACTGGTGGCTTTTCTGCTGATGTAGGGTGTGTTTGCACTGGGCTGTAGGCCACACACAAGGTTGGACTTGTATCACTTAGCAGTATGATGTTTTTTTCTCTGCTGACATATGTGTAGCGGCTTGCTGATCAAGTCTTTTTCTACAAGGGTAGCTTTTCTGATTTAGCTATAAGGCTTTCCAAGACAAGAAACACAAGCTAGAAAAATATCACCATCATACTAGAGTGTTTTACCCAGGGAAGTATTTCAGTGTGTACTTAATATTTAAATACACTTCATACACTATTCCATGACAACAGATTCCAGGGGGAAATGTCCTCCAGGCAAGGCTAGGTGGCGCAGTAGGTTAATGCATTAAAGTTTTTCAGACGTTTTAAGGTCTGCAAATTCCTGTAAATTTCCACAGCCTCGTATGTTTATTGACACATCGATGCATTGATTAATGTGGGTGAACCTCATTGCTTTTTGGTGGCTTTTCTGATTCATGGTTTTTCATACTCATCCAAGTAAAAGTCCACATAGAAAAGCTTCCAAGGTACTTTCTGGACAAAACAACATGAATACTTTTCTCATTTTTTTGTACATTGCCTTCCAAGCAGAAGTGTAGCTGAGGGTAAACAGAGTTTGGCTGCTTCTAATTTGGGAAAATTGGAGTTTATTTCATTCTTACTGCCCTCTTGAATACCGCAGGGCTGTGTTTATAGATGTTTTGTATATCAATAAACCACTCTCTCTAAATACTTACCAAACATTAAAGAAATCTTCAATGTCAGCTTTTTCCTCCATGGCAAAGGAAAAATTTCTGAAAATACATTATTAGTGTGCCCTCAATACTTCTTCCATCTACCATAAAAAAGAAAGCTGATTCTAGTAGTGAAAAACTGCTGTTTTGCTTGGAAAGACTCAGAAGAACTACCTGGACAGTTTTGTGAAGCTACTTAGTAACTGTTAAATGGAATAACTTTTTGTTGCCAAATTAGGTTATAGCAGACTGCTAGTTTCTCAGACAGAGAATATTGTTTACATAAAAAGTTCAAGATAAGTGTCTGTCTCATGTATTGTTATTTGCAGAAGATAACTAAATGATGATTAATGAGTTATTTATACGCTTTAGAAGAGGTCAGGAGAGGAGTTATCAATATTTCAGCAGCAGTATGTGGCATTTTAAATAACCCCAATTATGAAAAAGGTTGAGGGTAACAGTCAGATGGTTAATGTACTGAGCATTTAGCATCTGCTCCTGTGAGGTGTCAAGTGCCTTTGCAAGGCATTGAGTGCACTCAAATTACATTAAAATAATGAGGGAACTCACTTTCTTCCAGGACATTCTCAGCCACTGGCAGGATAAAGCTATTAGCATCCGGGCAGTAATGGATAGTAGGAAAAATCCATTTCCTTCTTTCAATTATTCAATTTTTTATTTTTTGTAGATTTCTACTCCTAAAATGGCTTGCAGAAGTTACCAGTGCTCTGTAAACACCAGGCTGAGAGCTGAGTGCCTGCAAGCAAAACAACTGGCTGCTCTGAGACACAGGGTAAGCACAAAAGCTGAAGACACAGAGGGAAATTGAAGAGAGCAAGAGGCCATGAAAACCTTTATGTGGTAGATTTAAGCCCTTCGCTACGATTTATTTACGTAGCACAGGGTAGCTTCAGGCATCTCATTGTGATGTGGCCTACTCCTTTGTGTGCAGACACATTGGTGTTAGCTCTCTGCTGCCAGGCTCTGCCCTGAGCTACAAGGGCAATTGCTTAACAAGCTAAATCCCAAGAATCCCAGCACACAGCTTATATCAGCATTCGCAGCTCGTATTGGTAACTTGTTCCAGGATAACCTGCTTGTCCCATCATGGGGTTAAGGACAGAGCTGGTTTATATCCACTTTGGTAGTGTTCTGTTAGGGTTCCTACTCTTAAAATTGCCAGAGCTATGCCAGCATTCCRTGATGTTTTCAACCACTACAAAACTGTTTCTAGCAAGTTTAGACCAGAAGGAAAGTAACAGTAGTATTCCGCAGGAGAGCAACAGCAACTGAAAGAAACTGGGTGGATATAGAAGTGTGAACCAAGGTGATACTGCTTTAGAACAGCAAATTCCTCCTACTTAGGCATTTTTATTGAGCCAGATTTACTGAGCCAGTGTCCACACACTTTGTGCAGCGTAATTGTAAAAGATACATGCAGAAAGCTGCATGAGAAAATATTCTGGAGTTTCAGTGGTAAGGCACGCTGATGAAAAAGCCAGCAATAGGTAAGTGTTCAAATTATTGAGTAAGCTCTCTCCTGGAACCTCAATCTCCTCTATGCCAGGTCCTGCACAAATATTGGACAAAATAAATGTAAACTCCAAACAGCTGTGGAAATTTAAAGTAAAAGACAGTTGATGATTATATGCAGAAAGGGAAGCACAGAGAAACAGTATTTGTTATGTGATAAGTAGCAGCAGTAGGATTATATGACAGTCTAGCTACGGTTAAAATTGAACAACCTTATGATATTGAGTGTGAAGGTGCTCTGGGGAAGCAAACACACTACATGCATATCTCAAGTTGTTCCAGCGTGGCTTCCACTCTAGGTCTCTGTCATGTCATCAGGGCTAGGCTGGAACAGGCTGCTGAGTATTCTCAGCTCCTCTCTGTGGGAGAAAGTAAGCCAGCAAAGGTTTCTGAAGCTGGCACTGTGAGATAATGCTAGGACCCAGCTGAACCCCAAACCACAGACAGAATTGTGGGTCTCCTGGGGACCCACTGTCGTCTTTGTAGAACTATATTCTTTCTCCACTCAGCTCTCTGAGGGGTATGGTGAGTGTCTTGTGGTTCCTAGCCCTCTAGTTTAAGGGTCAGCAAGGTTGTCTATGCTTGGGTTAGTCCATGAAAGTCCTTGAAAGAAAAGATATTTGATATCACAAAGAAGGGGAGTCAGTGGTATGGTACAGAAAGAAAGGTAGCCAGTCAAAATGAAAGACAAAGGCAAAATGCTGACAATAATATACTGGATAGTTATGAGCACATCAAGCTGAGCAAGGCTGGAGAGGGGAATTTCTTGGTGACTGACATGGGAGACAGCAGTCTTCACAAGAGTTTTAGCTGGCTATATAGATAGAAGAGGCCAAGTTGTAGAAATGTTGTGTGGAAGGGATGCTTAAAATTTAGACCTAACCTGCAGGTAAAGACATGGGAGAGTATAGTCAATGATAATTCCTAGGTCATTGACTTGAGAGACTAGGTGGTGTTATCTCAGAAAAGGAGAGTGTGGGAGGTGTAGTGGATTTCTAAGACTCTTAAGAGTGCCATCAAATTTACCAACAAACAGTTTAAGATTGGAAAAATTTATGAGTAATATGGTGAATTAAATATCAATTAAAATAACTGGACAAATTATTAGTATATCTGGGTTTATTCTACTGAATGGGTCACACAGTGAGCTTGTTTTTACTGATTGGATAGTGGGCCTTGGCTCATTCTCTATCTCCGCTAGGAATTGTTCTTCATATTCTGTGGTACATGGTAGCATCAAGATTATGCCAGGGAACTCATGATTACTGCTATGATGGTTTATGACTCAAAACTTACCTGTTAAACCCATTGACATCATTGAAACACCAAGTCTTACTCTCTGATGACACAATCCTGTGAAAAATGCTTTTCCTTCAGTTCCCCTCAACATCTTTCTCCTCTTTTCTTTGCTACTCCATGTGATTTTCTGATCAGCTAGGACAATCCTTTGTGTATCGTTACTGATCCACTGCTTCACTACCAACTTCTGTCTCCTGTCCCAGACACTGAATGACCTTCCAATTACCAGTTCATAATTTTACATGTATAATAGTTTGTTCTTATTCCTAGCAGACATAGAGAAGAAATCAAGAAGTGCCCTCAAATTCCTTTTTACACTATTGCAAGTGATAGCTTTTATATAAAAAATACATTTCTTTTGCTTACTCATGCTTGTGAGGCATTATCCCAGAAGAAAAAATAAGAACAACTTCATTTCATCAGTCCACATAAAAGGAAAGTACTGCTCAGCAAACCTGTGTTATCTACTGTTTCTGACCATAATGCCAGCTCATCTGCTTTCTCACCAATGCTATTCACCCAAAAAGTTTTCTGAAGGATGCATAAAACCTACACAAGAATACATCAATGACAACTTGATTATATCAGTTTTTCTGTTTTGGCCTCAGTGAACATTATCTTAGAATCATAGAATCATAGAATCATTAAGGTTGGAAAAGACCTCTAAGATCATCGAGTCCAACCATCAACCCAGTACCCATGCCCACTAAACCATGTCCCGAAGCACCTCATCCACACGTTT
>JASVER010000077.1:255377-319566 GCA_030449065.1 Oceanodroma leucorhoa
TTTTGCCTTCCTAATTCCCTCTCTGCACGACCTGACGAGATCCCTGTACTCTTCCTTGTAGCTATCCCAAACATCGTATGTGGGAGGAGAAAAGGAATGGTGAGAGGCAAGTTATTTCTTTCTTGTGTAGTTGATGTTGTTAATCCTTTGAGCATCTAGTGGATGCTTAGATGTACTTTGAAGAGTTTGTGGTTGTACTGGGTTTGGTTCATTTTAACTCACAGGAAGGGATCAGAGGATCACAATAACTCTGTTGTGGTTGTCCATAGCTGCACGTTTTCTTTGTGGTAACATGCAGTAATAAAATGCCTTGAAAGCTGCTATGAAATTTGCCCAATGGCTTACCTAATGGTGGATGTCTTACGCTATAGCAGTGGAAATGGAGTGTAGTTGTGTGAATGTTGGGCAAGCAAGAAACCATGGATGAGAGACAGGAGAAAATAAAGATGTGTTAAGATGATCATCAAGCAGTGAGAACAACATCTTAGGTATTTGAACTAACAATTGTAAAGAGATTCATTATATCTGGAAAGTTTTTGATCTGCAGGATTATATTCAAACTTCAAAATGTGTATGACCTAATGGGTTAAAAACTCTTAAATTTCGTAACTTTGTGTGATTCGTGTTTCACTGATGCATGATTTGTATTTTGGCTAAAATATGTCTTCATCTGTCACAACCACCAGTCACAATCTAAGGATATCAAAAGATCTTGTCTGTGTTGCCTTTCCTGTGTCATTTGAATCCCCTTCAGGTTAGCATAGTGTGAATAAACCATTAGGTTGTTATTACTACCGTGGGGACTCAGGCCATCTGTAAATGGCTTGCAGGTTACATTCAAATCCTTTGGGAGGAAGAGGTGAGTGGATCCATGCTCTGGACTGCTTTGAATGGCCCTATGATGGTGTAATAACTCCCTCAGTATGAGGTATTTCCACCACCAATCAAAGACTTTTTGAGGTACATTTCCATAGCCTGTCAGTTCCTCAAAATCTGTTGAAAATGTGGAATGTAGAACTGTATTATTTTGACATCAATCTCAACAGTTTACATCTAGATGCAATACTACTACTTTCCTCTGTTTGAATTCTTCCTCCCTGTCACATCAGCTTTACTGTTCTGTCACTATATCACTCTGACATTTCTATGGAGTTCCTTGTCCACTTGGCCCCATGTTCATTTCAAACTTGCTGTTTCTAGGAAAGTCTCCCTCCTTCTGTTCATCTAAACCCACTTAAATTTCTAGTTTGAAGGAGTCCAGCTCACCCAAGTGATTTGTGGCTCTTCTCTGCTTACCTTCATTTTTAATTGCCGCGTGCCTGATTTCGTGTCGTCCACAAAGGTGATTTTATATTTATTTTCAAATGAAAATTCTTTCTGAAAATGTGGGATAACATCCAGTCCTGGGAAACTGATGACTGATGATTTTCCCTTGAAGAGCCCTCAACCAGTTATGATTCCTATTGACTGCAGCTTTTAGAAATCTAGAAAGTGGCTAGTTCTTATCCCTGGTAAGCATGTACTTTATCAGTGTTTTTTGACTCAACATTCTCACTCTTCCACTCTTCTGAAATTTCCCTATTCTTCCAAGCTTTATTAGAAACAAGTATCAGCAAGCAGAATTTCTCCTCAATGAGCCTTCTAGAAGGATTAAACCCATCCAGAAGTAGAACTATTACACTGAGAGGGTTACTTCTGTTTCAAATACAATTATGAAATCTTTTCCATGTTCTTCATCCTGATAGCGATAAATTTCTCTGTAATCTTCTGCTTTCCTTGTCAGTTTTATGTATTTGCTAACTTCTAATTTATATTAATTAATCCCCTTTTAATGCTTATTTTCATTCTTCATTTACTTCTTATGCTAAACCAGACTTTTAGCAAAATAGTTCATCTTTCTTGATTATGGGAACATGCTTTTTTTTTTTTTTGCTACGTAATAAATACCTCCTGGAAACTTTATATTGCATTCTTATTCTTTAGTCTTCTATTTTTTTCTGACAATAATTTCTTTAAGTTTGGTAAAATAGTACTTGTGATGTATGGCTCTATGTATGTCTATAGGTATAAAACTCATCTTGACAGACAAATCCTTGTCATACTGGAACATAAGCAGGTCCAATAAAGGCTTCTAGTCTCAGCTTCTAATTCAGTGATGAATCATCTCTATTGTTTAAAAAAACCCCGTAGCTCATGATGAAAGCAGTTTGCTGTAAGCTTCAGAAATTCTAGCAATGTTTTCTCTGCATCTGCAGAAGGCATCCAGCATACATCTTCTAACACAGCATACATCTCCTAACCATTAAAACAGTTTCTTACTAAGTTGAATGTTTATGAAGTGTTTCATTATAATTTTCCAGGATGAGCACTCCTTACGGACTTCCACTAGTACCTTCTGTGGGGTTATATTAGTGAACAGATTCATACGTATATTCCTTGGTGTGTGAGTTTCAGTAATTCCAGAGTGGTTGATCTCTTCTGCACAGGCCTTTTCCATTGGCCCTGCCAGTTATAGGGTGGTTTTACATTTCAGTCATATAAATTAACAGTGGAGACTGGACTGTTCCCTCTCATCCAGGAGAATTTCCAGTCCTGTTTATTAGTTACCTGGAGTTTCTGCTTTAGCATGTGAGCAGTTAAGAACTTGTTTTATATCATTTGCCACATAGCTTCAGTTTTTAGCTTCATTCCCTTTCCCCATTCTCCGTATCTCTGCCCTTTTCAGTGCTTACCAAATGTATCAGGTGCTACCAGCAGTTTGGACCAGAAGGATTTTTAGGAAGCACACTGGAACAAGGCAGCTGTGTTTGGATTTCTCTGAAGGTATTTGGAACATTAAAGCACAGGGAAGCCAGGTTCTGTCTATAATTATAAATTCAAGCACAAACAAAAAATGCCCACAGTCAAAACCGTATCAACAATAGTCTAATTGTACTGTATGAGATCAAAGATGCTAAATTGAAAGAGACACTGCGTTATCTTCTTGTTAGTACACAGATGCAGTGACAAGGCAAGCAGTGTTTTCCAATGCTCATATTGTGCTTTGACAAATAGGGAGCTTGGTAATAGTAAAGGAAATTGATATTAGAACTGATCAGCTTTCTTCAAGAGTTGAAAATCCAAACCTACATGGAGAGCATCTTGATTGTGCTTCTCAAATAAGATACTAATTTGAACTTTAATAACCACAGCTCTGTCTCCACAAATCAGCACTGCAAGCCTTTAATAATCCTAGACTAAAGCAGGAAGTATTGCATCAGTTTATCTGCTAGAGTAGGATTGAAGGAAGTGTAATGGGTCACCTGCAAATCTTCTGAGAAGTTAGGGATGGTAAGGTCTGCCAGAAATTATTGACTTTTTCATTTTCAGTAAAACTCCCCTGCAAAAATGTCAAGTCTCATCTTTATCTGTGTGTGCATGTGTGAGTAGGAGAGATAAAAATGAACCTAAAGGTGCTACAGGATATGACTGGCTGTTTCTAGATTGAAAACATTAAGAGAGAAGAGCAGTGCTGCCAAAAGTCATGGATCTTGCATGGCATTTGTGTACTCAGCAGACTTGTCTCAAGTTGTCCAGTCTCAGCGGGATTCCTGTGCATTTGACATTTCCTCCAAGCTTCTAGAGACTTCTGACAATTGCATCCAGGTCTTTATCTCAGTCCAATAGGGATAGTGCAATCTTTCTCTCCTTTTAGCTAAGAAAAATACAACTCAATGCAGTCACACGAGAATCAAGAACAGACAGGAATGGTTCCCTTGTCCTCTGCAATAAGATTTCCTCAGTAACTCTCATACTTTGCACCTTCACAGCAGCTCTTTGGCTACCTAGCTCTGCATCCACTCAAATTTAGAATTTCAGCTTTATGAGAAAATGCATTTGTACACATGAAATCACAGTTTCATAGGTAGGACACCACAAAACTATCCAGCAATAGGCAGAAGCCTCCACAATTTTTCTCTACAAGGTTCAGTCACAGGCAGACAGGAAAGCCAGAGGTAGAAGGCCAACATGCAGACATGAAAGGCGTATCTGCTGTCATCTGTCTTCAGCGCAAAAAGAAATGGTTGCAGCCTCTTTCTACATACTCAGATCTTGCCAGCTAAGGGGATGGTTAGGGTGGAACAGGGAGAAACTGCTCAAGTTCTCAAAGTTGTGGCATAGGCCCAGTTTTGTCTTATGCTTAATTTGTCCAATCTTTATGCTTGGAAAATGGCTTTGAAAATTATTATTTTTGTAAAGACTGTTTTTCTTCACTGTAGTACCTGGAGCTCTCTTTTAGGAGCACATGAAGGAGAAGTGCATGTAACGGTTGGGACTTGTGTGTCAGATCTGAGGTTGCAGTGGGGCAAAGTCTTCTCACAGCCCAGTTCTGACGGCAGCATTATAGTTACTGAGCTTGCTTTTCCGTCTAGGCACGCTGTGCACTAAGATGCAGGATTGCTTGCCATAAACAATTGTGAGATCACACCATTGCTGTCTCTTCTGAGGCTGAGCTAAGAATGGAGATTTTTTTCAGCATGAGTCAATGCCACTATTTGAGAAATGCAGCCTGCCTTTTGAAGTGCCCCTTTTTGTAACCACAGGCTGTCTTTAAAGCAGATCTCAAGACTATAAACCTTAGCTGACATGCTCATGATCTGCTTCTGTTTAATTAGTCACAAAATCTTTCTGCTAGTCACTCTCCCCACTTGCCATACAGTAGAAGAGATTTATGATGCTATGAACCTCTTAAAACCAGCTAGAAGAGTAGGGCTGAGATTTTTAAAGGAAAAAGGAATGTTTTTTGGGCCTCAGACCCTATTGGAATGAGTGAATTTCCTGTTTTCTCACTAGTACTTATAAGCCAGTCATTAGTGGGCACTCCTGAAAAGTAGCATGTGGGCACTCAGCTAGGAGACTCAGGACTAATATATGGGACTTGGATGAGAAAAGTGGAAACATACTGGTGACAAGAGTTTGGTTTTATTTTCTTTTTTTTTTTCTGGCAAACCTGGAAAATGCATATAGGAAATACTTCATTTATAAGAGAAGGCAAAAGGTAGGCTAATTTTTAAATGATACTGCCAGCATTTGCTTTTTAAAATGCTTCCTGTAAGAAATGGATTTGAGGTTTATTTCTAACTTTACAGTATTAGGCAGACACTATTTCTATACAGTAAGACCTACATATTATATGGAACCATGTAACTTCCTCATCCCATTATAAAAATACACATGTGGCTGTCATGCTTATTTTCCATTTTTGTCCTCAGAAACATGAGTTTCTTTTGTATCTTCATTCTAAAAGCACTTCTTTCATATTTTATTTTTGACCATACAAATATAATATTTCTTTGGTAGTCAGCATTACTAAAACTTTCCTTTTTCCTAGGTCTTAATTTTCTTGCCTGTGAAAATAATACACCTGAGTATGCAGCACAAATCTATCTGTGGTGGAATTGTGGTCTTCATTCACCAAATAGTTCTACCTATTCCTTTAATGTATCTATTAACACTTTTTGAGTGCTGACTACTATACACAATACCTTTCTGATATTTGAATAAGCAAATATGGTCTAATTTCAGTTATCCTTTTGCAGATATTTTGATTGCTTCCCCACTGCCTGTGTTTTCTTATAGATAGAGGGAGAAATCAGAGTTATATTTAAGGACTGATCATTTTTTGGATTTGCTTTAACTCTAGGAGGCATGGGTTGTCTTTCTTACATGATCCTGAGCAAGTTGCTTTCCCTCTCAATTTAATCTTCGTAAATAAGAAATTTTTTGTAACAAAATCTCTACAAAGTACTTAGGTCTGTGGGACCTGAAGATTCTTGGAAAATAACATTGACACCAGACCCAACAAACATTGAGTGTAGGTTTTATGGCAAGACCTGACATTGAGCTTCCAGCTGATTGTTTCTGCAAGCTCTGCTTTTTTCAGCTTTCCTTCACTGGCTGTCTGTGTTACGAACATGAAGACTCAGTCATGTTCTTCTCAGCATGAGAAATGTTTATTTTGCACTGAGAAATACCCTCCAACTTCTGTTTCTTAGGAATTTACAAATTAATTTTCTATTTATACATAAGAAACTTAGCTACACTGGAGCAGCCAGGATTTAGAAATATTCTAAATGTCAAACTTCAGCCATTTGGTTTTTGCAGTCAAATTCATGGGAAAAGAGATCAAATGACTTAGTACAGGTTGCAAAGAAAGTTATTGATTGATCTGGAGTGAAGTCCTCACACTTTACCTTTTTCTGGGCCTTTTCTCTGACCAACAATCAAGTTGTCTCTCTCTTCTAGTAAGACAGGTTTATCTGAAAGGACTGCAATCATTAAGCTCTGAAGTGTTTAAATCTTTTGCAGTACCAGAGAAAACAATAGTGACTTTTATACCAGAGTGTAATTTGTTTTGGCAACATAGCTCAAATGCACATTCCAGCAGCTTAACTGTATCGCAAGGGTAAACTCATTAATGGAACTACTTTGCTGTAGTCCTGCCAATTTACTCTTGATACAATGAGCACCATTCAGTTTACTGTTAACTGGAGCTGAGTAGATTTGTTCAGACTGTGTCATAGTTCTGTTTTTCTCAAATTGTTAGGTGAAGGAGGTGGCCTTCCTTACTCATCAGTGTAATTGCAGAAAAGAAATATGGGAACACCTTTAAATGGCTATAAACTTTCTATGGAACAGCAAAATCATTCCCATTGTCCAAAGAGACGATCAGGAGAAACCTGATTGAAATAAATGAAGTTCTTGAGTTTCTTAGGTTTTTGAAAGGTCTTTTGTAATACTCAGAGCATCTAAATAATTTAATGAAAATAAAGTTTATACAAAGATCCTGACAAAATAGATTTTCACAGTCACTCTGATAGTGTTCTTGTATCTCTCAGTTTGGATTGATTTCAAGGAACCAGCGCTCTCTTGAAGAGTAACACACAAGTCTCGAGCAAAGGACAAAGAGACAATGAAACTCAGGGGCAGCAGCATAGATCCTAATACTTCTTAATCCTTATCCTATCATCTTCTGCTTTTTTGTAAGAGAGTCTTTGGGAAAAGTCTGGATTGAAGTAAAAGAAATATGAGAAAATGGTTCAAAGAAAGGACAAATTGTGGCTTAATTGAAATTGCGGTTGACAGTAAGTGAGACTTATGCGTTGCATTCTGATGAGAAAGCATAGAGAGGAGAGGAGGCCTAAAAAATGTATTAAAGGAGTGAAAGCAGGAGGGCACTCAGTGGTAGGGAAGAGGAGAGAAAATAGCTCCAAAGAAGGAGCCATTCAGGTTTGAAGATATTAAGAATGCTTGTGATTCCAAAAGAAAAAAATGAATTTAGAAGTTGCCTGACCCATAACCCAAGCCTTGTTCCTTGCATCTGAAGGCAGCAGGGAAGGTGCCTGCATGGGAGTAGCCAAAATAATCTTGAAAAAGGAGTTTTTAACCAAAATCTCATCTTCCTTTATAACATTCCTTTACAACAAAATCTTCTTTATAGAATAGACTCTTGTGTTTACATCCTAAGCATATCCCCTTTTCCCTTCATTCTTTCCTTCTAATACAGCTTTACTTTTTCTAATATGTTTTTTCTTTTGCTTCCGAAGTGAAGCGCAGACACTAGTCTCAAAAAGGAGCAATAACTACCTAATAGTCTTTTTTTTTTATGCTGAATCTGAATTTAATAGCATTTGTTCCTCAGATCGTCATCTGAGCAGATATAGGTACTTGCTAAGTGTTGCTGCTGTCAACATTCAGAAACAGGGACAATGGCTTGGTTAAAATCCAGCTGTCATTAGAAAAATCTTTCTAAAAAGAGCTCTGTGGGATTTTCTTTTCATTCCGTCTGCCCTTCTTCATGACTTCAAACATACCAGTATTTCTAAAAGCCAAGCAGAGTTCCTTCTAGGGCAGTCATGATCTCCAGGGACAAAAGTTAAAAAGGGAAGCTTTAGATGACAGCTGTATCGATGATATATGAAGCAGAACAGAATTCAGTGTTGTTTTCTATAGTTGTGTTAGTTATGCACTGCTAGCAATTAAATATCATTTTCAGCAGTAAAGTAAGCTAACATGATAGTTATGGGTGATTTCTTATTCCTTGAAAAGCTCTCCCATACTGATGAACAGTAATTACAGCATATAAGCAGCAGGTGACCTTAAAAAAAAGGATTTGCAAGGAGGTTAAAGGAATAGACTTGCATGGTTGCATATGTAAGCTCAGAACTCTCATCTGAAAATTAAGCAAGAGGTATGGAGACTGGTATTTCAAACTAGTCAGCCTTTAGATTCTGAAGAAGAGCTGATAAATAAGGAGGGAACAGCCTTTGAAGTGAAGAGAAACAGTTTACTGTCACATAAAAGAAAAGAAGGGAACTGGTGGAAGAAATGCATGGGATGGGATGGGATGGGATGGGATGGGATGGGATGGGATGGGATGGGATGGGATGGGATGGGATGGTAAGAATCCTGGCTGGATCTCAACAGAGCTGAAAACACTGCCTCATACTAGGGACAGATCTCTCTATAGGTAATTAGAAAGTGGTGATCTGGGAGAAGATGGTAAAAACTCCAGTGGATTCCCTGGGAAAGGAGCGAAGCGGCTCCTCTGAGCAAGGGCTGTATGTGGGGTGTGTAGCTTCTCCAGGACCTGGAAGCAGTCTGCTTGTACTATGCATATACAGCAAACAGCTGGGGTAGAATGAGGAGTTCTCTAAGTGCCTTTCTGCCTGAGGTTGGTGGGATCCCTGACATTGGCTCTGAGTTATTAACTAGCCAGAAATTGGACATACATCACTTTCATAGGGCCTTAGCTGAATGGCGGTAAACACGCCACACTTCAGATCTTCAGAAGCTCAGCCTGTGTGCAGTGAAGCAGTCCTACTTAAAAGAGCCAGTCCTACTTAAAAGAGCCAGTCCTACTCATATTCTCTGAAGATGGTATATTTTGAATTGAAGAATATTGAATGGGACATGATATGCAAAGGGGAACAAGGGAACATGATCTAGAAGATACAACAGGTTTGATACCAAAGCTAGGCTGCAAGTGATAGTGAGTGGAGTTTTACTTTTGCAGGCAGTAAGATGCCTCATCATTTGGCCTTGGCATCCAGAATCAAAAAAATTCTTCCCCATAAAGACAAGAATTCTGTTTAATTGTGTCAAATTTATTTACTGTTGAAGAAAATGATCCTTTTCTTGGTCTTTTGTTGGAGGCTGTGGCTGCCCTACTTGGGGATTGAGGTTACTGTCATCAGCCTCAAAGTTGTGAATGAGAACAGACGTGATACAGTCTTTTGGGCACAGTCAACCAGTGGTTTGTGCTTTAGACTGAGCCTTCGCAAGGGGATAATATTTCAATTTAAGCTTTCAGTGTAAAATTACACTACTGTTCTATTTCAGAATTAACTGATCATTTGAGGATAAGTATTATGCACTAGCCTGCAAAAAAACCCCAAAAAACCAATCTGGTAAATGTGCGGGAGCTTAACTAGATTTTCCCAAGAAGACCAGAGAGAGAAGTGAAGGGAAGGTTATGGCTGTGGGACCTGCTGAAATCCCTCAGCTGTTTTTGGGCTAATCATGACTGGCTTTGAAGGGAGTGATTCAGTGCAGGAATGTAATTTATTTCCCCAACTGGTTAGAGAAGGTGGAGTTCAGGCTTTTAACATAGGATCAAATGTTTTCTTGAAATCCCTGGGCTTCATTTAGAGCTTTGAGGAGCTTTGAAGATACTTGCACTTCTGTTATCTCCAAGTTTATACAATCTATATCCATTGATGCCCCTCTAAAATACAGAAGCTCTCCCATATAAATAGGGAGAATTAATGCCATCAGTGAGGATGCTACAGTACCATAGAGGCCATTTTGTCCCATTGGCTTCAGTGGGGCATTTTCTGGGCTGGGCTGCCTCATGACACATGCATGGGATTTCTGTGGGCTTTCAGCAGCTCCACAGTTCTGTGGAGCACACTGAAGAAATATCCATGTGAATTACTTCTGAAATCTGATTTTTCCTGCACAGAACTGCAAAGAGTGCTGTACCAGCCTGGGTATATCAACCACTGAAGCTGTATTGAGAAGCCATATCTAGAGACTTTGCTAAAACAAACCTTGAGGCCTATATTTCATGTTGTTATAGAGCTGAACTGAGTCTTTTCTTTCAGGCTGGTGGCTTAGAAATGCTTTCTGTCTTCCCACATAATGTTTCTAGGGATGGAGTCCTTACTTGTGATATTCTGCCAGGAAGGAAACCACATATTCAAGGTCATGACTGCCATCTGAGTGTTCAGAGTCGATTGGACACCAACAGCTTGCTATGCAGCTTACCTTCCAAAACTCATAAAAGCGCAGCTTATGCCTATCTAGTTGCTGGGCTAAACACCAATTCTTGTTCTCTGTTTTCCAGACCTGCTAAGTTATGGCTAACCAGCACTATCTAGGTAAGAAATTGCACAGAATATTCCATTTCTGAGACACTGTTAAGTGTCTTTTAGGAGTCTTAGGAGACTTTCAAGAATGTGTTTTTCACTGCCATAACTAACAGTAATGCTACTGCTGACAGTGAAATAACAGTGCCTTAATCTCTCTCTAAATGTTTGATGTGAGAAGGGGGACTTTTAATTTGCCAAATGGTAGTTTCATAAGGCAAAGTTTAGGGATAACTACCACTTCCATCTTTCAAACATCTGAAGTATAATTAGACAAATCTTAAGTACTTCTGAGCTCTCTGTTCCAGGATGACAGCCCTGATCCCATGTTAGAGCACAACAAACGCAAGCCTCTACATATTGCCTTTGAAAAGAGAAAGAGTTTGGCAGAAACATCAAATAATGATACTTATCTCCTGGAGCACTTTTTGGCTGTAGATAATCAGAGGCTCTCCAAGTACTATTGCAGCATATTAAACTACAGCTGATAAGAGCAGGTACCTCCTCCTTTTTCTTTTTCTTACTGCTCTGGCACTAATATTAACTGACTCATCCCAGGAAATTGGTCACAATGAGAAATCAAAGCCCTTGTTGGTGGGAGACGGCTTTGCTTAAAGGACTTTTCTGGTTTTAGAGAAGTTTGGAGCTCATGATGCCTCACTCCAGGGAGACACACGGAACAGAGCCTGTTTTGTCTTCTGTTGGATTCCACTTTCCACCCTAGTGCAGGATAGGAGGGAAACTACAGAACAGCTAATACTAGTGATGCTAGCCTGCATACAAATTCAGGGAAGAGGTATAATTAGGACCATGTCTTCCCATTGCATGTAGGCACCTGCATAGCTTTTATCCCTACAGGCTTCTCTCCATGCCAGAAAACACCTGGGAGCAGTTGAAGGTTTCTGAGAAAATCCTGCAGAAAGGTAGTATTTCATGGTTCCTCCAAGGTATATCAGAGACCTCCATAGAATCATAGAATCATAGAATAGTTTGGGCTGGAAGGGACCTTTAAAGGCCATCTAGTCCAACCCCTCTGCCATAGGCAGGGACATCTTCAACTAGATCAAGTTGCTTAAAGCCCCGTCCAACCTAGCCTTGAATGTTTCCAGGAATGAGGCATCTACCACATCTCTGGGCAACCTGTTCCAGTGTTTCACCACCCTCATTGGAAAAAAAATTCTTCTCTATATCTAGTCTGAATCTACCCTTTTGTAGTTTAAAACCATTCCCCCTTGTCCTGTTGCAACAGGCCCTGATAAGCCATCAGCTACTAATACAGGTTTCACTTCCTTGTCCTGGTGTTTTCCGTAAGCCATACTCCTTGCTTTTTTCCACTCAGCAGGTAAAGACAAAGAGGTTGATTCTCAGACACTCACAAATTCTTTTCCTGTAGATTCTGAGGAGTAAGAGAGTAGGAAGCTACATGGTAAAAATAAATGTTAACCCTGAAATATTTCCATTTTTATTTTAGAAATAAAAATGAGCATTAGATTCCAACAGTTTCCACTACTAATTCTCAGCTCTACTTGATTCCTGATCTATTTCTGACTTCTGCTTTGTTTCCCAGATGGAATGTCCTTCAGCATCACTGCCTTGTTCCCACTTGAACATTAAATGTAGCACTTCTGACCATAACTGGGAGTCAGAGCATGCTTAGAAGACCAGTAACTCCCAGAAAAAGCCTGTCTTTCCCTTAARTAGCTTCAGAAAGCTTCAAAAATTTCAGAGAATGAAACAGTTCTTCAAAATTGCTTCAATTCCATGAGCATATTCCTCCCTCCAAAAGCACGAAGATTCAGGTATTTTCCCAAACATGCAGAACTGTTCTCAAGCAAGATTGTCAGAGCTGTCAGTAAAGCTAGGACAAGCTTTGCCTGCAAGATATCTAGAGCTTTCCAATACCCTTTCCTTTCTCTAGAAAGCTCAAACACGTAGGTTATTTTTCTTCTAGGAGAAATTCAGAACTGCCCATAAAACAGTGGGTATTTTCTGCTGTACAGAAACCATACAATATATGATTAAGTATCTTTAATATAGTGTAGCTACCATATGGGAACATCTTCATTTCCCTTTAGGATAACTAGAGTTTTATCCAAGTTTGTTCTGCATCTGGACTAGCAGAGAACTGAGTCTGAGTGTTCAAGTAGCATCACCTTTGGAAAAAAATTTTCTTTTTTGAAGACCTGAAAGTAATAATTTGCTTAGAAATTCCAACACAAAGCAAGTGAAAGTCATGAGTAAATGAGCGTTGTAAGAGAGAAGAGAGCTTGTGGGAAGGTCTCCTGTTCCAGCCACTGAAAGCAATGTATAATAACACATTTCCTTTCCTTTGGTCTGGCTTCCGTCTAGAAAATGTTACAGTGCAGCTGAGTGGTAAGAAAAAGAAGCTGTCTCAGAGCAGTTTTACTTGGGTTTGTATTGCAGTTATGTACCAGACCACAGAAGTGTACAGGTAAGACCTCACCTGTGCAACAGAGGTGAAAATATCTTCCATCCGCCTGCTCTTCCAATGATCTCAGAGTCTTCCACCACTGAAGTCAGGAGAAGCTTTCCCATTTTCTGAATGCACAGACAGCCTAACATACATGAATCAGAAGGTGGTGTTTGAAACAGAAAGCCCCCACATGTCTTGATCCTGGTTCTACTCCATGCACATAGTTTCTATTTGTTCTGTTAGAGCAGCCAAAGGGCTAAATCCAACATCCCCCACAAATCCATTACTTTCATTATCATGCAGCACTACCTATGCTTCATCCTCATAACTCTTTCCCCTCTTCAACCCCTTTGAACTCATAGCATGCATGACTATAACTACCTAACACTGACAGCAGTGTTAGAGAACTCTGATCTCTATCCAGAATGAGAAATGTCAGTGTGCTAATATGGAAAAGGACAAGGACTGCATGAAAAGCTGTTGAACTTGACAAACCACAACAGTGAGGTTCAACTCTTCTCTTGGAGAGCTGGGAAGACACCAGAGAGAAATTATATAAAAAAACCCCAACAGACATCAGGTTTTCCACCTGACTGCTGCTGAGCACTTTTACACAAACAGTAAATGAATCCAGGACCATTGGAGGTCAGGACGTACTTGGTACCTTTCAAGCCTGCAAAGTGCATCAGCTGTAACTCTGAGTGCTATTAGATGTCTACACAAAGGACCATGGGAAGTCCCAGTGGGAGGTGTGTGGCCTCACTGTACTATGTGCTGCTCAGATGTATTGAGAAGAGGATTAAGAAGTTTATGATGAGATGCAACAGATGATTAAAACAAACAAACTGACAGGCTGGGGATGAGGAATCAGCAGCACATGAGCATGGCTTTAACTTAATGACTAGTTGCCTCCATTAGGCAACCTGACTAACCTTGGTATATCTGAGTTGCATAATTTCAGGGAATATTGTCCTGGAGTGATTAGTACTGCAATGAAGTTACAGGTCAAAAGGTCTGAAACATGACCTGTTAGGAAAGATGGAAAGAAAGGTGGTTGTTTAGTCTGGAGGAGAAAAGACTGTGGGGAGGCATGGTACAGCTTCAAATTTGCAGAAAAGAAGAACGGAATAAAACGTTGCAGAGAGGACAGGAAGTAGTGGGTATGAATTGCAACGACGGAGATACGTACTAGAAGCACTAGGTAAAGTTTAGTTAGTCTGTCTCTGGATTAAGTTGCTTAGGATACTGTTGAATCCCCATCAATGAAACTAAGAATGAATTAGACAAGTATACCTGAGTGACACAGATACTGTAGATGGGCAGGGAGATGACCTAGATGACCTCAGGCTTTCTTCTGGCAGTAGTTTCAGTAATTTCTGTGGTATCTCTGTGTASTTAAAATACACAAAGACTGTATTTTAGAAGATGTTTATGAAGGGCCTCTCCTAATCTTGAGGGCTGCTTGATTTTAGAGAGCTGCACCGAGCATTTTGCACAGAAAACCAGGTTTTTCTCCCCTCTCAACCTTTTCTCAACATCCCATATTTGAAGGAAATATGGGCAGCTCTTCGGAATTGTAGTACTCGTGTGATAAAAGAGGTTTATTGTTTTATTTTCCTCCTTGTGTTTGCAGTCTCTTGAGTTTGTTTTGCTAACTTGCATTGTCACCAGGTTCAAAGCAGAGAAGCTAGAGTCAGAAGAAACTTTGTAAAACATTGACAACTGTTCATCATACCATATCATCATACCAAACCTGCAGTTTGTAAGGGTTTTTTTCTGATTCTCAGGACTGTATGTGATAAACAAACATGTTATTACTGTACTCAAGACTCATCTAAGCCCAACCAAGAGCAGCTAGTCCAAATGTGTAGCTGTTCACAGGGAGTAGAGTGATCAGGGAGCCAAGGAACTGTCTAATTCTGTAGGAAAGTAACATACCAAGATTACAGAACTGACAGCTTGCTTATCACTACTGGTCAGTGTTTTAGTAGAGAGAAATAGCTCTCAACTGTTCACTGCAGTCTTTTCCTGCTCCAGTACTGAGCTGGTCTTTCAGCTGGCACTGTCTCTCCATTTACCTTCTGACCCTATGATGCATGTTTATGAAAATTTTTAAATCAATGGTGTGACTTTTTGCTTAAGAATAAGGCGCTCTGCCAGCTCTGATTAGGGGAAATGCTTGAAGGTGTACAATGGGGTGGTGCTTGCTTGCTTTACTTAACTTGTGCAGAAATTTAGGCAGCAATAATCAAAGGGTGCAAATACAATGCAGTGCCACTCAGAGACTGGATTGGGACCCAAATAACCATGTTTACATGGGACTGCATTGTGTTCAGGCCTAGCTCAGGTGTTCCTAAACTTTTCTATAAATGGTATTTCTATTAGTTTGTGATTTGGCCAAATCTGGACAGATTTTCATGCAAGCAATACTAGGTCTCATGTTTTCAGATTGTCCCATTATAATATTGCAAGATTTAGTCCAAATCTTGGAGTTTTTTAAATGAATTATTAAATGTAATACAATTTGTTTTCTCCTTATTTTACTCTCAGGAATGGAGGTGGTATTTTGCCAAAACTAGGAACAAACCAGAAGAGTGTAGCAACACTCCTTGAATGGTTAACATTTGGCAAAAGAAAATGAAGGTATGTAACAGTATAACTGAAACAAAAACTTAGCATTGTCAGCTGTCTTGTTTATGGTCAGTATCATTTAAGATCTTTATTTCATAGAAAAAAGACAATGATGAATCAATTGATTTCTGGTTCTTAGAAAAGTTGATAACTTTTAACTTGAAGTTTATTTCTTGCTCCACTGAAAACTAAGCTTTGAACATGGTATGACTTTTGCATTTCTTATAACAGCCAGGTAACCTGAAGTTATTAATAATGAAGTATTTGGAAATGTTGTTCTAGTTCTAGACAAGTGGCATGCACTGTGTTATCAGTTGGCTCTCTCCTGCATACTTTCTTAAGGAAATAAATAGCTGGCACACTTGGAGACCTCTGGTTAAGATAATCTGGGGACAAGAGCAGGGGAGCTGGAGGTGTTGGAGATAGACAGACATGATAACTGGCAAATACCTGCCTACACTATTTGTGGTTCTAATCCTTGCTTTTTATTCATCCCTAATCATTAGCCCTGTTAAGAATTTTAGATGAAAAGTTTCGATGAAAAGGTTAAGGAAAATTCCTTTTACCTTTTTTGCAACTGCTAATTCTAAAACCTAAAGCAACTCCTATGACAGTGTGATTGAGAGAGGGGAGAGGAGAGAAAGTAAACCAAAGGGACATTGACGTTTGCTGCTAGACTCTTAGAATGCACAAGAATAGGAGCACTGTAGATGCCTTCAGTGCATGGCTGCCTTCTGAAAAATACAGAAGACCAGGAGAGTGAGTCGCCAAAATGTTTTTAAAAATCTAGCGCCAGTTTCTTCCATTTTTGGTGTACTCTGCAGGATCAAGGCTATCCAGCCCCATCAAGGACATAGTTAGCTGTCTGTCCCCCAACTACAGAAATACACATGGGTTTTATCCGGGGAACTACAGGCCTGTCAGCCTGACCTCAGTACCGGGGAATATCATGGAGTGGTTCATCTTGAGGGTGCTCACAAGGCAGGTGCAGGACAACCAGGGGATTGGGTCCAGCCAGCACGGGTTCATGAAGGGCAGGTCCTGCTTGACCAACCTGATCTCCTTCTATGACCAGGTGAGCTGCCTAGTGGATGAGGGGAAGGCTGTGGATGTGGTCTGCCTGGACTTCAGCAAAGCCTTTGACACTGTCTCCCACAGCATTCTCCTAGAGAAGCTGGTGGCTTATGACTTCGATGGGTGTGCTCTTCACTGGGTAAAAAACTGGCTGGACGGCTGAGCCCAGAGAGTTGTGGTGAATGGAGTTAAATCCAGTTGGCGGCTGGTCACAAGCGGTGTTCCCCAGGGCTCAGTTTTGGGGCTGGTCTTGTTTAGTATCTTTATCAATGACCTGGACGAGCAGGTTGAGTGCTTCCTCAGTAAATTTGCAGATGACACCAAGCTGGGCGGGAGTGTTGATCTGCCTGAGGGTAGGAAGGCTCTGCAGAGGGATCTGGACAGGCTGGATGGATGGGCCAAGGCCAACTGCAGGAGGTTCAACAAGGCCAAGTGCCGGGTCCTGCACTTGGGTCACAACAACCCCAGGCAACGCTACAGGCTTGGAGAAGAGTGACTGGAAAGCTGCCCAGCGGAAAAGGACCTGGGGGTGCTGGTCGACGGCCGGCTGAACATGAGCCGGCAGTGTGCCCAGGTGGCCAAGAAGGCCAACAGCATCCTGGCCTGTGTCAGAAATAGAGTGGCCAGCAGGAGTAGGGAGGTGATCGTGCCCCTGTACTCGGCACTGGTGAGGCCGCACCTCGAATCCTGTGTTCAGTTTTGGGCCCCACACTACAAGAAGGACATTGAGGTGCTGGAGCGTGTCCAGAGAAGGTCAACGAAGCTGATGAAGGGTCTGGAGAACAAGTTTTATGAGGAGTGGCTGAGGGAGCTGGGGTTGTTTAGCCTGGAGAAAAGGAGGCTGAGGGGAGACCTTATCGCTCTCTACAACTACCTGAAAGGAGGTTGTAGCGAGGTGGGTGTTGGTCTCTTCTCCCAAGTAACTAGTGCCAGGATAAGAGGAAATGGCTTCAAGTTGCGCCAGGGGAGGTTTAGATTGGTCATCAGGAAAAATTTCTTCACCGAAAGGGTTGTCAAGCACTGGAACAGGCTGCCCAGGGAAGTGGTGGAGCCACCATCACTGGAGGCGTTCAAAAAACATGTAGATGTGGCACTTTGGTACATGGTTTAGTGGGTATCGTGGTGTTGGGTTGACGGCTGGACTTGATGATCTTAGAGGTCTTTTCCAACCTTTATGATTCTATGATTCTATGATTCTATGATTCTATGATTCTATGATTCTATGAATAGATTCTCCTAGAACTGAGCTTAGCACTATGGCCTCTCTCCTGCTCCACACACCAGATGCAGCTGGTTGGCCTCATTTGTGCTCCCTTAATCAATGGCATCTGCACATGCGGCCCTGAGCAGGATAGTGATCATCCTACAGTGTTGCAGTGAGGACGAGAAGGGAGAATTTGTCTGTACCTCATAGCATTGCCTTTGAAATAAAAGAGCCCTGCCAGAGGCATACTCCAGAACTGCACCCAGTCCCTGCCCCACTGTGCCACGTGTTGACCTCTGTTTTTAAAGGAAATACTCCCCATCATGTGTCCTAGCAAGCCTCTGACTGTCAATATCAAAAAGAAAGTCACCTGCAAGGTCTGCAAATGTCCTATGGTGAACAGCTGATTTTCTTAAACATTGAATCCTTCCTTTCTTCTCTCAGGCAGTTTACAGTAAGACCAGTCTCTGACTTTGCAAAGTGAATTGCATATTGGGCTAAGTTCCCACATTAAATGTGAGCTTCATGGGCCATGTCAGCCACAGGTGTTACTTGTGATTCCTGCAGCCTAATGTTATGCAGCTAAAAAAGTACAACTACCTAGTGAAGAATAAATAAACCTCAGCTTGCTCTGGTATAGGTTTTCTTAAGCCTGTATTAGCAAAATTGCTATAAATTGATAGTAATACGTCACTTTGGGTGGATCTCATGGTTTTAAGTGACAATTTTTTAAAATATCTCAGGTGGAAAAAGGTGGATTATCTCTGCATAAAAATAAATGCATGCATTATTAAATGCTGCAGGATGATTTTATGCACACTTTTCTACTGTGCCCCAGTACCAAGCAAATATCATAGAATCATTGCATGAGTGCATGCAAGTGAAAAATTATGACAGGTAATTTCTTTGATGTATTTTGCCTTTGGGCAGGGATTGTCTGTAAAAAGGTTATGTTTTTCTAAAACTGAGCCATCCTTTGTATGCAAAACAGCTAGAAATAATAAGATTATAAAAGAGAACTTAAGATTATATCTTTCATGTATTTAAAATCCTTTTTCTTCCGAAGAAGCCAGTGTTTATAAACACATGAAAATCCCCAGAATGTGCCTGATAATAAGACTACACCTAAATTTGGTATCTGTTAGGTGAAGTTGGGAGCCAAGGTTTTCCAAGACAGAGCACCTCCTCGGCATTCTGCTACCCAAACCGATGCGGTAGGCAAGATGAAGAATATATTTGCCCCTTCTTCCTCCTTCCTTGAAGGTCGAATCGTTACTCTGACCGCTTAATAAGAGCTGTCATGCTGACAAGCCTGCTAAGCAGACAAGAACTCTCTCCCAGTATCCTGTCTCTGACAGGGACTGGTAACAGATGTCTAGCAAGAGCTAGAACAACGTGACCTACTGCCTGGTATACTGTCCTAGTTGTTGGTCTTTGGCAGCTTAATGACGTCGTGAGCCTGTGGTTGCATCTGGACAGTGCCTAACAGCCACTGACAGATTCAGTGTAATAGTCTTCAATCCYTTCTTGAGTCTGCAAGGGTTGCGGTTTACTATGTCTTGTCCATGCAGTCTCCTGTGAGAAGCAGGTCAGGTAACAGAGAGGATGTCTGCTTTCGATGCTCCCCTCCTCGAAGAGCACCTGAATGTGCTTACCAGGAGCAGGACAGAAAGGTGGGGAAACAGCACTTTCCACAGTATGGGGTGGAGCAGGCAGAAGAGAGGCACTAAGGGTGTATTTCTGTTTCTAAATGAGACAGGCTTAGGAGAGGAGCTCAAACACTGAGCTGCTGCTTAGTTGCTAGCACACTCTGGTACAGTTTTGGCCTGTGCCAGCTGGCACCCTCTGAAATACTGCCTGAGGATGGTTCAGGTGATAGCATGTGCCAGGCTATTCCCAATGAGCATGCATATGCTGAAGCCCTACCTCTGAACACAGCCTGTTTTCTATTCTTAGACATCTTAAATTGAAAGAAAAAACATGCAAAAAAAGTTTTAGAGCCACATAATCACCACATGGAATACAAAGGAGACCCAGAGATAGCTCTGTACAGTGTGGACACTGCCATTTGTCCCAGGGCATGGGAACAGTCCCTGCCCTTGTGTCACTTAACAGAATGAATGGATCCAGGGAGACTGGGAAGCTGATGAGAAAAGCAGGAAGCACATTCCCAGCCAGACCTCACAGGTGGTAAAGAGAGCGCTTTTTTTATGAATCTGAGGAGTTGTGTGGAACTGGTTGCATGTCAGAAATCCACTGCACTGCTGGAATAAGAGTAAGCATGAATCCAACAGCAAGATAATTAGGAGACTTATAAACCTTCTTAATATCTGTTCTGTCTCAATATGACCTTCTCTAAAACAAGTTTGTTCTCCTAATTTATGCCTTTTCATCTCAAAAGTGTTAAAGCTTAACCAAACTCAAGCTACTGAAGCTTTCACAGAGGCATCCTAAAGTCTCCATTAGACCCATGCTCTGACACACTCATAAAACACTGACTTGAGCTGTACTTTTCAGCTATTCTGAACAGGACATTTGCCTTGTTCCACAGAAAAAATTATCAGTAAAATTTTACAGTCATTCTTCTGTGTAAGTTGTCATCTATATTACTTCCTTTTAGTCATCATTAAACTTATACAGCATGATACTCAGGAATAGGGTCTGTGCCACACAGCCTTGGTAATGCAGTCTTGAAAGGCTGATGGACAAGAGATTTAAGTAGCTCTTTTCTTTAATCACAGGTATAGCTGCCATGAAGAGGCTCACATAAATTTCTCCTCAAAAGGACATTGGTCTTCCAAATTATCTCTCATCATAATCCTGATTCAACCAATCTGTGCCAAGCACCATTTTCAGACAACTCAGTCTGACACACTGAATTTAACTACATCTCTTCCAGACTGTTCCCACTGGCTAGCACTAGCTACATGTGGTTAAAATTATGTTCGTTCTTTCAGTTTCTTGTTTTCAGAAATCTGAATATGTTTTTTCTGGAAATGGAAAAGTTATCTCTCAGCAGACATAAATTCCTGTAACAATATCGTCTTCTGTCATTGAATTCACATATTTTGCATCATAATTGATCTCATAAAAGTTGATTTCTCAGCTCTTTAAAAAGAAATATTCAGATCAGAAAGAAAACACAAGAAACATAAAAGCATTTAAAAGGAGAAGAAACATTTGCTGAAAGCACTGCATATTGGGCACATGTATAACAAATATTCACACTTTCTCGTTCATCTTCTCAGTGGCCACTTCATTCCTGCAAAGGATAGAAGACGACAGCCAGGATAAAGACAGGTATGTAACCTGAGAAAAACAAGAAATCTTGAGAGTTGTAAATATATTCACACTATAAATCATTTCAGATGCCTTATTCTCTGAATCTACAACCCTGTCAGAGTGCTTTCCAACACTTCATCAATTTGTTGTGGAGAATGAAATGGAATGCTAACTTGGGAGGGTTCCTTTTTTCCATTGGCATCCTCTGGTGCCAGTAAATCACTAGCCCCCTAGGTTGTCACAGCAGAGAAGTCAACATATTGAACTTAGACAAACTGGGGCCTAACTTGAAGTGTTCAGCTAAGCTTTTATTCCATATGGGGAATATTCATAGAGAGAACATTAATAAAATTCATGAACATGATGAGAAAAGGCAAAAACAATCCCTTAAGTAAAAAATGAAAGGGACAAAAGTAGAAGTATTTTCTTCTTGACTCATTTCCTGGTTCAGAATGTTTAACAACATACAGATTATTTTTCTCTGCTGCAAATAGCATTTGCTAACATGCAGGTCGAAGTTGACTGACAGTGATAATATGTGCACCAAGAAAAAAGATTTTAAATGTTCAGAGCCCATAATATGGTGAATTCACTGTTTTCACTCTCTTCCTCAAAGTACCTTCAGAAGGATAAATCCACTCTTCATAGAGTACATTAGCAATTTGACATACAGGGTCTTTACACCATGACACCAATTAAACTTAATGAAAGTTTTACAACTGAATTCCCACATGCCCACAGCTGAAAATGTACTTCTAATGGTGTTTGAACTCGTTTTTCTCTATGAGTTTTTATCTATAAGTTTTTTACCTTTTATGTCATTAAGAATTGCACCACAGTTTGCATGTTTTGCAGTCACTATGTCCATGTGTTCTAATCATGTGTTTTTCCTCATCAGTTGCATTTCTGCAGAATTACTCTGCATGCTCTAATGGACAGGGCAGAGAGTGTTGATGTACGGCATTGATCTCCACTACCATCTCCACCTGCCAAATTGGATCCTGACTTTGTTCATTTGTGGCAGGTTCTATTAATTTACTTACTGCCTTCACTTTTTCTGATCATGTTTTGCATCTTGTTTTTCTGTAAGTGCTTTTCTTTTCCTTCCTCTCTACCTACTATCTTGATTTTCTTCTCAACTGTGTAATCAACAGAGAGTATTTTCTCATTATAAATTAATGGCCTGCATGTTCCCAAAGCTTTTATCAGATCTTTTTACCTGAAAAAAACATATCACAGGTCTTCAAAATAGAGCTGTTACTTTTATTTTATCAGTGACATAGTCCCTGTTCATTTAATCATTTACATAAGATTATATGCTGTTCTGGACAAATTCTGACATCATGTAGGTATCATTATGTACAGAAGAACTTCAGGAAATTTCTCTGTTTTTACAATGCAGATGCTGAGATTGCAGTTTGGCCCAATGCATTGCATAGAAATGTGCAAGCATTTATAAAAAAGACCACTAGTTTTGGTTTTGATCTTACATGCACTCATTCTAGTAGGGCAAGGATCCCTAAAATCTGGCTCTGTCTTGTGTGTCAAGGAGCAGCAAGAGCAGGCCACTCTATAAGGTAAGACAAACAAAGATCAACCACAACACAGACTGTGCTGTCACCAGAGCACAGGTCCATCACAGATGAACAGGCTGGGCAGAATAAGGCTGCTGATAACGGGTTCCATCAACAACTCCACACGCGAGGAGGTGGTGAGTGAGGTCCAGGGTCCATCCAGGGAATCAGGAGCAGCAGGAGATGGGACCAGATGTAAACCAGGCTACAGCACATGTCCAAGAGACATCTAGGAGGCAGGACTGAAGGTAGGTACACGAACAACTTAGCTCAGGCAGGGAGTGAAAGGCCTGAGCTTTCATGGAGCTCCTGGGCCTTGGGCAAAGGGTGGAGGTGCCAGATGAGGCTGGTCAGAGCAATTAAGACCTATTGGTACACTCACAGTCCTGACAGTGTGGTCTTGGATGAATTTCTTAGTGCCAGGTTTTTCAGCTGTTTCATCTAATTCCTACCTACTTCAAAATTAGAATCGAATGAGCTGTTTAAATGTCTTCAGAAACCTGGCTGTACGTGCAAATGATACTTAGCTGTTAGACACCTAAGAAGCTTTCAGGCACATCCCTGAGGTCAGTAAGGCCATTTATTTAGTGCGCAAAATGTTTGTATTGCATTTTAGCTCTGATCCATCTGTCTCTTATCTTTGTTGTGTTAAGATGGCGTTCTCGTGAGGATTAATTAGTTCACATCTGTATTGCATGTGTATAGCAAAAATTTCTACAAACTGCCAACTGCTATGCTAATCCTAACATTAGAATAAATATTCACACCATATAAGCTGAATGATAGAAGACATCCAGTAGAACCCTTCAGACTTCTCCACCTCCGTGTGCTTGTGCTTTGATCAGTTTGTTCTGCACTAACAAGCATGCAGAAAGTCAAAACTAGAGAAGTTTCCTTATAGTGCTTCAGTAGGTGAGACTGAGGAGCAATGGCAAGGAAGAATGAACCTCAGACATGTGAAACTTGACAGATCTGTAATTTTTTGTAATAAATAGCCTGAACCCCCCCGATGCCTCATGAACCATCCAAGAGCGCCAGAACGGAGCACATGAGAGCACAACTATGAGATGAGGCTGAGTTCAGATTGAACATACTTCGTAATGGATAGGGACTGGTCCTCAATGTCCAGAGGACAGAACCTATTGCACTGTTGATCTTGCAAATTCCAAATGCCATCATCCCCTTTGACTTGAGAATTGCAGCTGAGACATATGGCAGGGCACCGAGGGCATCTGTGGGAGAAGAGGAAACTGTCATACTTTGAAAGTAAAAAAGGTAGGGAATACAGATCAACCTCCAATGCATTCCTTGATGTCTATATCTAGTGAATATTATGCACCTATTTGTCGTTTTCAAGGCTTGTTTTGGATTTTTAGCAGTTCAGCTATGTGGCTGTATAGCTGAGTTACTAATTTTGTAGTAGTGCTATCTTTGGAAGGTGAACCATTACTAGCTGATTGCTATAGCAGTATGTTGAGCCAAATTTACTCTGACATGACTGCTCTGTTCAGGGCAGCCACACAGGTCTGTTTATGGAATTTCCAGTCAGCAGTTCATCCAATGCTGAACACTTTCTATTTCAGGTCCGTGTATCCAGGCTTGGCTCAACACTGCATTACTCCACACTTACGCTGGTAGAACTCCTTTGGACAAGTTGGTATAAAACTAGAAGAACACAACGATAAAATAGGCTTCCTATTGTCATTTTCAAGACACCTAAGACTACCTCCCTAAGATAAGGATGAACAGACACATCCTGTTCCAAATTGCTCCCTCAGCATGTATTTTTCACTTGTTGTTTTGGATCCTTGAAGCTTTTAAGTATGTGCTGTATGTCTCTGAGCACCCCTATTGGGTTACTCTGATTTGGTTTTCCCCACAAAAAAATGGCATTAAGTGGTCCTTTTCCCAGCAATAATAATCTCATTTACTATAAATTATTTTATTTGTGGTACCTTGGAGACACCCTAATGCTTCTACATAATAAAAGAACCATTTATTTCCAAATATTTTAAAGCTTGTTTTCAATGTTTTTTTCTCATTTTTAAAGTGGAAATAATTTAATATGATTGGAAAAGAATTGCTATTACAAAAAAAATCATTTATACAAGTGTATGTATAACTTCATGTGAAGGGAAAGAAACAAGGAAACACCTATTTCTTAAACATATAAAGGAAAATATGAACTTTGTATAGATAAATAAAATGAAAAGTACATGAAACAAGTAACCTATGCACTGGAATGAGCTTTCCATTGACACTTACATTAAAGTTTACAGCTGTCTGCATGAAAGAGATGTCTGATAATAAGGCAGGTTTTTGAAATCAAAATTGCACCAGCATGACTTTGATTTTTAGGCAACTCTGGCTAAAAGGAGGAAACTTTAAAACCCAGTTCTAGAGGGAGGGTGAGGTAATGGTACAGGTTAAGAATTTGCATAATCCTTCTTATATAATCTGAGCAATAGAGCAGTTAGGTAGGGCTGTTCAGTATAAACTGGCAAGAGGATGCAAAAGGTACCACAGCAGCCTAAAAAAAAAGGAAAACAGTTTCATTTTCCTAGTATTTATGGAATATGTTCCAGATGTGGAATTATTCTGTGACCCTCCAAAGGCCCCCAACATACCTTCTGGAGACCTGAACCAGCTGACCCAGTCCAGCCCCATGGTTTGCACTGAAGGGCTGGGACCTGCTTTGACAGCTTGTGCCAGGGTGGGATTTCCAGGGTGTGCCTCTAAATAGGCCGTCCTCTCAAGCTACATAGATGACAGCCAGGAGGTTGAAAGGATTTAACACTGTCCCATTAGCACTTCTTAAGTCCAGGTAAAGTGTAGAGCAGATGCAAATGTTGCTTCTCCAGAAAGATCCTGTGACCAGTGGCTGTGTGAGGGGGAATCAGCATGCCTAGCTAATGGACCAAGCAGCAGGAGGGCTGTGGGATGTCATATGGAATGGGTGGATTGTGTAGCATGGCGAGGCTGAGTGCGGTCTAGGCCAGAGGTGTTAATGCTTCTATGTAAATGCCACGATTTTTATTTCTGATTATTTATTTTGGTTCCTTGCAGCTGCCTTCAGTTCAAGGCTTAGATCGGATACCTAGCAGAGAGCATGGTAAATGTGTCTAAGCGCATACAGGTGTGAGTGTGTGAAAGATTATTGGTCCCGTTCAGCAAATGCATTTTATTCCCATCTGGCAGGAATGAAAAGTTACCACAGACACAGATCAGTGGATTTGATGCTCTGGGTGTACAGACCTTTTTTTGGCCATTCCTAATTCAAGGACATTGTCCCACTGGTGGCAGTCAGACCTCTTCCTATGTGAAGGGCTAGCAAAATTGAAGCCAGGGTTACAAATCAATGTTTACCCTGTGGGTCATGGCACACATTATGAATCAGTATTGAATCATGTTATCAAAAAATGTGCCTTTTCTGAACTGGCAGTAGGGTTTAAAGAATAACAAATAGTCAAGATTTTCCAGGTTGTAATGATTTGCTTTGGTCAGGCTACCTTCCCATGACTTTGATGCTTGTTTCCTATGAACATCTGATCACTTGTTTTTTATGGAAGTAGTTGTGAGCATTTACATTTGTTATTGTTCTTACTTATCGCTATAATCATCCTTTGATCTGACTACTTTTTAAACAATTTTGTGTGTATTTACAGTGCTGTGTTACACTTGTAAAGCTAAATGTACTATACGAATTATAAATAATTACGGGTATAGTTTGTCTTCCTACATAATTAGAGCAGATGTGCATTTTTCAGGTTAACTGACATGATTTTGTGTTAGAGAAAGTACCTACAAAAGGAATAAGGAACAGTTTTAACAACGGGAATGAAGGATTTTCATCTGTCACTGGACCAGTTTCACAAATGCTTAGTGTGAATGACTAATATTCAATAACATGACAGGCACATGAAATAGCCATGGAGATGCTCTTCTCTAGGAACGTTCAGTACACAAATAATAGAACCTCTTCTACTAACCCAGCAGTAGATACTGCAGATGCCTATAGTGGGCTTTTTACTTTATGGAGTGCTGTCAAAATAGGATGCAAATCTTTACATTCAATATACTCATTGCACAGAAGCTACAATTAAGAGGAAGGGCCACATTGATTTTTCCGGTAAGAATTATATTTTTTTTATCCTTAGCTCTCCGAGAGCCAAGTTATTTGCTATCAGTAGAGGTTGCAGAATGTTTGAACTCTGCTTTTTAGTGGCAAGAAAGTGAGATTAATGGGAGTTCTAGTGTCTCTCTGCTGACAAGAAGCACATTTCCATTTTTGCTTTTAAAGGAAAGTGCCGCATTTCTCGTAATTTGCAGGAAAGCCATCAGCTAGATATAAAGAAAAGTATATATTCAGCCTCCCTTCTGAGACATGGCATCCTGGTTGTCACACTTACTGGCAAATAAGCATGCAAAAGCACTGCACCGCTCTGTTTGTTGAGCAGTTAAGTGCAGACTTTAGTATATTGGGACTTCATAAACCACCCACTCCACCCCCAAAGTCAATTAACCCACATGTTGACTTTGCGTTCTCCTCCTGGGCTTCTGCCTTGCATGTTTTTCCTCTGTCTGCTGCACATAGTTTCACAGAAATCAGTGCTGAAACAGGGTCAATCCCTGTGTCCTTTGTCAAACAGCTTTTCCCCAGTGAAGTTTTCCTTTGGGAGCTGTGGGCTGTGGGGCATGAAACACTGCACAAACCATTCTCTGTCACCGCTGGTTTGTGTGCACAGAGCTGTAACACAGACTTGTATTTGCCCTGAAAACTTGTCTGGCACCTTTTGATTGATTGTGCAATCGTTAATTTCCTCCTTTTCTTTTCCCAATCCACACGTACCAGCACTGATAAGAGGCTGCACAAAGCCTTTTAGACTATGTGGTTTCTGTAATGTAGTGTTTAACTCCTAGGGTCCTATATTTCATAGAATAATAGAATCATTGAAGATCTCAAGTTGCAAAGGACCCATAAGGATCATCGAGTCCAACTCCCTGCTCCTCGCAGGACTACCTAAAATTAAATCATATCACTAAAAGCATTGTCCAGAAGCTTTCTTGTGAACTGTAGAGGAGTTCCCAAGAGCTAGTATATTGTAAGCCATTCTTAGACTGCCATATCTAGGTTGTCCAAGAATGGCTTGCAATATGTTACTTAGACTCTTCAGCTGTAGTTTTTATGCCAGTCCTGATCAGAGAGCATCAAATAAATTCTATTGGTTTTCACTGTGGAGAGCAAGAAGGAACTGACTTAGGAGGAGGATAGTGAAACCAACAATGTAAGGATTTTCCCCTCTTTTGCTAATGCCGGAGGGCATTTTGGTAACAATATCTCCTCCTCTAACCCTCCAGTTTTTTGGGTAAAAATCAGTTTGGAAGCTCTAAACCTGGCAAATTTTAAAAATGAAAATATCTGTTGAAAAGATACTTCTCAGATTTTGTTTGTTTTTGATCAGAAAATTATATTCTGCTCTGTTCTATTGTAAGGCGGGGTAGACAACACTGTATATAGTCTAGGCACTTCTATAGGAAGGCAAGATTCCCATCCTCTGAATAAAAGCACTGTGATTGCTGTCCCCTCACACCTGTTTCTCACCTATTTCTATCTCACAGGTGTCTTCAATGACGAACACTCTATCATAGGTTGCTGCTGTGTTTAAAGCCAGAGGCAGCTGAAAGGAGGCAGGCCCACTCTATTATCACCCTGATGTACGTGAGAAAAATTAAGTGGGAAGACCTAAGCTGTTCCTGTCTGCAGGTTTTATGAGATCCACTAAAACAGAGAAAAAGAGAAGCAAGTGGTAGCACAGCTGTTACTGTCGGGGTAGGCAACGGCAGGCATCTGCCAAGCAGTGCTTCTGAGGTCCACAAAAGAGTCTTAATGTTAGCCCAAGGATGGCCAGGCAATCTATGCTGCATGCATTTGTGGGGAAAACATGGCTTTTCAACTTATGACTGCTCTGGGACGGGGAAGAAGGAAACATTGAATTTGATGATACTGGGATAGACGGACAAAGAAGGTATCTGATGATGAAAACACTTTTATAGGAACTGAAAAGATGGACTGGAAGGGAAGACCATATTTGTTAGGAAGTGGATGAAGTCTTGATTAGGCTGATTAAGGCCTATTAGGGCACTCATGGCCCTGACAGCTCTCTAGGAATATTATGGTAGTAGTGGTGAGTGCTGCCTAGAAGAAAGGAGCCATGTGAGGCTGTTGCAGCAGTGAAGGCAAAGAGTGAGTTGGGAAGAAGGAAAGTGATGTGTTTGGGAAGTGCTGTGGAAGGCAGGCAGTAGGAGGACAAGGGGAGATCTGGACAGAATATATAACCTCATGCTGTGAGCTTGCAGTCTTCACTTGCTCAACTTTTTGTTATAAAAAAGCATCGGTGAAATACTAAATGAAACACCACCATAATGTTTATGGCTATTCCACACTGGACATCTTATTTGCCTGACTTTGGTCTCGGAAGGTTATCCTTCCTCTGTACCAGGAGATGCTGCAGAAATACAGAGTGTCTAGTAGGATGATCAAGGTCTGAAGTAAAGTTAACGGTTTCTGATTTTGTTTCATTGAAAACGCAACACACAAGTTGAAAAACAAAGCCATGTTCAGCCAAGTTTCCTTATTTCCATACATGTTTTCCACAATCACTCTCTGCACTAATTTTAGCCCTATAAAACAATGGGAGGAAAAATGTACATGACGGAGTATTGTACATGAGGCAGTAGGGAGGCTTTTGCAGCCTCCCCAGCTTCTGAGTCACAAATGGGATGTCCAAATTTGCCATTCTTCGGAATCCCCTTCCTGGTTCGAGTACAGCTTCCCTGACATTGCCTGAGCCTGCAATTTTACTCTCTCCTACAGTAGTATTATTGCTACCGCCTAATAAATCCCCATGGTTCAATATATCTACGTGATCTGCTTAACAACTGTTTTGATACATTGGCCTAAAGCATCTCTTACTGCAGTCACCTTTACTCAGAGAGTAAAGTGGTCTCAGACTACCCCAACTTCTGGACTATTTTATCTTTGCTGTTGTAATTGAAGAGCTATAACTCAGGCTCTTCAGGCCTTATTTATAGTAGTTATAGTGGTGTACTTCCTTCCTTGGGGAAAAGATATGTACACTGGCAAAAGAGTTGTTTTGCTGTTACTGCCTTTACCAGTTCCTGGAATTCAATAGCTTTACTGACTTTTAGGCTGGTACAACTATGGCTTTAGACCTTGGGTCAATGTCAGTGAAAGGGAGCTAAGCTAATTCAAACTACCTTGCTTCTCATGTGGGCAGAGCACACGCAGACAGCTACAGTTATCCTGCAGAAACTTGTTTTGTCTATCTAGGGACACCTCTGGGGTGTCTGCCAGCACAGTTGTCAGAGAGGTATGTGATGTTTTACCCCACACTCTTAACCAGCGTGTCTCTGCCAGTAAAACTTCCAAGTTTAGACTGGCTGTAGTGTGAATGTAGCTGTATCATTAAGGCTTGTTTTAAGAGGACAATGTTGTACCATTGTAAGTAGCTTTATCATCACACTTATATTAGGGGCTATATCAGCATAAGCACTTTGGTACAAGTGAAAATTAGGCCATTTTTCTATCACACACCCCACTGCTGACAAAAGGGCCCAGTTACAATCAGCTGTGAACCTCTGAGGAAAAACTGCAGGATTTGCTGACTGAGACAAGTTTATAGATCACTGGAGAGATTCACAGTGTCATGCAGTTGCAGTGGTGGTTTTGAAAAAAAGTATGGGAGCCAAGTGCTAAAAATCCAACAGTTACTATAGCAACCTGATGGGCCACTACATGTTTCCTGGCTGGTGGCATCACCCTTGTTTGCAGTATTTGTTGGGCTGGCCAAGATTTTTTGGTCTTGACACTTCATGCAGTTCGTAACGAGATACGATTCTGTGACCTCTTCAAAGGTTTTCTTAAGCTGCAGACGAGGCTACACCTAGATTTCATGCATTTTATTTTCAATAAGATTATTCAAGAGAAAAAAAGGCTCAGTTGACAAAACACTGGAGTGTAAGAACAGCATGACAGGATGGAAAGACATGCATTGACCTTACAATTTTACTAGCTTGCTTATGAAACTATGGCCCTATCATGTCAAGCTGGGTAATCATAATACCTTTTCATGTTATGTCCCTTACCAGTTGTTGAGGGACACATCATGTATGTGCTTTTTATGCAGACTGTGAGGGATTGCAAAGTATTTTACTTTCAGTATTTTACTTTCACTTTTTACACATTCAGCGTACCCTGCTGTTGAGTGGGAACTGTTTTGTGCATTTTCTGGGGAATTCCAGAAGTACAATTTCAGAACTGTTTCCATCACAAAATGGAGTTGAAAGAAACCTGCAAATATCTCCCAGGGACCAGAATTGTCTGAGATTTGTCCTTTACCTGAGAACCTCAAGCCCTTGAGCTTGGAGAGTTTTCTGGCAAGGATATGACTTTGTACTTAGGCTGGTTTCAGTAAGATGTGGAAAAGCTGAAGGAAGCAACGTATCTGTGTGTGTCAGCGCTCACATGAGAAGGTGTATAGGAAGAAGGTACTTGCAGCAGTAGTACCTGACTACCCTCAGAGCAAGATTTCTAAGCCTCTCATAGTAATGTATGGAGACTGTAGAGGTGATGTTTCTGCTGCTTCGTGAGACATCCCACCGTTCTTTGTCTGTACACAAAAGATTGCAATGCTTTTCTGCCTTTTAATAGTATCATGAGGAATCATCCATTCCTTTTATGTAAATGCTTTGCAACATGCCAATGCAGGGTCCTGGGAAAATGTTAAAAAAGGATTGACTCTTGTCTCTCTCAAGCAGTAGTAAACTGTTTTGAATGGGCAACAGCAGGGTTTAAAGGCAAAGATTGCCATTTATCTGAACTGACAAAACTTCTGCCATAGTCCAGGATGAAGCCAAACACAATCCTAACCTGAAACAGGGGAAAGCCTGAGAGAGCATTTGCTTGTCTTGCCTGACTCTGACTATAGGAGTGCACTGCCGGCTCCTACCTCAGCAACCCACCCCAGGCTGTGAGGTGGCGAGGTATGTTCTTGCTTTGCTCACGGAATTAACATAAAACAACTCCATGAGGAGAGTTAAAGCAACATGAGAAGGTGAAACAGATTTGCTAGTGTTTCAGTTGGGCTGTTTGCTGATTTGATTATTTTTATAAGAAAAACATGACAATCTAGTTCTCCTTCTTAGATAGACTAAAAACAAATGATGAAGCCTCCAGGATTTTTTTCTCAGAACAGAAATTGTGTCCAGCATGTACAACAGACTAGGCAAGTTGTCTCTGGATGGCTCTTTTCATGAATTCAAGAGCAAACTTCTGCCCTGTCTTCCATAAGCTTGCTTCAGAGCAGAGGCAGAGACCTTCAGCTCTCCCAGGCTTCGGGAGGAGCAGGACAGGACAGGAGCAGGAGCAGGACACCCTGTATTTCTCGTACTGTCCTTGGCACTCAGGTAGATCTCAGCTCAAGCACATGCTGATAGTCCATCACTAAGAAGAGGCAGTTAATGAAACACTGAGAGCAAGCTTCCATGTCTCCCTTTTCCTCCTCCAGGCCTTTGCAAACATGGCTCTCTTCCGTAGGAGCAGAGTTTTAGAAGTCATGTTGTTCCAGCCCTTTGAACCTCAATGTTCTGTAGATCTTTTGAAACATTCTGTTCTTCATTACTTACAGCTTCCAACCTGTTTCCATCAGCACGTTTGCTGTAGGAATCTGCTCTCTGAGTCTCAGTAAATATGACCTATCTGAACTCTTAAGATGAGTATATGTTTAATCTCAAGTTCTCCAGTCAGCTTTTCTACCCTAACCCCATTCCTCAGGGGATGAAGTGCAAAAAGCAGCAGCTAGTTTCTGTAAACGTCTGGAATTGGTCTGAGTAATTTGGTGAAATTTGGGGGATTTGAGTACAAAGGGTACAGTATGTCTTCTGCTTTTGATTTTTCTGCCTCTGCATTTGTCTATAATTTGTGGAATCACAGTTAAGTCATGTTATGCCACTGACATTTTTGTATGGTGTAATCATTCCTGATTGCTGTCTCTGCCCTTTGCTAGCTGGTTTCTGTCTGCAGTACAGCTCTCTTGAGAGACCACAATAAAAAAAATTAAAAAAAAAAAAAAAAAAAAAGAGGAGTACCAGCAAGGCACTTTCTTTTCATCTCTAAATGTTTGAGTAAAAGAGGTCTCCCATGGAAAATGAAGCCAAATGAAATGCTGAGATAAGTTAATATGCCACCTTGTCATCTTTCTTACCAATTTCTTCCAAAGCAACAGAAACTTGCTCTCATCAGCAAGTCTTAAGAAGTATTGGTTGCTGGAAGGGAAGCAGTCCACGTTCTAGTAAGGCATGTGCCTCACCAAGAAGGGAAATAAAGGCATGATTCACATGGAATCTGTCCTGTTTCTGCATTGTACCATGTGAACCTCTCTTGACCTCCTGGCAGGCCCTAGCATGTGTGCCTTGCTGTTTCTAGTTACTCTCAGTGTGCCTGGGTGGGCAGGTTGTGAAGGAGGCCTGTCCACCCATACAGAGAGTGCATTCTGCCAATTCTGTCCTGTGCTGGCCTCAAACAGTGCAACAAGGAAACTGTTCTCTGAGCAGACTGTTGCTCATAGGGTGAATGAAAGGCAGTGTTGTGGCCTGGCACTGGAAATGTCCATTGAGGCTGGCTGGCTGGGAAACACTGGGAAACTTCCCCCACTCTGGCCATCTGCCCACGGTTTCCGCTGCGTTGTACTCCCTATACAGACACCTGCATCTTCAGGGACAAGAAATCTGTGGACAATACCATCCTAGAGCCAGAAGTGTTTGTTGCTGTGGAAGCATTGCTTAGAACATATGAGCAGTGTTGCAGTAGGGTTTTTACAAAGGCATCCACTTCTGTGTCACTGGCATATTGTCTCAGGTAGCATTTAATGGGTTTTAATCATTACTACAGCACATCTGGCTCTGAGAGGACAGAACATCATGTATGAAGTCTCTTTCATTCAGATTCTACAAAATGGTGAGCGATATATGAGGTCTTTTAAATACACTTTTAAACAAATGCACTCTGGCCAGTCAACCCGGTGATACTAACTTCAGCTGAATACCTTCTGGATTCTTCCTGAGGGTAACCATCTCTTCAGTCTTAGCTGATGTAATCTGATAAGTCATTAGCTGGTGCATTTGTGAGACAGGACTGTGAGCAATGATGAGAGAGGATTCACTGGCAGCTTACTCTCGGTGGCTTATGGGCACTGGCTATACTTAGCGATCGTATGTAACTCATTAATACAGAAAGAGGGAGCCAAAGGTGCTGGAGTTCACTATCACAGAGCATTTCTCAGCAGCTTTCTGTATGGGATCCATATCATTTTAGTTCTCCCTATCTTCCTTCCAGTACTATGATTGTGGTCCATAAAACAAATGACAAAAGTGTATTTTAAAAGCATTTGTTTCCAAGCATACATATTGATACCCACAAGCAAAGAAACAAGCAAAATGAAAGGAACTGAAGTAATACATGAACATGCACAGTTTAGGCTAATTTTCATGTGTTTGTGAGTCAGAATCATAACGGCAGCTCTTCCCTATATGCCTTTTGGAACATTTGTTTAATGACAAAAGCTGGGATGTCTCCTCATGAGCTTATTTCAAGATTATATTTTTTTTTTAATATGAATGCTCTCTATTCTTTAAATTTAGCTTTTGGGTATTTTTAGCCACCTTAAGTTCTTCTTGTAAATTATAATATCTTGCATCCCTGCTCACCTCTATTGTCTGTACAAGAAGGAAATATGAATAACTAGTCTTTCAAAGAAAATGTTATCTAAATCTTGAATACACAGTCAATCTTTTGTGTATGTTAGTGCCTACTACCACACACAAATTCTAGGGTTATGCAAAAAATTTTACTGGCAATGTAGACCCTTATATTTGAAAATCTGATCTTTAATATCTCTGTGCATTAGTTCCCATTTGTAGAAACCATGAGATCTCATTGCCTTTGCAAATTTTTTTGATTAATAGAATTCAAGTCTGGATGGGACCGTGGTAATTATTTAATCTGATCTTTTGCAGGAGACTGCTCCATATATATGGAGCTCTCCAAGACCAGGGGGAATTTATTTTGATTCATACAGTTAAAGAAGAAGGACAAACACTTTTCTTTGAACTATACCCTATTTTCCAGAAAACACATCAATGTAAGGACTTCAAGGGTGAAATTTGTCTTACATCATTTCAGCGTTAGTCTTTGGTGTTTGTGTCGGTTCCCTCTCCAGTCAACAGAAATAGTCATTGCAGGCTGACATGTCTAAGAATGATGGGCTCTATCACCTCCAAGAGCCTTCTGTCTCTCCCCACTGACTATACAGGGGACCTACACAGTTAGTGGAGAACAGATTTTCATAAGCAATAATAGTAAATAAAAGCCACCTCAAAGTGCTAGTGTGGAGATATGCCATAAGCTCTCTAATGACTAATAGTTACATACCACTTTTTTTAAATTTATTTTTTCTAAGTATAGCTTCCCACCACAAACACTTGCCTGGACCCTTGATAGATTAAGTTGCCACTTAGGTTAATGAGAACTCTCCTCCTTGTAGTATATCCTAAAAGACAGTGACCCTGTGGAATTTCTAATCATCTCTTTCACAAACTTAGTAGATCAATTTCTTTTTAATCTCCATCAGTAAGCCAGATTTTCCAGGCATGAATCATCTCTGCTGAAATACAAAGAATCAGAAAATAATCCTGCAAAAAGACCCTTAGACGTTATTTGGTCCCTCTCCTTTTCCCAGGGTAAGATCATCTCCTTCCTCAAGACAGAACATTTGTCATTCCTAGCAGATATTTAAATAGCCTGTTCTTAAAAGCCTCCAAAGGTAGAGATTCCACCTTTGGATTCTGTAACCAAGCCATGCTAGAGCTTCACTGTTTTTCTTAGAAGAAAGTTTTCCTTAAGATTTAAGCTGCATCACTGCGGCTGCAATTTAAAGTCCATTATTCCTGCCTTTGTAGTCTTTCACTTTCTGGGTATGGAACAGTAGTGGCTTTCTCAACAGCATATACAGGAAAAACTTCAGTTTTCTCCCTCCCTTTGTTTCATAGAAATGCAAAGAAGCATGAGTATTTGATCTCTTTTTTGTTGTTTTTTTTTTTTTTTAACCTCTATGTGGAGTGTGTGTGTTACCTCACAATCTGTCTCTGTCTATGCACCACTAACATAATTCCTTGATAATTTTATACTGATGAGAAACTGAGGTATATACATAGGTGAAACTGTTCTCCTAACTTTGGGATACTAAGCATAGACAAAGCATGGCTAATGGCTCTTAATAAGAAAGGACATGCTCAAAATGTAATCACCAGACTAAGTAAGTACAGAAATAAAAGGCATGGCTGTGGGAAAAGCATTCCGCTGGTGGGTTCAAGTATGATTTCGCCAGATTAGAAAAGAGCGTCAGACTGTAGCAGCTGACAGGCTATTGTTCTTTCCAGATACAAAATTTGCAGAGACAGGAAGGTGAGGAGATGGGTAGCTAAGTTTTAACTTGCATGCAAAGCACTGCCAGAACAAACAAGCTTTCTGGATCATTTCCTAACAAGGAATCAAGGATATCATTTTACTTCAGGGTTGTATTAACAACAGAAGGCTGCTGAACTAATGATCTACGTGTCATACAAAATGCCACAGGTTTCCAGAGTTGAAACCATCCAGTGAAAATGATGGTCCTATTCAGCAGGGAAGATGCTTGACTATAGCCAACTAAGGTGCACTTACACTATTTGGTTTATCTTCCTGCAGCTGTGTGTGGTGTAAATGGAAATCAACACTGTTTTGTAGGGATTTAGGTCAGCATCCTTTCCACTGTGTCCCTTCTGAGTGGTTTAGCAGCTGCAAGTGCATACACAAGAATACAGTAGCTCCTCAAGTCCACCATTTATCTTGTGAAAAGAATCTTCTTATAGTTATAAATCTGCAAGTTGTCTCATTCCTTTAACCTCTAGCCTACATGCATACTGGCATGGCACAGAGTCTTCTAGACCAATGCCAGACACCCTGTGTGTGTATCATAGAAACACCTGACCTAAAGAGAGATGGTGCTTGGTATAATTGGAAGCATCTTGGACTGTACCTGTATGTCAATAAATAGGGGATCTTTGTAACAATTCCAAATGTACATTCTTGTTGCTCAGTTTAAATCTGAATAAGAGCCCGAAATGAGAGTGCTGACTGTAAATGCTACTGTGAAGTATCATGTTATTTAATTATTTGGAGACATAAACCAGACATGCTAGAAAGAACACAGGACCAAGGATTACAAAGCTGTACACACACAAAACCTACTCTGAAATTCTTTGAACTTTAGAGAAAATAGTCTTTCATTGCATTTTTTTCCTTCTGAGCTCTCATTTTCTTCTCTGTCCATGTTGCAGTGTTACTTGTGCTGCTTCTGTCATGGAGCGTCTGTTTCATTATCAGGGTCATGGCTGAATACCTTCATAACCCCCTTCTTTAGAGCATGTGGCAGAACCAGAGCATGCAATAGCTGTGACCAGTTGTAACATCTCTATTTCTGAAACAGTTTTTGGCCAGAGCCTCCATCCAAATGTTTGCTGGTGTGTGACACATGGCTGATTGACCATGAACAGTAATACATGAGATAAGCTCAATGCACTGAAAACAATGGTATGCTCTAAGAAAAGTGTTACAAGGGCATGGAGAAAAAAATGTTTTCTTTTGCTACTGAAAATGAATTGTCTTCCAATAATGTCAGTATGAGAGTGAATGAAGGCTGAGGAGAAGGCAGAGAAAGCAGCAGTGAGTAAAGCTGCAGTACAAAAATAGTTAAGGAAAAATTAGATCACACCTTTATTATAATTACATTATAATTCCATTATATAAGTACTTATAATACACAGATTTTAAATATTATACATATTATATATAAAATATCATACTAGCAGATGATGGATTTAGAAGGAACTGTCTCCTCATACATGCAGATTCAGGAGTAAAAGACTGAATTACTCACTTAATCTTCAAGACTGTGGCTACTGAGACTGGATCTTGTCAGTCCCCTGGGTGTACTCAGAGGTCTGTGCCTTGACCAGCTTTACCTGGGGCCTCCACGCACACCCTGCACTTGGAGCCAGATGCCTCTTTTAAGCTCGTGTCAGGGATTTAGTCCCTGCTGGAGGTATGTTGTACGAATACTGATCTCTCACTCAGCCACAGCCCAGCCTAGCAGTGGATCCCATTGATCCTGATCTGCAGATTGACTTCCCTGCTTCTTCTCAGACCTATCTCGTCACTGAGGACCTACTCCATGATCACTGAGCTGTGTCTCACCTTGGGTTGCCCTCATCAAATCTGATCCTGGTCCTGACCTGTGGATTTACTTCCTGGCTTGACCTCAGACCCCCCATATCACCATGAACTGGTACCACCTGGTAATCTGGACCCTTTGTTGAACTTGGCTACCATCTCTGAGTCTGTCGTGCTCACCTTGTTTGGGCAGTGTGGGGTCTGGGCTCTGGCTGATGAGGCCCCTGCCCTGCCATCCCTTTATTGTACTCGGCTCTTGGCTCCCCTTCCATTAGGGCGCAGCCACCACTCACTGTACCCTGAAAAATCTGTCCAAAGCACTGTTACCACTGTTGCTTCTCCAAATGACTTTGTTACAGGAAAGCTCAAAATATGTATGGTACATTTCAAAGACCCTTTAAAAGGATGTGATTTCAATCTCTTTTCTGCATAAAGTACTGTACAGACTTTATTGTGGAATATTTTAATGCTTGGCAATGCATTAAATATTCCAATACAAAATACTTCTCTATTCTTGATAGCTCATATGGAGCTAAAACCAGTACATCCTAATTCTTGGGATGAACCCTGCTGGGAGATATGAAAGTGGCAAATCTGTTTCCCAAAATAGTTTTACATGAACTTGATGTATCAGCTCAATGAAAATAGCTTAAGTCTCTAGCAGTATGTTGTGTTGTGCAAACTTGACATCCCAGGTCTTCCATATTACTCATGGATGTAGGTGTCAGATCAGTATTTTAGTGTGTAGATCTCTCTATGTGGTTATATTAATGCATGTGTTTACCAAAGGCAGTCACAGAGAGGACTTGCTTGCTGAGATGTATGTTCTTTGCTAACAGATCCGATGTAGAGTCGTACATGAATTAAAGCTTCCTGCAGTGAAGAGTAACCTGCATTGATTCTCATGAAGTGTGGATCATGAGTGAATCATCCTCATTCACTCCTCATGAGGGAATGAAAGTTTCATTCATTTCTCCCAAAGAATGTAACTTTAGAGACAACTTTGCCTCTGTTCAGGTTAAAAGTTAGATCTATTAAAAGTAAAAGATTTCTAAAACCTCCTGCAAGAAAGGAAAGTTAAATAGTTGAACCAGAGGCCTGAACAAAACAAAATCCATTTTAACATTGTTTTAAGGAATGAATGAAAGAATAAGGACCTTCTTAAGTTTCATTAGATCTCAAACAAAGTCCAGGACTGAAAACAGTTTGTAGTGTTTTGTTTTTCAAAAATAAAATTGGTTCCATTACAGTCTATGCCATTCTTCTAGTCTATGCTTCAAGTTTCATCGAGCTACAATTAAGACTATGGAAGGACCCAAATAAATGTGTCCAATTTTAATATATATACATCCTTTGCCCACATTTGGCATTATTAAGGAAATAACTGGTGCCTAAATACCTAAATATATTGAGAAGCTGGGGCTTGGTTGTAAATTTTGCACAGATTAATAGCCTTATCTTTATTTTTTTCCAAATATATAACTCTCTGTATGCCTGTATATACAGTAATGCAGCTTATAGTCAGAATCCTACCACTGTAGCCTTTCCTACATCTGTGATACCAAGAACTATGCTGGTGGGATGGCACAAGTTGCTCAAATGAGAAGGGGGAGATTAAAGTGATGGCTGTCTACTGGCAAGTGGTTGAGCAAATTACTGTCTGTACTTGAAAAAGAAATTCTCATACAGAAACGTGACAATATAGCTAATCTCTTTGAACAGAGAGAGCAAAAGCTTGCCTGTTCCCTGAATAGTGTCTGACTATACTGGGAATACTCAGGTTTGACCCTGAAAGCTGTGGCTTCAGGGAGCACAAAGTGATCACAAAATACATAAAGAAGTGAAAATACACACATTCCCACACATGGAAGCAGAACAGGGAAAAATAGAAAGGGGTAAACACTGAATTCAGTTTATTTACTTGATTGTGAATGAAAGTCAGTGTCACAGAGAAGAACCACATGGGCCTTGGATTGTTTTTCAAATAGGTGAGGTAGTCTTTTGGTTAGAGCTAGAAAATAAGTAGTGGTTTGAGACAATATGCCTCAAGAAATGAGCCAGACTTTCAGAGTGCTTGTGCCTCACTTAAGTCTTACTTAAGCCTGAAGCCTTAATTAAGTCCTTATTTCATGGGCATTACTGGAGACTTCTAAATTTAAGTATTTGCATCTAGTAATTATCCAAAGTAATTTACGTCAATAGCAGTTTCATGGACTTCAGCAAACTTGAGGTCATGTCCTTAATGAGAGTATTTAGTTGCTATGTACATATGCACAATAAATCACAATATGCACGATGCATGTATTTCTACAGAAGAAAGCTATATACTACATATAGTTTTTCCCTGTCTACTAAACATTAGTAAAGAGGGTTAAGTATGCCACGTCTCCTTTTTTTTTTTCCTAAGGCAACCTGTTTCACATATGAACAATCACGTTTTTGCAAGTTAACTATTACACAGTGAGTTATTAACTTTAAACACCCTTCATTCCTGAAAGCTACGTGGTAGAGACATTTTAGGTTGGGGCAACTCCTCTTACATAAGAGAGTCTTTCTGCCAAGTTATTACCTCAGATGGTCTTTATGTTGTAGGTGAATGTTTACACAGAGATTTCTCCTCCTCACACAACGACAGGCTACTGGAGAGCTCAGATGCCCAGCATGTGACAAAAGCAGGAATAAGGCAGTCTTGTGCTTGATAAAACCTCTCCAAAACACCTCTCCAAAAAGAAAAGAGAAAAGGAAACCAAATGCTGAATTGTAATCCTGTCTCCTGTGGAGTCCTCCTCACTCCTGCTGCTTCCAGCAAAAGCAGAGATCTCTTGACACCTTGCAGAAGCTCAGGAACACCTGGCCAGCTCTCAAGGGTAAGTCTAAACTTGTCAATGAGTTCACTAGAAAAGCACTAGCATGTTTTTCTTTTTCCACCTGATTTTTCTTTTCAGTTTGCCTAGAGAGGCAAACTGAAATTTCACCAAACAAAGGCTGATACGCTTGGCTTGCAACTTAAAGTGCCAAGTTAAGCAGCTGTCCTGAAGGTCTTGGGCTCCCTTGGGTGCCTGAGGTCTCTATGTCCTTGCAAAAAGAACAGAGAAGGCGACATAAATACACACCCTTTTCACTGGTTTGTTGGTCTGGGGACAGCATGTACTAGCTAACAAGTTCTGCCCTATGCTATTGTTGTCATAAATTGGTACTCTTTGGTCTGACAATTAGATCAGGCAATTAGAGGGCTTTGTTGTTAGGCTCCCTTTTAACATGTATTTAGATTATGGGCAGCCTAAAAAGACTACTGTGGGTGTCTGGCTAGATACATACAACAGGGTTCAGGGCTACTCAGCCAAATTCACTTTTTTCGCCCCAGCTAGAAAAAATGTTAGGGTGTCTAAGAGAGAGGAAAGTGAGGGGTTTCTCACTAAGCTGTAGTCAGACTATTAAGGAGTGGTGTCTATGAATGAATTTAGGGAAGGCTGAGAATTCTTACAGAAGAAAACTGCTTTGGCCCTAAAAAAGAGAGGTGAGGAAAAACCTTTCCGATGTTGGCTTGCTTCCCACTCCCTCTGGAGTAAGTGAGAATGCCTGTAATTGATTTCAAAGGGGAAAAACCATGCCAGGATTTGCACAGAAATGCTGTTTTTCATGTACTTCAAGATGTGGGACCAAAGTTCTGGCCCTTCTGTATCTTATGTAATGGAGTAASCTCCAAGGAAAGGGAAAATTGGCTGCTATATAGATATGGAAACATTCATTAATCACTGGATCAGCACTCTAAACATTTCCTGTTTATATCCAGAGTGACACTTCTTTAAATGATATTGCCAGCTCCAATTTGGCATTGATGTCTTATTTTGTAAAAACAAGCTGTTATCAAATCTAGCAGAAATAGAATGGTTTCCATGAAGAAAAGGATTCTGAATGGCCTTTGGTTCAGATCTTGTTTCAGAAAACAAACTTTCTTCAAAAGTTGTGATCCAGTCACCTCAGACTGAAAAACTGAAGGGAATGTGGTTGAAAAAAATAAGTTTGGAGTTGTCCTGTATTGTCCACTTAATGAGAAAAACAAAAATGAATTATTATAGAGATTTCCAATTGACTGGCTCGGCTCATGGTAAATGAGCCTCTGATGGATGTGTTTCTAAAGAGAAACTGCAGTTGTACTGCTCACACACCCAGAAACATCCGTTCTGATTCTTGCTGTTTGTCACTCATGCTCTTTCAGAATTGCCATGATCAACAGTTCTCTCTCTCCTTTTTCCCCCTGCCCCTCCTCAGACCTAAATCTACTTCCATTTTCTCATCAGGACCAAAATAACACACAAATTTTAGCATATGTGGGACCACTGCATGAGCATATAGACAGGTTTTGCAGGGAGAGGAGAGGGACAGAAGGAATCAGGGGAACGAAAAAAGCAGCTGAAATCCAAATCTTTTAATATTCCATTTCATCAGTTGTCTTCAGCATGGCAAGGCCAGGCTTCTCAGGCTAAATGTATACTAGGGAATTCCTATACCAGGAAACAAAAAGCATTCTTTGGCACTGAGTTTAACTGGCAGAGAATAGCTGTCTCCATGCTGTTAAGCTCTTTTGCCCACCAAAATGGGTTGGCTTTATCCAGACTACCAGTTGGGACTGATTCCTGGAAGCATGCCTGGGAATTGTTTGGGAGAGCCCTACTCGGCCTCGGCTAAAGCCATACCGCACGATTCAACTGCTTTAAGAGTTAAACGGTGAAGGCAGTTGATTGTCAATGTGTGCACATGTTTCCTGGCACTGTGTAGTTTACTAGTATAAACATAACCTAATTGTCCCCTGGACTGCAAAGACTATAGACACTATACCAAAACAAGAAGTACAATAGAAGTTTAAATTATAAAATATTATGTGTTCCAGGATCTCTGTATGGTAATCAGAAAGTTTCACCTTCACACTCTGATGAATCTCCTCTTCCCCCTACACGTATCTAGCCAGGGAAGGACGTATATGGTAGGATGTTGGGGGGGTAGTGGCAAGCTCTGTATTCCCTAGCACACACGTGGCTTATAAAGGAAGAGGGAAAGGCCTTTTTCAGAGAACATAGTGAAGCAACACATTCAGACTCCAAATTTCTCCCTTGCCTGTGTGTCTGAGCCGTCACATCAATGCATGAAAACACCGTTCCCAAATGTCAAACTCCCATATCTCTCACCCCTTGGAAAACAGGTGGGTGAGTAATTCACCTAAGACATGGTTGATTAAAATATAGTAAATACCAGAACACTATGTCTATTCCTGCTTCTTATCTGTTCTGCTGTTTCAGCACATGAAAGAAACAGGCTTTAATGGCATATAAACTGCTGATGGAAGTGTGAGTTCTCTTGTCATATTTTGTGTGAAGCAATTGTGATTCTCAGAGTTTGGTTTGCAAGGTAAAATCTCTTTAGCAGTCTCAGCAGAAAATTATTCTTGATGCTTCAGTGTCTTGGCATTTGTAAATCAAGTCAGAAACATTTCAAGAAGGAAGTCTCTAGTTTAATCCAAGCAAATTCAGTTCAGTGTAAGAGAAACTGTTTAAAATTCAGTGGCTTGTATCAAAAGAGGCTACAGAAGAACTTAATCTAGTAATCATCTGTTAAGTGTTTTTAAGTTCAGGTCCCAGGATATGGCTAGCAGAGGAACTGTAAAACTTTGGCTTTCTGTTCCAGCTGATCTGACATACATTACCCACAACAAAGCATTCGGCCTTTGCCTCTACAACACTGCCTTGTTCCGTGGCAGGGCCAGGAATGTAGGAATGTGGATCCCAGCCAAGCTGGTGGGGAGAGAATTCCCTCAACCTGGAGGATTCCAGCTCTCTCCACGTCTGCATCTTTTGTTCAGCACTTTGTGCCATTTGTAGTGCGTGCTTCTCCGTGCTGCCACAGCTGCTGTTCTCCCTTCTGCATCTGCCGTTCTCACACTCCCAGCCTGGGTGGCCACGCTGGGTTTGTGCATTGCGGGCTAGCCAGGATGTGGCTACTGAAAGGGCAAACGTGGGGAAGGCCAGAGCTTGGCTATGTGTGCATAGTATCAAGTCAGTTAGTGTTCACAGGCTGAGAATACCACAGTGTTTGAGCTAAGGGAAGCTCTTTGTTTGTTTTTGCTTGCACTAGTGACAGGGTTACTTCAGCCTAATAGAAGGCTCTTTATTTTATGCTCTGTGAACCTGACCCATCACAAATCAATTACAGAAAGCCTATAGGTTCTTCCCTCCTGCTCCTCCCAGGAATGGCAGCTGAGAATAATTCCTGATGAATAAACTTGATAGTTCCCAGAGGACTGTATTCAGTGAGCCTAAAGTTTTTCCTTCTGCTTCAAACTCTCACTAAAAGAGAGAGATGAGTTTTGGCTGAGGTAGTGGTAATAAGAGAACAGGCGTTTTGCACTTCATCTTCACCAGCAGGCGATTCCTGTCTGCCCCTCTGATATGCTCTGTAACTTTGGGAAGCATCATCACCCAGGGTCCTCTCAGGAGCTAAAGTCTTCTGCTGAGCATCATATGACTGCAAAGGGCTCCAGACTCTTGCTTGATACAGAGATGGAGTTTTACTTCACAGTTCTCCCTGGAGTCTGAATGTACCAATTTCTGGGAAGTTTAGGGTTAAAGAAGTGAGTGGTTTATTGTGTTGTAAAGACAGGAACTATTGTGAATTTATCCTGTGGCTCTGGGTCCAGATGTTAAAGTTGACTGAGGCCCACCTCTCATTTTAAACTCAGTGGTAGTCTAYAGAGGAATGAAATTAATCAGCAAGGATTTAAATTCCATCTTTTTCCAAAGCCTGTTTATATTCTTTGCTTTAATCATACTTTCATTGGGCCAGCAAATAATAACATCGTAGTAACATTGTGCCAGATAAGCCACTTCAAAAACAGGAAGAAATAGAAATTACAAACACTGAACTGGCAGAGAAGACAACCACTAGAGATTGCCCAAATGGTGCCGCAGTGTCTGCAGACACTGCAGGGAGACAATAGGAGACAATACAAGGGGATAGAAACCAGTTCTGGAGGCAGAGTGTTTGTCCAGGGGATGGAGGATCACAGCCTCTGAGATTTGTATTTGATGTGCCTTTTTTAAGGCCATGTTTTAAAAAGTATTTAGGTATCTAAAGAGTCAGTTTGGTATCTGTGGGATTTCAGATGGGAGCTGGGGATGGAGGTGCTTTTGAGATCTTATTAGTCACCATTCTGCTGCTTTAAATTCTGTAAGAGTCTGGCTTTTTGAGACTGGTTTCTCAAAAGCACTTGGCTTCACTGAGGGATGCCCAAGATTGTGTAAGCACTGAGTAGCCTCTATTCCCACTCACACTGGTAGGGGTATGGAGATCCTGTCCTTTGCCTCAGTGTTCCCATGGCCCGTTAATTAAAATCCCTAGGCCCAAAGGTAAGCTTTGACCTACATGAGATTGCTCCAACAAGTGATGGTTTGTTGCCAGCTTTTTAATTTCCTTTCCACCTTGCAAGAGTGTTGTGATGCATAATTTGAGTTTGCAAATTGCTCTGGCAGGAAAGCACTCTGACAAGCAATATGTTGTGTGCTGCAGTTTGGTTTTAGTCCAAAGAGAGAGAAAAGCAGCAGGAAGGAGGCTGGAATTTTATTTAATCCTGTGTATTTCTGAATCCATGTAGAATGCAGCTAGATGAGCCCAGAAATCTCCATATGTTGGACAACCTGTGAATATGCTTAGTTGCTGGTTTTTAAACTGTATTGGAATTTTTCTCATGCCATTGACTCTTGCAGGTGCAACACATTTAGTGTCTGCAAGCAGAGAGAGGAGCAACAGTAAAGTTCAGGCTGAATAGTGCAAGTTGAAGGGATGCCTCTAGGTATCAAGGGTGGCTAAGTCCTAGCACCTTCACCTCTTTAGATATATGTGACTGCTACGAGTGGATTAATTCACAAGGCGTAGGAAAGGATACTTAGTTCACTGTAGTGTGTACAGCAGAGGAGATACAAATGTTTGTGCAAGGAGAATGAATACACAGCAAACACAGTGTCCACAGCAAACAACCTCTGACTCACTATATGGTTATTAGCTATCTTCTTCAACTTATAATTTTCTCTTAGTTAAAGGGAGAACGTTGCAAGTTTGGAGTTTGTACATTCTTACATCATTTAATGGGGCTTGCAAGGAGCTGTGCTTAAACTGCCTATGGAGCATGGACATCCAAGGACTGGCTGCTTTTTATACTAATTCAAACACTTGGTGCTGCTTTGATTTTGTGCTTAGCCAGTCCCAACAATTAAGTGCAAAGAGAGAGCTGCTGCTAGCAGTTGAATCTTCTGCTATTTGCTAGCAGGCAGGATGATGGAGGACTTGGGCAAGAGAAGGAAGCCTGATTTCTTGCCTTTCTTCTCAGCTTTGAAGAGCCCACATGATTTGTAGCACATATCATGGTCACTTTATAAAAAGAAGTCTTCATTGGCAGGAAGATCAGAGGGGAATGGGCTTATACATGGCGACTAACACATACAGACATGTATGTTAACTTGGAATTAAATTGCATGTGCGTGTGTGTGTGTATATACACATGCATGTGTGTGCATATACACACACATAAAAGCAACAGTGTGACAATGCCTCTGCAAGGAAAAGCAGGGAGGAATTCATAGCTATCTGCAATACAGATGTCCACAGCTGAGCTAGTCACTCCACACTTCCTTACAGTCAGTGGTGAGAAACAGGCACTTAGCAGAGCACAATTCATCTTATCATCTGAAATTAATCACATTTTTAAAAGTCTGTTTCTTTCTATTGTCTGTAAAGGAGCGTAGAGCAATGTCTTCAGCTGCAGAGATCCGTGTTGCAGAGGTGTCACATGAAGTGAGATGAATCCCACCTTTCCTGTCTGAACTCTCCAGAGTATTCCACATACAGTTTACCGTATTATAAGTTGCTTACAATGCTTTTTGTGTGACCTGAGTGTTCACTTGCCAAAAGCCAAGGAGTAAACCTGATCTGAATCCAGCTGAGAATTATAACAGATTTGTCCACCCAACAACCTTGGTATTTATTACAGTGGGTAGTACTTTCTCAAATGCAGTCTTCAGTCTATGAGATCATCGGTTTTTGGAGGCTTCCTTTTCAAATTAAGTTTGTTTATTGATTTGGATTATAACATGATCGTGCAGACAGTAGTGTTAGCACAATAGAGCTCTGCACCATGCCATTGGGCAAGGGACAGGAATCTCTTAAGCCAATATTTCTTCTAAAATTTGTGTTAGGAGAGAAAGTGTGAAGGACTGGCTTGGCACACAGTTGTTACAAGATGAATGAGTTTACTTCATCCATAAAATAAGCAGAGTAGATACCTGTCTCCTGCATCCACACCTGGCTAGAATGTTAGAGGGCATCCCCCAGGAGGAGTTAAATAAATTGTGTAATGTAAATGTTCACATTTCAGTAGCATCTAGACAGACCACAGTTTTGCATGACATAAGGTGCATCTCTGAGATGCTTAGGACAGATGAGGTTCAAATTATGCGGAGAAAATGTCAGATGACACCAGCCTCTTTATACATCTTTTGCTTTTTCATACATAGAGATAATGACATAGGTGAAACACAGGGATTTTCTGAGGTATACCCAGATTCACCCTACCTAGCTTCAGATGCTGAGATGCCCAAGTCAGAAGTCTAGCTGTCTTAACTCACTGTGGAGTCAGTGGAGAGAGAGAAAGGGGCATCCCCAGAGACTGATTCAGATTCAGATTTAAATTGCTCTCCATAGGTGCCTCTCTCCACTGACTACAGAAGGATCCTAGAATAACTAAGCACCAAATGTAGGTGCTCTGGTTAAATGGATGAATGTAGGTGCTACTTCTGTCAGCTCCTTAGCAGTCACTGTATGGCATTCATAGGGTCCACAGAAAGTCCAGATTCAGATCTACATTTGGTGTGTCAAGGGAAGAGCATATTTTTCCCTAGTTACTCAAGCACAGGTTTATCAGTCAGCAGCATGTTGCTGTGTTTGCTGATAATCTCAAGACCTCTTTTCTGAGAGTGCTGACAGAGCGGTATGTGGTGTAGATCTTCAGGCTATACTAGCTAGAGAGAACAGTACTTAAAAATGGTTCATTAACTCCACTTGCATTAGGTACTTACACAGCGGATGTTTACTGGCTGTCTTGGCTAGAGTTGTAATGGCAAGTGGTTGCTAGGAAGCAGGAATAGATTAATCCTAAACAGAAAGGAAGGAGAGAGAACCAGCTTTTGAAAGGGAAAAGTTTTTGTCCCTTTAAAAAGAGAAGCATGACATGCAAGTAGTCTGTCCTCTGAAAAAAAGCTCATGACACCCAGCTAACCAGGCCAAACCTGGTGCACGTGCTAGGGACAATTTGAAGGTGTAGCACTGGGAATGCGTAGATCAAACCTGCAGGGCCCTACTTTCATGCCTCTAGTTTTGATGGTGCAGTGCAAAAAATAAAGATAATGCTGCCCTGGCTAACACTGCAAAGAACAAAAGAGATTCTGTCACATCTACTAGACTGACTTGTGAAATATGATATGTTGGCAGGACTTAATGCATTGGACCTAGGAACATGTTTTTCCCTTTTGATAAATCCTACAACCAGTTTCAATCAAAAGGGTATGGTATCCTACTTGGAAACACGCACCATGATTTCTCTGTTATACTTGGAGATTTTATAAGGAACATTTAGAATGAAGAAGTAAGTGAACTTTCTGCAAAATAGTCTTTACAAAGCAAGAATATTCTCAGAGGTAATTTTGTAAGGGTTTTTTTGTGGGGTTGTTTGGGGAGGGGTGGGGCTTGTTGGTTAGTTAGTTTTTTAAAGGGGTTCTGCAGTGCTGGAGAGTGCACCATTCCATCAGGGATTGGAAGGCACTTCCAACCCCCTTCCACTCTTGAGATTAATTAAGAGGGAATTCTAGAAACCCTACCTCTTTCAGCATGTTTGTGATGGGAAATAGGATTTCACTGACCCCATAGGGTGCTCTTTGTTATTTCTGAAAATAAAAACCCTTGTGCAATAGCTGGTAGAACCTACATGGAGCTACTGGAGAGAGTCCAGAGAAGCATCACTGAGGTGATTAAGGGATTAGAGCATCTCTCCTGTGAGGAAAGGTTGAGAGAGCCGGGGCTGTTCAGGCTGGAGAAGGCTCGGGGCGGGGGGGGATGGGGGGCCGGGGATCTCATCAATGTGTATAAACATCTGAAGAGAGGCTGTAAAGAAGATGGAGCCAGGCTCTTTCCAGAGGTGCCCAGTGACAGGACCAGAGGCAATGGGCACAAACTGAAACACAGGAGGTTCCATATGAACATCAGGAAACTGTTTTACTGGGAAGGTGACTGTGCACAGGAACAGGTTCACCAGAGAGGTGGTGGAGTCTCCAATCCTGGAGACTTTAACAGCCATCTGGGCATGGTCCTGGGCAACTGGTGACCTGCTTGAGCAGGGGGGTTGGACAGGATAACCTCCAGAGGTCCCTTCCAACCTCAGCCATTCTGAGATTCTGTATTTGTGGGCCTGGAGGGCATCTATGGATTTGTGGATGTCAAAGCTCAAGGCTTGGACGGATGTACTCTTTGCTGGGTAAAAAACTGGCTGGACGGCCGAGCCCAGAGAGTTGTGGTGAGTGGAGTCAAATCCAGTTGGCGGCCAGTCACAAGCGGTGTTCCCCAGGGCTCAGTTTTGGGGCCCATCTTGTTTAACATCTTTATCAATGATGTGGATGAGGGGATTGAGTGCTCCCTCAGTAAGTTCGCAGATGACACCAAGCTGGGCGGGAGTGTTGATCTGCCTGAGGGTAGGAAGGCTCTGCAGAGGGATCTGGACAGGCTGGATGGATGGGCCGAGGCCAATTGTATGAGGTTCAACAAGGCCAAGTGCTGGGTCCTGCACTTGGGTCACAACAACCCTGGGCAACACTACAGGCTTGGGGAAGAGTGGCTGGAAAGCTGCCCAGCAGAAAAGGACCTGGGGGTGCTGGTCGACGGCCGGCTGAACATGAGCCGGCAGTGTGCCCAGGTGGCCAAGAAGGCCAACGGCATCCTGGCCTGTGTCAGGAATAGTGTGGCCAGCAGGAGTAGGGAGGTGATCGTGCCCCTGTACTCGGCACTGGTGAGGCCGCACCTCGAATMCTGTGTTCAGTTTTGGGCCCCTCACTACAAGAAGGACATTGAGGTGCTGGAGCGTGTCCCGAGAAGGGCGACGAGGCCTGTGAAGGGTCTGGAGCACAGGTCTTATGAGGAGCGGCTGAGGGAGCTGGGAGGAGAGGAGGCTGAGAGGAGACCTTATTGCTCTCTACAACTACCTGAAAGGAGGCGGGTGTTGGTCTCTTCTCCCAAGTAACAAGTGATAGGATGAGAGGAAATGGCCTCAAGTTGTGCCAGGGGAGGTTTAGATTGGATATTAGGAAAAATTTCTTCACCGAAAGGGTAGTCAGGCATTGGAACAGGCTGCCCAGGGAAGTGGTGGAGTCACCATCCCTGGAGGTGTTCAAAAAACGTGTGGATGTGGCGCTTCGGGACATGGTTTAGTGGGCATGGGTACTGGGTTGATGGTTGGAGTCCATGATCTTAGAGGTCTTTTCTAACCTTAATGATTCTATGATTCTATGATTCTATTCTATGATTCTATGAAGGAATCTGCCCTTGCACATGTGAGAGGAGGTTAGTGGGGAAGAGATCGCTTCCAGCTTATCTTTGGATGTCACTGTCCTTGCAAATTGTTGAGGAATTAACACACACAGTTGCACCAACACTTGCAGGACGTGGGGTCTGTGGACCAAGCTGAGCCACATGCCTCCTAGGCAAGAGGAATAGCTGCCAAAAATCGTTTCATTGTTACCGATACTTGTTTGCACAGCCATGAATCAGCCTGCTTTGCCTCTTTCCAACTCTGGGACACAGCTGCTAGCAACCTGGTTTGGGTTCAGCTGATCTTTTGTTTACTTTTTATTTTAAATGTCATAGGCCCAGAAGGCTAAAAAAGCAAAGGAGAAAACAAATCTAATGACAAGGATGAATAAGAGTTAAGCAGATTTTCTTTCATATCGGGGATGTTCATAACCAATGTGTTTGGTAAACGCCAGGCCTATATCCTCCTACTACGTCATGCTTGGGAGAAATCCTATGCATGTAAGTTGCTCCTGTTTCTCAAAAGAGGCAGCCTGTGATCCAGGACACGTAGCACTAAGGAGTCCCGCTGGCTTTTGTGAGTGACCTTAGATCCTTTCCATAGCCTTTCCCTTGCAAATTCATCAAATAAATAATAAGCCATAATTCTGCCTATTTGATAGGAAAAAATAGTTTTCATAAAACTTTCAAATAAGTTGACATCCTATTTATTTGTTTAGACTCAACAGGAGAAAAAAGATCATGTGAAAATGACCTATGGCTAAATCATTTTTGGGGCTGTGGTATGAGGTTGTAAGAGTCTTCTTACTGAGCAGAAGCAGAATAACTGTGGTGGAAGATCTCAGATGTATATGGGTGACATAACTCTGCAAGTGTAGGACCCAAACAGTCCTGGCACAACACAACTCCACTTTCACAGTCAGTTGCTCTCAGAAATTACAATTTTTGTGCTCCCTGATCATATCTACATCCTTTGCTACAACAGGATCTTTTCAGCATGATACACATGCCACATCTCAAGTTGTATTCAAAGACCTTCCCAATCAGTTGTGGTAGGATTCCCTAATATGGAAAGTGTGTTTGAAGAGTGGGCAGAAAATGAAAATGTTATGTGGTCCAGAGTCCTCTGTTTTCAAACCTAATCTTGTTTATATATATATAATATGCCAAATCTGGTCTCTCTGAACTGAGAACTGTAAAGTTTCTATGATTTGCGTAGGGTAAGTGCTTCCTGATGGTATTTTAAAGAATACAGAGGCAGGCTTAAAATAATGTACCAGCCCAAGAAGTTCTTTAAATAGCACAGGAAATATGATGAACTCTGAGTCCACCAGTGACAACACAGGAAAAGGAAAGCCAGAGATGAGATAAGACTTTGGTAGCAGGAATGATGGTGGGATAATTTATTCCTCCAGAGGTTATCACTCTTGACTCTGATACAGGTGGACTCTCACTAAATAAAGAGGAGATTCTACCATGATGGGTTACACTCTCCTAATTATGGAGCTGTTTCTGTGGTATCAAATAGAAACCACATTTACCTTGGTTTTGGTGGCTTACTGCATGTATATCTTTAATAGTATGCTTCCAGATAAATAAGCAGAAAGCAAACAGTGATTTGTAGAAAAGGGACAACACAGGAACATTGTTTGTCCTGCTGCCTTGCTTGAACACACTGATAAAATAAAAGTTGGTAAAAAGATAATTCTGGGTACTTTTTAAAGAAATTTCCCTTATAAACTCAGAGCTTTGAATTGGACAGGTTTTCTGCTGGACAGAAACCCTCTTGCTGTAAGACATCATATTTAATTATAGTTTTGATTATAGTCCTACAACTAGAACAGTATTCCACAATATGGGGGGAAAAAGCCTTATTCCTACTACTGATATGTTGCTGCTRTTAACAATTACTGCAGAGTCCAGCTCCCTCCCCTTTGTCTGTTGATTTATGTGGGTGTTGCCTCACAGAATTAGTTGATAATCTCATTATAGCTAATCCTGTTTGCTCCTTCTACAGAACAATCTTGTCATGACTGGCAGAGCTCCCTTTTCTTCCTATTTCTCCTTTCCCTTAGTTATTTCAGAGATATTCTCTAGAAAGCATTGACTTTCAGAGTGAATGCTTATCATGTTTACTGGCCATAATTCCACCCTCATCAAATTCAGCACCCTGCCCTATCCCTTTCAATAAATATTTTCTTTGAGCCAAACAGCATACAAATATTAGCTGTGGCTCTTTTATGTTCAGTTCACATAATTGCACTGTTCTGAAACAATTAAAGCTTCCCAAATGACATTTTTGTTTTACATTACCTTTTATGCCTTTAAAAAGTGGTCTCCCTTACAAGGTTTCGTTATGGGCAACAAAGTAAAGACGACTCAAAGCTGCAATTGCCTACATATATTTTTGGTACTTGGATACTAAGGTGCTTAATAAGGTAGATTCACGTAATCCAGGATATTTCTAAAGCATAACTAATCATCAGTATATTTTAGGTGACTAGCAGCTCTAGCTGCTTACTAAAAGCACGTAAAGGTTGTTGAGGTGAATACAAGCATTAGTAGCATGCACACAGTAAACATAACCGTAAACAGCAGTTGTAAAGCAAGGTGAGAACCATAACCACATCTACCTATTTACCTTGTTAAGTGCTAACTGTATTCAACAATAGCATGCCTGAGTTGATGAGGATTTCCACAGATATCCTTCATATTTTTTGTTTTCCTTATTTAGTGCTTGTGAAAAGTGCCAAGGAAAATGAAGACTTCATGCTTATTTATATGACCTAGATAGTGAATAAACCCATTTCCTGAGTTTGTTTTAATCAGATAATCCTATTCTGAAGTGATGACTTTCAAAAGTACTTCAGTACACCCTGTTTAGCACAATAGGTCTTGGAGGTAAAGAAGGCTCCCAAATTTCTTAATGATTCCTTTTATACAGTTCCAAAAGCTATAATATAGTTAGTTATACTGTAATTCTTCATCATTAGTTGTCACAGAATTTCTACACTAAACGGGGCAAGAATTGTAGTGGAAAGTAATGTCTCATTCTGATTCAGCCCAGAAAAAGCAGATAAGCTTTTTGGGCATATAACAAGAATAGTTCTACTCAAAAATTTTACCTTCAAACTTTTGGACCAAGAAGTACGTAGTAAGACTATTCACAGTCTTAACACTACATATGTCTTAGTTATATTGTACATGAGAAAACAATTTCAGCATAGTTACACAAGCTGCAGTTCCATTATCTTCCAGTATCCAGTATCTCAAGACTGCCTGCCCAGAACTGTCACACAAGGCCATAAGCGTTGTTAATTTCCTGTGATTGTTTTGCATTCAGCAACACCTTGAGGTTTTGATCAGGATCCACTAAACAGACAATCCCCACCAGGAAAATTTTCAGTCTAAGTAGGAAAGGTTGTCCGATTGTGACAATGCAGAATCTCACTTGGGGGAGAAGGGAAAAGGTCTCAGCACAGCCTCTAAAGTCACAGTAACTACATTTCTGAGGACAATTAAGTGCCTATATATTAGGGCCCATATTTCAGTAATGTTACTAATAACTTCTACAGCAGACTCAATTGCCATGTAGCTGTCTAGCTGCATAAAATCTCTGTGTTTGACTTCCCACCTTTAACATTTCTGAAGTTTCTACCATTAGGCATTAGGCCTCTGCATTGGGTTTCACGCAAAAGTCAGACAGAAAGAGGAGGTCCCTGTAAATGGAAGAATTGGTTTTACATCCTTACTCCAAATTATTTAAAGAAGAAAGAATTTAAATCTAGCCCTGCCATTCCCCAGCTAAGCACTCTAGTCACTGCCCTCTAAAGTAGATATTTTAGACTGGTAGATATTTTAGACTGTTCAAGTATTTCTACTTCTCATAAAATGCTGAAATACCTGCTTGCAGCAGGGACAGGGATCCCAGTGCTGCAGAATTGTGTCCAAAGCATCAAGAGACAGAAGCAGTTATCTTTTTCTTGCCCAAAGACTATTTCAATAATTTGTACGGAGAGGGATAACTTCTACAGGAGCAATGGAAGAAAATTGCCCCATTTGACATAGGAAAGGTCTGCTCTCAAATTTGAACCAGAGGATATCCCAGGTCACAGTCTGGGTGCTGTAACTAACAGGCTATTAAGTTATTAATGGAGACCATTTTTTCATGAGAACAGCTGATCTGGACACAAATGGATCCCGCTGAGATGCTGATGAGCAGAAATAGGAGGTACACATACAGAGACGCCCCCATCATGTGATAGGAAAGATGTCCCACTACATGGTACCAGTGTGGGGGAGAGGGAGGCTGTGACCAACCCGGTAAATACACATCCTCTCACCATTTCCTCTTGGGCAGCTCTAAGCAGCTGTAGTCCTCCTGGCTCTGTGTGTTGGCTTCTGGACCTCCAGTTCTTAGGTATGCCACAGGCAAAAGATGTTGGGTGTTAAACCAAAGCCTGTTATTTCTGTCTAGGTGAAGAAGAAGTTACACATTCTCAATGACGAGTGTTGTAGTATTCACCGTCTGTTGTGTTATCAAAGATTTACAGCTGTGGAAGTATGTAAAACTGAGACCAGACCTAATTTCCATGCTAGTGTCTTGCTCTTTAAAGGTCTCTTTTTCTCTACTCATCTGTTGCCCTATGGAAATGATTCTTAAACTTTTTTGCCAGATTTGCAATCAAGTATATCCTGTGGTTGTATTACTGTATAATAATTTACAGTAAGAATCCATTAGAAATGCACCTATTAAAATGGCATAGGAAGCGTCCCAAGTACTTACCCATTTCAGAATTTTCCTCAGTTTCACTGGTTTCTCTCATTTAAAATCTGAGAGCTTTTGCAGTGCAGAATGTTAGCAGAGCATATTCCCTGGGTACTTCAGGATGCTGGCACATGAGTTAAAGGCTTTTTCAGAGAGATGCTCTTCCTTCTGCTGTCCCTCCTGCTAATGCTGTCCTGTTTACTTCATGTCTGTTTACTTTTTACCTGTAGGGGTCTTTCAAAACTTTGCACACTTGGGCAGTTCGGGGATAGAGCCAAGGAAACACTTGAATATCCTCTCCAATTCAAGCACATAGAGATGCTCTCCATGTGCAACTTTGGGGTATAACTTTGTTCAGGCAACTGAGTGCTCTGTAGGAGGACTTTGTAACGTCTTCTGTTTCCCAAAGAACCATCATCAGTTTTGAGATAATGGCTCAACAGAACATTTCAGAATAGAGCTATATTTTAATTCTATTCTCAAATCCATCTATCTTCAACAAAGAAACTAAATATCCACTCAAATTAAAACTTGTTTATATAATTTGCTGAATCAACCCTTTATAGGCAGTCTGCTTTCTCTTCACAGTGCTTCACTTCCTACTTCACTATAGCTGTGACCTTGGCATCTCAACAGCAGGAAAGTATGGCTGTGTCCTAGTATTACAAACAATGGAATTTGAGATAAAAACATTCTGAGGAGAAATTCTAAGCCATAGTTTCCTTTTAATAGTTAAACTAGACCTGCAGCGGCAATACCACCCTGCAGATATGCAAAGTCAGACATAGATATATAGACAGATATCCAGAAAAAGGGCATTCATGCTGTTTTTACTTAAAAGGACACATACGTTTTTTTTGGTTTACAGGAATTCCCACAGACTTCTAGACGCGACATTGATGAGCGCATGCTGTCTCTTGCCTAAACAATTTCAATTGATTTTATTAAGAAAAAGGAATCTTGGAATAACATCTGCTGTAAAAGACAATATCTCTCTTTCTTATTCTGACATAATAAGTGCTGACAGAAAAGAGCATAGAAGTATATCTTCTGTGAGACATCTCAAAGTCTCTGAGAGCTGTATTCAGTGCTGTGTTTGGGCTGTAATTTTCAAAGGAGTGCAAGGACATAGGTACTCAAATTCTGTGTGAGTTGAGGCCTTTGTTCTTTAGGTGCCTTTCAAGCTTAGACTTACTGTTTGCTGCAAGAGACACTCTTGGCTGCATGGTAATCCTTACCAGACATACAAGGAACATGGTTACCCAGGCCAGGAGTACTCCAAACTATAGTGCAGCAAATATAGAATGACCTGCACATGATAGCCTTGCTAATAAAGTTAATGAAATCCATGCTGGTTTACTCAGACAAGACAATCAACAGTTTAATGGAATAAACTTTATGGTGAGTGGTGCCATGGCCATGGAAAGAGAGGTATCGTTCCCAGGTGGTCCTTAAGAGCTATACCAAATGGAGGGAAAGATGTCCAAGGCTACTTCTGCTTACTAGGAAGGAGTATCACTGTTTATTGTAGCAGCAAGGCTGCTGGAAGAAGGTCAAGGGGGAGGACATTATGTCTCTCTATATCTCCACTGATAAATTATCAACCCACTGAAATTATATTCTCAACTTTTATAAACTTTGAAGGCAAAACCAAGCAAACTGCCTGTATCTCAAAGTAGTGGAACATCCAGTACATCAGGAATAAATAAATATGCTCCCAGCAAATAGACACCTAACAACATAAAAGATGAATTTTCTACTGACTGTGATATAGTCTTCAAGAATCTTGCAAAGTGTGGCACCAAAATAGTGGTGGATGGCTGCAATACCAAAGCAGAAAAGGAAGATTTTGAAGACAGTGAGAGGGATCTAATGTTGGTCATGTAACAATTAACAATGACATGAGATTGTCACAGTTAGGGATATAGTTGAATAGCACAGAAAGTTTTTTAATAAAAATGTTCTCAGGCATATCCATTTACCTACAGAGGTGGTTCCTAGTAATCAGGTTGCATATTTTATCTCAAGATGCAAGCCAAAGATTGGAAGCATAGAGTGATAGCACAAAAGTGATAAGAACATTCAGTAGACAAGTTACAGATATAACACAACATCCTGGAGATATCTGAAAGACAGGCTGGAATAGGTAGCAATTAAAAACAGGCTTCAGGAGATTTCATGACAGACTGAACCAAAGAAGATAATTTAGGAGAGTTCCAAGTATAAGGAACAAGGGATCATTGAATAGCTCATGGGAATGTAACTGGAGACAGACATGCAACAGTGAGAATATAATGTCCAAGCTGGTCTCATGCTAAGTGTGATAAGGCCAAAAAAACCCCTAAAGGATTATAGGACCATGCAGGGTTTGCAGGATTTGGTGGACCAAATGGAGCAAGAGGAAAATGCATATAGTGTGGGAGTATTTTGTGAGAGCTACAACAGATGGAGACAAGAAGATCAACTGTGAGTGTGATAAAGGACAGAATGCAAGAATGCAGTTATGGACAGAGGGAGGGAGGGAGGTCTTTAATGACTTTCTTAGTATAAACATGTTACAGATTGCTGAGCTGTTTGTAAAAGATAAATTTATAAGAGATTTAAAAGGCAGATTGAAATCTCAGCAACAACAAAGAACAAAACATTGGGAATTCTAGAACTGAATTATTGAAATCAGAGGGATGACGGAAAGGACTTTGTGGGATGGTGGGATAAGATAGGTTAAAGTCTATGCAAACTGACTTTGTTGGACTGACAATAATGTTTCTCCAGCATTTTTAAAAAAGTGTTGAAATAGACAGTAATAAGTATCACAAAAATTCCTGCTCATTACAGTTTATAAATTCCCATTTGTGACATTTTATATACCCATCCCTTACACACAAGAGATAACAGCTCAATAGCATTGTCATTTCTGGAAAATAAGGGTGGGACTAGAGAGAAAGATTGACTCCTTCATGTCTTTTTAAGGTATCCTGGGAGTCATGGTACAATTATAAAATTTGCTAGAGGGACTGAAATTAGATGATCTTCACCAGTCCTTCTGATGTTACTAAAAATTTTGGTGGCTACCAAAGAAAAAAAAATATGATACAAAGGATAATTGGAGACTTCAAGGAAGTAGAAAGAAAAATGGGACTTGAGATAAATAAAGATAAAACCAACTATTGGCTTTAATCTGACAAGAGGATTTTAGACAAGCTTCTCTAGCAGCTGATAACTGTAGATACCAAAACTTTGGTAGCTGAAGTAGCTCAGAGCATTGACAATCAGAATATCAGTGAGAACACTGATGTCAATGCCAATCTGAGGAGGTAAATGGAGTAGGAAAGTGTGCCCCTTTATTTTAAAATTGGAAGACCAGAGTTTAGGGTATACCAGACCATTTTAATGAATTTTGTTTTATGTAGAAGTGACACTTGGTCACTTACTAAAAAGACAAAGGAAGAAACTAATTAACTTCAGAAATAAAATACTGCTCAAGGATGTTTGGGTAAGATTTAATTAGGAATGATGGGGGGTCAATGAAGATCATGAATAGTGATTTAATCCCCACAGCTTCAGTAGGCAAAATGTGTGGTTAGAATGACGCAAGGCAGACCAAGAAGCATCTGGGGAAAGCCCTTCCACTGCTGCTTGAGGCTGGTCAATCAAAACGAAGCGAAGTGGAAACAGTAAGATGAAACAATGTTCTTAATACGCGTGTCCAGCTACACAAAAAGCGTGCCCTAACAGAAGGAGTTTGGGGCAAATTGAGGAGCCATGAGTCATTATGATCTCTAAAACCATGAAGGGGGGAAGGAAGCAAGTACATGGGAATTAAATGGACCACCAGCAGAGACTTGTGCTTTGCAGGCGTAGCCACATGCAATAAAAGACAGCCATATAACAGACAAGTACATTGCGATTATGGTCTGCCAAATGGTGAGCAAACCAAATTGTAAGCCATATCACCATTTACATCGTTCCTGAGTTTACTCATCTAGATCTCAAAATAAACAAAAGATGAACCTCATATTTTAAGAGGTACTACTTCAGCTTGAACAGACGTTTGAACATACTCCCTGGGTCCAAAAAGATGTGGGGAATATGCAGCTGCCGCTGAAGCCCGGGCCTCTGAGGTGAAAGTGAGCTGGGATGTAGGTGCTTATAATGCACACACCGTACTGCTGGGCTGGCCACGCACAATATTGAAAGTAATAACAAAAATTGAGATGCAGCTTACTGCTCATTTGTAATATGCTGCAGAAGCTGCGCAAGGAGCTAATCTGCCCAGAATAATCAAGCAGGCTGTGGATTTCAAGACAGATTTAATTGCCATTATGAAAGAAAAATCTTTCCCACTTATTTTCTGGAGACTCTATCTTCTTGCCTAAGTATTTGAAAATGCATCTAGTGCTGTCCTGAAATACACAGTAGTGAGTAATAATGCTCCTGGTTCTTGCATTTAAAACATTATCCCTGGAACCAGATGATACCTCTGTAGCAATTTGAACTATTACAGAAGCAGTTACATTGTAGTTTTCCTAATCCAAGGCCACATTCCTGAAATCAGGAGAAAGAGGTTTTTTTTCTCCTTGAAGAGCATGTCTAAGTTTTGGGTGCTCATGCTTGAGGATGCTTCCCAATGTATCTAAAACAGGTGTGTGTACGCTGTTCTTGTCCACTCCGACACAGCTAACCACCAGCAATTCCCAAACTCTATTCTGTGTGATTTCATGGACCCATGAAGAAAGCATCACCTTTGGGCTTGGAAATCAAGAGAAGGGTATTTCCGTCCTTTAAATGATTTTATAACAGAATTATTTTTAACTCACAGTTTTCTTCTAAGTTCTATCTATCTACAATTGAAAACAGAAATAGAAGTTACTCTAATGCCTTCTGGGAAGAGTCGGTGGCTCAGAGAGAAGAGAAATTATTTTACAAATATCTTCCACATTTGAAGACAGAGTACAGCAAATGTGACCATACAAGATGAACTGAATTTGAAGCTAAATATATATTTTAAGAATACAAAAACAACTCAGGGTGAGTCACTGGAGAGGCAAAAGTAACCACAAAGTTTGTGCACAGTCTATACACTGAGCTTGACATGGTTTCCAAAACCTTTAATTTCTGTTGGTTTAGGGGAACTAAACACATCCTTTAAACAAAATGCTGTGTTTTTGCAAAGTTTATGCTTTGCAAAAATTAAAAAGTTACTGAAGACATTAACTCTTCAGTGCTGTAATCATAACAAATGTGGGAAGGATATGTACTACTGAAAAGCTTGCACACAGGTCACCCTGGAAATGAGTGTTGACTACGATCCTGGCTTGCAAAGTATTAGTTGAAGAGAAGGAATATTTTTCAGCACAGTTGCTTTTATAGTTCAGAGCTTCTTTCTGGGTGGATTTCAAAATGCAGTATGATGGAGGAGATAGATACGATTTTACTCATTTCATAAAAATCAGGTGCCTAGTTTTCACCAGACAAAGCTGAGCTCTAGTGTGGTCACAGACTTGTTATCTAGACTGTTATCTTCAATAAACCACTAAAATTTCCCTTTGTGCAACTTTTCTCACCTACTGAGAACACATTATGCCTACGTTCTTGGTACTCATCAAAATTAATGGATCCATGTTAGTGAAGAAGAATTTCTGGCCTCAGAGTCCAAGCAGCTTGTCCAAAGCTCACCGAATTCAGAAGGGACCTTTTCAATGATGAGGGTTTGAACAAAGCCTTTAGTACTGACATGAAATCCTGAAGAGAACTGCTGCTATTCTAAAAGATATATTCTGTCAGTATCAATGTGATATCAACACAAAGATTTTTATTGCCTTCTGTGCAAGCAGACTGGAGAGAAAGCCATCATAAATGTAAAATATTTTCTGAGTTACTCTGCATGAAATGAAGAAAACAAAAAAACTATCATAATAATATCCTAAAAAAATAAAATTACATTTAAGCAGGTTCTGCTTTACATGTGATATGAACAGAAGTTTGTGATGATGACAGCAATGAAAATGAATAAACTGTGTCAGAAAAAATCTGGTGCCCCTAAAACATCAGTGGAAATTCTCATCACATTATCACCTATTTGCCTGAGCCATGAGTGCACTACCTCCTCTCCTCACAAGGGGAATGAAAATCTTTCACAGATATTACTTCCCAAGTGGAAAGCCTGTATACGTTTTTCTCAACAACTCACGAAGACAGTGTGAACTGGAACTTATGTTTCAGCAATTTTATTAAGATTATTCAGAGTACATAATATATTTTCAATGCCATAGGTACTTAAAAGTATAAGTGTATCTCTCTCTTGTGTAAACTGAAAAAGAAATAGTTACCTAAAGTGTCCTACACATTTGGCTCAAGGAAACTGCATACATGAGGCAGGTAATTCCTTAAGCAGCGTGTGTGACAGGGGCAATAGATGTCTTTTTCACCCTTTCTGTGAAAGCCAAGTCACTCTGTAGAAAGGCTTCAGGTCTCATCAAGCAGGAAAAAGACAGCAGGAGCCTGAATCCTTAATGCAGTAATTGAGGTACTTTCATGGACTAATGGAAACCTGGGTTCTGGTCCTGCTTAAAGGACTATTTATGTGAAACAATAACTGAATTCAGCACATACACAGGTACTTGCCCTTCTTCTGGCAAGTACCCAACTTAACAGATTTAAAATGTCATTCTCATCATCTCCCCGAGTTTTAGTAGGAATCTGGACAAATCTGTGTCATTCATGTTTTGTATTGGCTATCTTCAGGCATCTTTTGCAACAAGAACACTTAACCTAAGGCAGTTCCTTGCACTCAGAGCTCAGAGAATCAGTTATGAAAGGCAAATGCTCAAGGGCAAGGCAATGTGTGACTTTGAATCGCCTAACAAAGCAGATATTTGAAGCCAGGCTTTCCAAAAACTCGTTCAAAGCCTCTTCTAGCCTCAGGTCTGTTTATCTCAGTAGGCATGGGAAAATAGCTCACAGCATCTGGAATGGAGTAATTTCCTGCAAACTAATATTCAAAATTGTAAACCTACACTCATGTAATGTTGCTACATGTATGACCCTCTTGCTTATAAAGTACTGTGTGTTAAGAATAAGACTGAGAGAAAATGATACAGATGCTGTTTAGAGTACAGGAGGAAATATGCTGAAATAGGTCATTATTTGGCTATTATCTGTGTAATGCAGGGGCCAAAAATGTTGAAAACAGATTATTTGTCCCTGTGTATATTGAGGAAGAAAAGGTTACCCGAGGTTTTCTATGCATTTGGCTCAAGGATGCTGCAATATGAGAACATGTGATTTGTTAGGGAAATCCTATGTGACTCTTCTGCAGCAGCTAACCAAGTAAACAAGAAGTGAGATGGAACTTTCTGTTCAAGGACTTTTACTGGAATCATTCGGAAGCTTTTGAATATACTCAGGCTTCCTCAGGAGGTTCCCTCTGCATTAGATCTGATGCTGCAGGCATCATCTCTCAAACAAATGAACTTTGAACAACTTAAGACTTTGGACTTCAGAAAAGGTTTTTACCTTTTAGAAGTTCAGGGCCATGTCATCATAGTGACTTCTATGTGAATTGACAGGCTTTTACAAAATAAGCTCTACACTTCTGTCAATTTTTTAAAGGAAAGAAATAGCATAAACATCATTTAATAAACCTTTGACCATAACCATCTTGCTGATAATCTTCATGTATAATATGAGTATCTTTATAAGGCCACAGTTCAACTTTTTGCATATCTCCACATGTGGCTTTTCAGACATTCAAGCTGGCATCTGTCTGTGTCATTAAATCTAAAATGATTCAAAACTTCCTATCTTATTCTAAGCCTTCATCTATGAAAACCACCAGTGTAATTCTTTTCTTGACTCCAATGAAAAGCATATGGGCATCACTGAATGCTGAAAGCTCATATCTGTCATGATCAAATTATGTCTCTCAGGAGAAGACAATGGTAAAGTGTTCTTAAAAATTCACAAACAAAAGACATAAAGAGTATGATTATTGCTGAAAAAGTTTCAACTGACCAAAGCACCTCAGCTCATTCTTATAAATGATTTTTAGCCCTCATTCTGCACTGGCATTTCCAGAGACACATCAAGATCTGCACGTTTCTGTAACAGATATGGGCAGTAATTTTTTTTTTTAATTATTTAAAAATACATTTCCCTTATTCTAATATGAAAGTGGTTGTACTCAGAATTTGGTGACAGGGGCATTTGGGTGTATTTGCCCCTTCTTTTGTTCCCTATCTCTTTCTTCTCACTTGGTTTTCTTGTGCAAGGATTTCAGAGAGAGGATCTCAATTCAGAACTGTTGGTTTGTACTTGCAGAAACAAATATGAATAGTGGGTGCCCATCATCTTTAAAATTAAGCTCCTTGTCTTTACAGTGACTATGCCTGTTGGGCTATGCTCAATGACAGAAACACAGTGATATTTTATGCCAAAATTTAGGAACCACTGCATTTGCAAAGCCCTGTCAATTGTCCACAGAGTAATCCCCCACCTTTCCGCCTTAATCACTAGAACCCCATGCTTTCCATTAGTTTCCAATACAGAGATCGCCTGTGAAAATTATTTCTCATGCCATATACACTGACACTTTTAAATTGTTTGAGTAAAGAATAAAAAAAATACCCCAAACCTCTTCAAATCTGCATACATTGGGGCCGGTCTTGTTTAATATCTTCATCAATGATGTGGACGAGGGGATTGAGTGCACCCACAGTAAGTTTGCAGATGACACCAAGTTGGGCGGGAGTGTTGATCTGCCCGAGGGTAGGAAGGCTCTGCAGAGGGATCTGTACAGGCTGGATCAATGGGCCGAGGCCAACTGCATGAGGTTCAACAAGGCCAAGTGC
>JASVER010000077.1:319978-550182 GCA_030449065.1 Oceanodroma leucorhoa
CCTTATCGCTCTCTACAACTATCTGAAAGGAGGCTGTAGAGAGATGGGTGTTGGTCTCTTCTCCCAAGTAACTAGTGCCAGGACAAGAGGAAATGGCTTCAAGTTGCGCCAGGGGAGGTTTAGATTGGTCATCAGGAAAAATTTCTTCACCGAAAGGGTTGTCAAGCACTGGAACAGGCTGCCCAGGGAAGTGGTGGAGTCACCATCACTGGAGGTGTTCAAAAAACGTATAGATGTGGCACTTCAGGACATAGTTTAGAGGGCATGGTGGTGTTGGGTTGACGGTTGGACTTGATGATCTTAGAGGTCTTTTCCAACCTTAATGATTCTATAATTCTATGATTCTATGACTTATAAAAGACTTATTTATAGATGAAGACTGGACACTGTTTGTGTATTTAAGTTTTCAGGTTGGTTGCCTGCTTTCTAGGCAAAAAAAGTGAAACATCACTTTGGACATTGAGCAACTGTTCAGTATTTGTATCTAGGATATTTCTAAGATGCATGTATCCTGTCATTTTGGGCAGTTTTGTATGAGCCTTCCAAGCAATATTGGTTCTCTAGCCCCCTATTTCATTTGAGCAACTAACAAAATGAAGGCTGTTGTAGATGATTCCCATTCAGAGCAGAATTCAGTGACAGTCTCAGACCTTTTGTGACGTATTTTAGTTTGCTTGCAAAGGACCTGGTAAGCTTGTATCCCTGGGTACACCGGACTCTAAGAGCTGGAATCTCTTCCACTGCTCGTAATTCTCTGCTTGTTTCAGCCAGCACTCACAGCAGCTCTCGTCAAACTTTCTCAGGCGCTTGTGGTAAGTGCTTCTGCAGTGACATGTGGTATTTCCATGCTACTTTATCTTCCTGCTCATTTCTTTGTCTGTTGGCTATGCAGACCTTCACAAATATATACCAGAAGAGTCCTCCTAACAAACCTTTGGGGTAGGGAAAACGTATCTTAGTTGAAACAACTTTCTGCTGTTTTTTTACAAAATAACAGTAGATTCACACTTTCCCTGGACAATTTTTGGGTTCAGTCCTGCTATTCTAAAGTGGTGGGAAACTGGATAAATGTCTTAAGGATGCTGGAACACCCCAAGACAGTCCTGTGACTTCACCTGGAAACAAAGAACAGAGTCTTTTATATGTCTTTTCCAAACCTGTGAGATCAGTGCCGAAGGATGTGCTTTGTAGAGGTTCCAAGCTCTTGTCATCAAAATCATGTCAATAGGATCACACTCCGAAGAGCACTGGGGAGGCAGAGATTGCTGGTGCCTAAGGCAGATCTACACACTTTCTTTTCTCTATGTCTGGATCTGCACATCTTCTCTTGCTTTTCACAAGCCACCAACACTTCATTTTGCTGGATGAATTAGTCATACAAAAATAGTGTAATGGAGGTCCTCTTCTGCTCATGGAATATCACAGATTCTTCATTATCTAAGTAATTATTTTAAATGCTATAGATTCATTCTTCTGAACTGACTAGGAGATTTTGAAGGTCACAAAAAACATAGACTGGAAAGGTAATTTTTGTGGAATATATTCCCTTGATAGAGTTAATTGTTGCCTCTCTTTCTGAGTTTTGTAAAACCAAGCTGAATACTTTTATAATAATAAAGCAAAAGAATACAGAAAATGTACCAGCCTGGAACTAAAGAAAAGCTAACTTTTGTAATTAAAGGAACATGTGCAGTTTAGATAGTGATTGCAGCAATTAATACTAACTTATCAAGATTATTCAGGAGCTGCCCAATGTTGTTTCTCTTTTGCCTAAAAAAAGAGGATTTCATACACAAAATCCTCCTCAAAAGAAGTAAAATGCGTTGACCTTGAAACTTGTAAAGATTATTGTGTTGCATTAATTTCAAAAGTAAAATTGCAAAATCACAAATTATGTGTTAATTAGATTTGTTTGCAAGAGCAAGCATTAACACACATCTTTTAAACATCATTAATTGGCTTTTGGGAATAAAATTATGGGGGAAGAATGAGTCATAGTGGTAAAGTATCAATCTTTCTAATGATAATGTCACTAAAGTCATCCTTTCTATTCCATTCATCTTTTTCAGGAAAAGCTTTGTGAGGGCAGAGGTCATATGGTAGAGAGTTCAATTCTTTTCTCACTAAAACTGACAGCAAAGGTTTGCATAGACTTGATCTGTTCCTGCATACATCAAAGACAAGGGATTCATACTCACTTTGCCTAGCCAGGTTTGATATTAAACATTCATGCTAGTAAATACGGAGCTGGTTTATGTCCCTTAATACAATTTAAGAGTTACATATCTTTCCAAACTGCTGGAAGCTGCAAACGACTAGCTAAACACAAAGATAACCTTTCCTCTCTAATCTTTAGAGTCCCATGCTTCCCATTTGTTGCCAGTACACAGATTTCCTGTGAAAGTTATTTCTCTGTGCAGTGCTGCAATTAGAGAAGAAAATTTAAGGCATCCCTGGGAGGATATTTAGTGGGTTGGTTCTGCAGCTTGTGGTTTATCTCAAAAGGTAGGAGTAACATCACATTTTGTCAGTGACTGCTGCAGTACGAAATGAGGGCTAGCTCTCTGGAAATTTCTATGACACTTGAAGCCACAGAGGGTAGCCCTCTGTAAGAAAGTGCAGGAGCAACCCTTTAACCAGCTTCAGAATAATAAAAGGAAAGAGCAATAGGAGGGGGAAGGGAAAAAAAAAAACCAAAAACCAAACAAACCACAACCAAAACCAGGACAGAGGCAGGAGCATTTGCAAAGCTGTAGCAAGACATTTTTTGGTGTTTGAGGTAACACTGTCCCCCAGACTTTCTCTTCTTAAACTGAAATGCTTGTTTCTGGGTCGGTTTGAGATTGTGCTGAGTAGTTCCCATTGGAAGCAGACCTTATTCTTGTTCTTCCTCTTACCAGCTGTGGGAACCCATCCCACAGGTGAACTGGTGCAAATTCTCCCCGAAGCCTTTGGTACACTCCCTTTTTCTGAAGCCAGAGCCAGCTGCACTACCAGGACAGACTTCACATGCGTGTGCAATAATTAACAGCCAGCCTGCAGTCTCTCTGGCAACCACTTCTTGCAAAAAAAGCAATGATCTGTCATCTGTGGAGCATATAAACTTGTATCCTAATTCCAGAGTCTCACTCTGGAGTTGTGGGCATGGAAGCAGTGAGATGCCTGCTTTGGTATCAGTGTAGGACAGTGCTGCTTTGTACTCCCAGCTCAAGTCAGTACAATCAGCCCTTACTTCCTGAGGGTCACCTTTTCTCACTGCTCCTGAGCTTTCGTTGGCACACACAAATGGCTATTGTAGCTCCTACCTCCTCCAGATGTGGGAGGTTTTGGGGAAGTTTTTACCACTTGGACCCTAAAGAAAAACCTGCTACTGGCACAGCTTATGTTAAAGTGTAGAAGGAGTGGAAACTTCAGCAAGTCTTTCTGTCAGGGCTCTCTTGTGCAAGGGAGATTCCTCCTCTCTGTGGAAGGAATCAGGCCATTCTGGAATAGCTCAACACAAAGAGTTGTGTTCCTCTGAAGTCCCAGAAAGTGRCAGGATTGCACAAGATGGGTCAAGGTTGCTGCCTGTAATAAGGGACAGGGTGGATCATGGTGTGACTGTCATGGGTAAATAAAAGTTTCATCCCAACTTCCTCAGCAAACCTAACTGTTTTGTGTGAAAAATACATGGCTTCTGCACCTGAATACACAAAAAATGCATGCCCTGGAGCGGCGACCATAAGTTTGCACTTCCCCCACCCTACCCAGGCACTACTGTTTGCACAATCACCTTCACTTCTGCTCCAGCCTTTTCTGCCTCTGTAGCTTCACTTTCATCTTTTAAGGGACGTCCATGCTTCAAAAGCAGAGTGGACAGTGCCCTCTAGCCTAATGGAGTGGTCAGAGCACCCTGTGGACATGGCAGACAGACTCTGGAGCACCCTTGCCCATTGCATCCAAGCTCTTCCACTTCCCAAACAAGTCTTTAACCACCTCTGTCGTTGGAGGTGATGTTTCCACCGACATATGATGGTGTCTGTTGTTTATCCCATGTCACTTCAGAGAAAGAAAATTCTCTGATGTTTAAATCCAACAGAGGGTTTCAGGCCATAAATGCCAGTTGGGGAGGCCTGAGGATTGTAAGTAGGTAGCACGAGATGTAACACAAAAGATTGATGTTAGTGCCATCATCTCCAAAGCCAGGAGAGACTCCATCTAAACATGACATCATATAGTGTGTATATTCTACATCTTAAATGTCAAGATTTCAGAGAGTCTTCCTTGGCATCAGTCTTGCTAACTACAGGCATGAAAAGGAAGACTACATGTAAGGCCAGGGGTCTGGAACAAGGCATGGTGGAATTGCTGCCTGTTGTTGCATATCAAAAGAGGGAAGACAACAAAACCTCAGCTTACAGAGCTGTGTAGGAAAGCAAAACTGGGAAAAGAAATGAGGCATCAGGAATTTCCTTTTGGCTAGAACAAGTGCCCTGTGCTCAGCAGGTTGCTTTCTGTGAGCCTTTCCCCCTCTCCACTAGAGGCCTGTATGGATTTGTAGTTATATATTTTAGGTTCAGCAAAAAGTGTGTTTGGGCTTTGATTTTTTGAGTTCTCAATTTTGCTTTACATGAAGGAGAACTACCAGCCTAACCAAAGTATGAGGAACATTAAAACGCTGAGTGCTGCAGTGCCCATAACTTATGCATGTTCAGCTCCAGGCTGCATTCCACAGCAGTGCCATGCATAAGACAGGGAAGAGGTACAGGCTGAAGAGGCATTCAGCACTTGGAGCTTGCAACAGCCAGGATGCCAAAACCAAACACCKTTAGTGGGGCTTCACTGAAGTACCTCTAAAATTGGAATTAGGAGCCTAATAAAGGCTTCCTGGGTGTGTATTCTCCTGAAAGCCAGGTACTCCTCCCAGGCCAGGTAGTTTCCGTGTTCCAGTGGGTACCCAAATTACTTGGTTATAGAGGTTTGTGGAGGATGAGCATTGCTCTTGTGCTGAGATGTGGGCTCACAAAGAGCAGAGTCCAGATGATCTTTGGAATTAGGGACACAGCTCTGCTCCCTCAACTGTCACTATGCTGCTTCAGACAATGGACAAAAGGCAAGTTCCCTGTTTTCCTCAGGTTCCTACTGTCAGTCCATGCTGGCAATTGCAAGTGTGCTTGGGTCCCTGGCCATCCTGAAACACACCGGTCTGGTGGCTAAGGCAAATAGCTGAAGGCTGAACTCACCAGCTTTCCCAGACTAAGGACAGCCTAGAGCCCAGGACTGTGGTTTGACACACAGCAGGAGTGCTCCTTCAACTTTTGCCCTTGGCTGTTTATTCCAGCCCTATAGCCCTTCAACCTTTGCCCTTGGCTGTTTATTCCTGTTTATTCCTACTTCCTACCAGCCTTCCAGTGGCTTGATGTTTGTGTTCAGTCGAATTCACAGCAGGGAAACTATTCAGTTAAAAAATACCTTGAGGGGAGGTTAATTAAAAAAAAAAAAAAAAAAGGAATGGTTTCCTTGATCTGTCTTAGTGTGTGCATGTGTGCAAAGATTTATGCTAACCCAATGCAGTAGAGGATTACTGAAGTGACACAATGGATGCTCAAGTTCATACTGTCATACTGCTGGCAGAAAAAGTACCTGCCAAACCCTAATCTAGGCCAATACATGCGTTAACTCAGCCTGTGCCTCATGCGCTCATGGTATCTGTCTCAAGAACGTGCTTTGCAGCCTCCCTGGCTAGCTATGCTTCAGAGCAGGGAGCACTGAACAGAGCCAAGTGTAAATGTGAATCAGTTTTAGCTCAGTGCTGACAAAAGGGGTTCTATAACAGAGAGATGGTTGTTCTCTGCATCTGAGGTGTCCCAAGTGGGAAAAGAAGTTGCCTAGACATCCAGCTTGGCAAAGATGGGGAACAAGACAGCATGCTCAGTCGCGCGATTTTCAGCATGTACGTACATTTCTGGTGTCCCCAGTGCTGTCCACATGTGTTCCAAGAAGTGTTTTACAGAAAATAAAACACTTCTTTCTGCCTGAAGAAGCTTAATCTTACAGCCCTGGTGCTACAACAAATCATTCCCTGGGTGGGCAGCTCCTTTGGCTTTAATAGGGATGTGCGGAGGCAGATTGAGATTGCCGTCAATCTGCAAACTAGTGAAAGCAGAGGTGCTTGTTACACCAGAACGGAGGATGTGAGGATATGTAATTAAGTGGGTACTAGGTTAGGTTTATACATCATTGGTAGAAATGTTTTTGTATAAAAATAAAAACACAACAGAGGACAAAAATAGGTCCACCTTGATGGAAACTCCTGGAACTCCTACAGAATTTGCTGCAATATTTAACCTAATGCAAACAATCGCCTGCTTTTATGAAAACATCTTTCAACCTGACTTTCAAATATGCTGGGATTATCTTCTTTACTAGAGTTAGAATTTCTGTTTATGTACAAATACAGACCTTTTGTTAGCCTGCAGGAGAACTGTGGTTAACCAGGGTGACTGAAACACACCAAACAATGATATTTCTAAAGTCAGGCCCAGAAAGGATGAAGTTGCTTCTAATAAACGGATTTTGCCATTGTGTCCTCCAAGGCCACACCTTAAGGTATCTTATTTGCACATTATTTAATACTATAATATCCCAAGCTCTGATGCACGGTGTTAAGCAGTATTGAAACCCGCATCTGAAAAATGACATGGAAAGACTGACAGGAGGAATGCCATGAACCATGTAAATAYAGAAATTCATATGCTCCTGAAAACCATTTGTTACGTATCTCCACCTCCTTTCTGGCTGAGTTGTGTTTGTCTCGCTACTTTTATGCTGATGCATAGAAATTTGGTTCCAAGCAGTGAGTGGGCTTACAGCTCAGGCCAAGGATAGTAGGGGAGAAGGCATATTTCTTTCTCTGGATATGGTTCAGCGGGGAAGAGGGTGTTGCTGCCTGGAAACTTTGTGCAGGGAGAATTTTGAAAATTCTAGCCACATATTCAGGATTCACTGAAGTTGGCAGCTCAGCTGAGCTACATGAATTCTGGTCGAACGGCTCCTGTTAACGCAGATATCAGCTCTGGAGTGCATGTAAAGCTCATAACAGCTTAGGGTGCTTCAAATTCATCTGACATTCATCAGACATGTTCAGGCCATGGACTGAAGCACAGAAAATCTGAAGCATCAACTTACTAAGCTTTGTAGTACAGGGGACATTTCTTTGTGGGATCTCACAGAAATAGAGAAACCATGGCAATATCCAGCTGATAAATTGGTGAGCAGAAAGGTATGACTGACAGGACTGACACTGCATTGGAAACAGAGCCAACACCACAGTAGTAAGAACTGCTAAATAAGGAGCATATTTGAAAGTTGCACAGAGCAAGGCAGTATGTTTGAATGTGATACACTGATGTTGGGGAGCCAACGGAGGGCCTTACAATATTAAGAGTATATGAATGTCTGAGATGTTCTCGATATCTTTTGTTTGCAGATTTCCATGCTTCTCTGGCTATTACAAATCTAAATTAGCTTCTGACTCTCGTAAATCCTCTTTTTCATGATGTAATTAGGCACGTCCACTACTGTACAAAGTAAGCCTCTTCAATTTCATATCCATAAATCAGACTTAGTTCTAGGACTGGTTCCACCAACCCTTCCACAGTTAGTAAGATTGTTACCATTTGTTGGTGTTTCTTCAGAAATTTATATTTAGYTTCATTTCTTTCCAAGAACTATGCTGTATCTTATTTCACTGGCCTGAAGACCAACCTCTCATGCTACTGTATGGGACTCAGCAATGGGATGCATTCAACATGATGATTAAGCATGTGCTGAACTTTATACTGCCAGTATAATCCACTGCAGGATGGCACAAATGCTTAGATTGGGAAGCAGGCCTGCAACTGCTATCCAGTTTACAGCATGTAGGTTGTTTTAGCGGGGAAACTTCAGCAGTAGGTCCCTTCTCAGGCATTAGCTCACTGTAGCCACTGTAGACATTTGTAACTGAAGTATTAAGACTCATCTGAATCAAGTACGAATGGAAATGCCTGCACTAGGCATTTCCATGAATGGAAATCCCTAGGCACCCTAGGGGAAGGGTGGAAAGAATGAGCATTAATGGACATGGTGGACATGATCAACAGCAGTCAAATCAAGGAACGGTGAGGAGTGTGTTGTTGACATCCAGATCACAAAACAAGACCAAAAGTTCAGTCCCCTTGCTCTGATAAAGCCATAGCATAGGCAATTCGTCACCCCCCAAACCATGCTCTGATAACACGGGCTCAGATAACATCTTCCCAAGAGGAAGACAGACAGTAGCCATAAAGACAGCAAAATGAGGGAAAAAGGCAATGCGCAGAAACTTTTCCAAAGGTTCCTGGAGGATAAGGCAAGCAAGGGTCTGAGCCAAATCATTGCGTAACAACCGCTTGACTCAGGAAGATATAAAAGACCTGTTCAAAAAAATTGTTGTTGCCAGTCAAGACAGACACAATGTACTTAGTGAGGACTCATCAGTTGTTGCCCCTTTTCCTCTGTCCTACGCACAAATGACCCCGGTCAGACCATTTGGACATAAAGATCTTGACACTTGGCAGTGTGTGGCAATGAGATTCACCTGCTAGCATCCCTGCACTGCATGGGAGAAGCTTTACCTTCACTGCTCACCATGAGGGTGTTATTACTGGTAGTGAATCCAGTATTTCCACACCATGTATTTTTCAGGCATCTGAGGTAGAATTTTTTCCAGTGAAAGGAATGCAAGTGCCTTCAATTTAATTGTTTTTGGCAAGTAGTGTTTTTCTTTCCATTTCTCTTTAAATTCATGGCACTATCTAAGTTAGTGCAGGTCAGTAGATCAAAGTCCTTCATTGCTTCTCCCTGCAAACACAAACACCACAACAGACAATACGGTTTTCCCACAGACAGGGGAGACCAGGGAATTTTTTGAAGCCCTTTAGTAATATATTGCCAACATGTCACTGGGTTTACAGTCATACGTCCCTAATGATGAAGAAAATTCTCTGTATTTGAAAAATATTAATTACAAAGAGTTTATTTCTCTGGGGTCAGCATACTCATTTCCAAGAATAGCTCTGCGCAAGCTTGACAACACAGGGATGCCTCCACTGAGACCTCATAGGAAAGAGCTGTTGCTTTGTGAGTGCACCAAAACACATGCACTATCCACAGTACTCGAGGTTATTCTTGGCATGAACAGAGGCTACTCCTGCTCTTATCACAGCCAGTGTGAGCTTTGTTATTGGCTTTCCTAAATACATTCAGTCAGACCCAAATTTGCTTTGTCGGTTGTATTATATAATATTTTTTTAAGAAAATGGGAATAGATAGTCCGTAAAAAGAATCACTGGCAGACCTTTGCTGGCAATATTATATATTTACAATCTCTGGTGTTTGTAAATGCTGGTAGAAGTACTACCTCTCACACTTCTGGTAAAACTGTATGGTTTGTAATATGTGCGCACAACTTCTCAGCAAAGGAAGTTCTTTAATACTCTTTATTGGCTGGAGGAAAGTGGGTGCCAAATACAACTGTGAAATGGGAAACAATGCACAAAGGAAAAGTTCCAGAACATCAACACATCCGTTCCTTTTCTCTGCCATAAATAACCAACACACCCTTAAATACAAGACTAAATGGCTCCAGGAAACTCTCATTAATGAAAACGTCCTAGCTGGGCTTCTCACTTTCATTTGGAATTTACATGCCGCAAGAAGTTTTTTCTGACCTAAACAGCAGATATGTTGTTCTTTAAGTAATACTAAGCACTGAGATAAACTAAGATAAACTAAAACTAGCCTACTATCCATAGAGACTTAAACCTTCCTCCCTCACTGTCCAAAATGTTAATTTTGAAAGGCGCAGCCCTGCTGCTGTTAAAATCAATGACAAAATCCTACACTGAGTATATAAAGACACAGTGTGTGTTCCAGCATCTGTCCTTCAGTTTTCTGGAAACCAGAGATAAGGCAGGAAACAAAATAAATGGCCTGCATATACGTACTACATGCAGATAAGTTTTGTTATAAAATAGAGCAGCTATGATATTTTACAGGGAAGGTCTCATGATGAGACAGGATGCATAGATAGCATATTTTCTGCAGATCAGAAGTAGTAGGGCAATTAGACCAGTCCCTTTTCTAGGGGGTATTTATATTAAAATTAGGATATTTCACTGTATAAAAATGAGATAACTGATCCCAACTATCTGTAGCTTTATCACCTTGAAACTTGTACTATACAGGCTTGTTTTAAATAGCATCAGATCTAGAAAGTTTCTTAACTTCCAGCTGAGTCATTAAATATGGAGTCATTAATGCAATATCAAAACCTTAAAATAACTTCAGGAACTACCCCTACCTCTGATTTCTCCCGGCAGCTTCTTCTAATTTCACAATCACATTTTTCTGCTTAAAAAAAACCACCTACACCTCTTTCCTCCATTCCCGTATGGAATGTCTGTGAATTACAGGGAAGCTGCCTTGCTAATTAAAAAAAGAAAATAGTAAAAATTACTATTGCTTGATTTTGTCATATAGAAAATGAGCCAGATCTTCCGCAATTACTCATGGTACACATGGTACCATGTGTGTGGTACAGGACTTTCTGACAAGTGAGATGGCTGTGAGCCTTTACTAAAGGTGAAATAACATGAGCTGCAGAAAAGAACGGTGGTCCAATTTCATTTAACATTTTCAATGCCTTTGAAAGAAGGCATTGTGTCGCTTTCATGGATGGAAGCCTGCATTTGTGGGTCTGTCATCCATGGCACTGGTGCAAGCTGCATCCTTCTGAGCCTTGGATGCAGTCTCTAGGGAGGGCACCACACTTCAATTAATGAGGTCTGGAAACAGAGAAGGGCAGAGGCAGTCCTCCCTTGGATGGGTCACATACAATGAAATGGCCACCTTCCCCCCAAGACTTCTGGTGCTATGGATATTCCGTTTTCATTGTATTTGGCTGCTGTTGCATGGAAAGAGGGCAGGAGGGCTTCTGGGCTAGAATGGGAACAGGGAACTAAATGCAAAAATGGTCTTAGGCAGCTGACATACCAAACCTCTTGGTGCCTGGAGTGAAGTCTAGACCACAGAATTAGCCATCCAGCAGACCTTCCCAGTGGGGAGAGATTTGGGACTGTGAAAAGCTGACTGATGTGCTTAGGTAACTGTGAGCGGTAACTGCTTAAACCTGCTAGATAGAAGGCCCCTAAGAGAACTGTCTTAAAGTCTGTCTGTCCTTGGAGTTATGAATATTTCAATGTGCATCAGAGGAAGACATCATCTGCTGCTTGGGATTCACAGCCCAGAACTTTTCTCCAAGTGCTGTTTAAAAAAACCCTTCTTTCCCAATAATGGTATGTGTATAAGGAGACACAATCCTTCCTCTTGAGAACGTGACACAGGTCAATGGACAGACAACTGTCTCAGGATACAAGGCCTGAAGGCAAGCGTGCTCTTGAGCCAGAAGAGATCTGAACCCGTGTTCAGATGGATGACCTAACCACAAGGTTTATGCGTCTCTTGCTGGCCTACTGAAGCTTCAATTCTCTGTGCACAAGCAAAAACACTGGAAAGGGGAGGAAATGGTGGAAGATTTATTCTGTACAAAATAGCCTGTATTCACTTAGCTTCAGCAGGGGATGTGCAGGATGGCAGGAGACTCTGGCTTTGGGGACCTGAAATCATCTACTTAGCCAAGATGGGACACAAGTCTGGCCCAGGACCTCCATACAAGTATTTGCAGTTCTTTATCATCTAGGTTCTGAGAAAAACAATCTACAGCAACTTGGAAAACCTCTGTAGGAAAATGCAGGCAGGAAACACAAGGAAAACTGTGCAGTTACTTTTTCTCCCTGCTCTGCTGTGGTTTACGGGGGAACAAGAGAGGAGCCACAGGCTTGCCAGCTCTCCTTATTTTATGGGCCTCGTGGTATATATTTTTTTAATTGCCTGACTCTTGAGACTGTGGGATTGTGAGGATTTCAAGTTTAATTTAAAAGAGAGGGTGGCATGTAGCTGTTGTGGCTTCAAAGAAATGTTGGAGGTCAAGTCCCAGACCTCAAAAACTAGAGGCAATACAAAGATAACATGAATGAAGAATCTCCTGGGTCTGGAGGTCCAGGCCCACCGCTTCAAACCCTGGAGGGCTGGCAGCACTGAAGATATTCAAGGCACTTTTCTAAGAAGGATATTTGACCGTGTCACGGCGAGAACCTGAAATGATCAGATCAGACCCGTGACTCCATCCACCCCCGCAGCACCCTCTTAACAGCCCACTGGGGACCCAACGAAACCACCGGCCGCTGACGTATCTGTAACAACTTAGTTCCGATTATACCCCGGCGACACAACTGAAGGCGGATGTCAGCCTGAAATCCTGGATAGCTGCGGCCCGATACAACCACGGCTACCGGCGGCGCACCTCCCGCCGGGCCGGGCCGGGCCGGGCGGCGGGAGGCGGCGGTGCCCCGGAGGCAGGGCCGGGGGTGGCGGCGGCGCCGGGCGGTGCGCGGCGCAGGCTCCTCCCGCAGGCAGCCCGCCAGCCCCTCTCCTCCATCCCTCCCTCTCTCCCTCCCTCCCTCCTTCCCTGCCTCCCGCCCCGGCTCCATCCCTCCTTCCTGTCGGCGCTGCGCACTGCTGCCCGCCGGAGCTGGGCCGCCGGGATCGCGCCGCGGGCAGCCCCGCGCACCCCCGCGGCATGAGGCTGCCGCAGGGCACGGCGAGGCGGCGGCGGGTGAGTGCCGGGCCCCGGGCCGGGCGGCTTCTGCCGGCGGCGGCCCCGCGGTGGGGCTCCGCTCGCACCTGGGAGGGGGCGGCCCGAGGGGTGCGATGGGCGATGCCCCCTCCATCCCTCCATCCCTCCCTCTGCCCGCCCCGGGGAGGTGCCGGCGAGGAGGGGCGAAGGGGGGGTTGACAGCCCAGCCAGGACGCGGGGGGGCCGCGGGGGATTTTCCAAGCCCCCCGCCTGCCTCCCTGCCTTCCTGCTGGGGCGGGCGCTGCGGCTCGGGGCTCGGCCGGGGGTGGGGGGCAGGTGGCGGCGGCGCCGGGGGCGCGGCGGGGGTCGCAGCCGGTGCGGGCGCAGACCGCGGCAGCCTCCCCCGGGGCTGCGGGGGAGAGACCGGCGGCTCCTCTCTGCCGGCGGCTTAAATAGAGACTGTGTTTTGTCAACAGCTCGTTCTGCTGGCCGGCAGGTTGGTTGGTTCAAGGACTGAACAACGGGTAAATAATATTTATGCCTCTTTTTGTGCTCTTAAATTTTTTTAAATAAATAGCACCCCTCCAAAAAAGGGGATCTTGAGAGGGGAATCCAGAGCCCCTTCTGCAGTTGGGGAGCATCCAGACGTGCTGCGCATCTCGCCGCACACTGGCTGTACGGGAACACCGGCGCAGTGGCAGCTTGCCGTTTCTATTTTGAGTGATTGAATTTCAAATGTGTTTAGAGATTGTGTTTAAAAAAGATCTCTCTAAGCCTCTGAGGTGGTTCTGGAAAGAACGTCATTCCCTTGTTAAAATTCAACGTGTGTAAGTATATTTGAACTGGGCATATTGTGCTGGCATGCTGTGCGTTGCTTTGGTAGGAACTGGTGATATATGTGGTTTGTTTTTTAATTGTAATTGGTGGTGGATGCCTGGGAACTTTGCTATAAATGGGAGTAAAGCTCTGGATAGATATTGTAATCATCTAGTGCCGGGGAGACTTAGGCTGTGAGCTGTTGTGTAGGAATTGTCACTTTGATTCTTTTCTACACACTTTCACATTTAAAATCTCCATTGCAAAATTAGTCAAATATTCATATTCCATAATCAAGCTGGTCATGTCCTGTCAAATTCCCTTCAGGGAAGCATGGACATTGGGTAGCTTTCTGCTGTATTTGAAACCCAGCTTGTTACCTAAGTAAGGCAATGTGACTTGCCTTTGACATCTCACCTGGAAGTCCATTCTGCCTTTTTTCCTTACTGTAAAAGAATTCCTTAAATTCTTCTTAAACCCTTAGTTCCACTCCACAGCATGAATCCAGACTGTTAATGAGACTTAGCAGGTTTAGTAGCTGTGGGGAAGATTAAAGTCCGTGTCATGCCATGTTCCCTCTCAAATCAGCATGTGACAATGCCAGCTGAGACACTATGTTGTTTAACGTAGATCTGTCAGTGCATATGTGCTTTATATAGAAAGCTTTGATCTGCAAAAAGTCTGGGCTTGTCCTTAACTTCTCAACCATTGTATGCTGTATGGTTTTGGTGATAAAGAAAAGCTTTGATTTCTGTACGTTTTTGGTGATAAAGGTAAGCGTGCACATAGAAGTCTCCTGGATTTGGCCCCAATATGAATCAGGATCAAAACAAAAATTATGTTTGATGAGGGGAAGGATTAGGATGTGGAAGAGACAGAAGCAAATGCAGGGAGTGGATCCACAGAACAAGTAGTGCCATATCCGCAGTTGGTTGGTATTGCTTGGCATGGGTTGCCCGTCATGAGCTGGACAGGGGTCTGCAGGTTACTTCTGAGAGATCTGCTGAGGCTGCTAAGAAAGGACAGTCTAGTGTCAGTGGCTGCAGGGCTATGTAACTAAACTGGAAAATGTTGCAGAAGTCCACAAATGGAAAGCTTAAAAATCACTAACTTGGAGCAGGTTTGGAGTATAGCTTTTAGGCAGTCAGTAGATCACCTGATTTTTTTTTATTTTGCTTTCTGTTTACTTAGTCTTCGCATCCTTTCATCTTATCACTGTTTCACCTATTCAAACTTCTATCAGCGTTATGAAGTGATAACAGTTTCCATTGTGCACTCTCTAAGCGTATGGCTTTAGTCGCTTAGAGCAACCAGTGGCAAGCACTATCTATGAGTTAGATTGTGCAAAATCCCTTTACAGGTGTGCTGAGGAAGGGGAGAGACTTAACCTTTAGGTGAGGGCATTCTCACAGACTTGCCAAAGGCAAGTCAGGAATACACGGGAACAGCCATATGGGTGGAGATGCTCTCCAAGAAAGAGAAACTTATTTTCACAGGTGGCAAAGCTGCTGCTGCTACTTTAGGAGGGAATTCATGGGGCTTTAATTTTCAAGTGCTTTTATAAATTACGACCTATGGCTATAAGGTCACATCTGTTTCAACATTATGCAGCTCCGGGCTTTAGTAAACCTTCAAAAAAACCCTGAATTTATTAATATCCATAGGTAATACTAGAACAGAGTCTGTAAATCTATTAGAAACAGCTCTCTTAGACCATGAATATTAGATTGTTTAATTCAGTGGGTGACTGACAGCAAGTTTTGTGACTTATGAAAAGATGTATTTAAACTTGGTATGTTAGTAAGAATTCCACCTGAAAGATGAAACGGTACCTCAAGAAGAAAGTGTCTGGCAGTCTTAAACAATCTGGATGTTTATAAATACTGACTCTATCTTGCAGAGTGCAGTGCATCACAAGACTGATACAGATGGATTATGTTTTTCCATAAATGACCCAATAGATGATGTGACCAGGTAAATGAGATTCTTTTCCACACGCTGTGTGCTAGTGCTCAGAGGAATGCAGAGGATGCTAAATTCAGCAGTTCCTATTGTGTTAATAGGTTTGTTGGACGAAAGTAAAACTGATCTGATACAGTTTTAAATGATAGTTTATATTATCTTGTAATGAGCTTATTTGAGCTGTTGAAAGGCAGCTTTTGGATAATGGAAGGGAAACCGAAAAAAGAAATCAGGAAACTTGGAGTTAGTTTTGTTCCATTTTCAATAATATATATTGATCTAGGACACAGTTATAATCGAAAAACTGGGATCTTAGATTCAGACTGATGTTGAAATACAGAGATGATTCAAGTGAAGGGATGCTAATTAGCAGTAGAAGAAAAGGTCTGATGAGGGAGGTTTAAAGATACTTGCATAGGTGGAAGGATTGAGAACTCAAACAAGGTACTGGTGGCTCTTTGAGAGGGGATGCTGTTGCTCTGATTTAGACATTGATTTGCATGCAGGGAGACACAGAGAACAAGTATGAAAGTCAATTTTACTTCTGTTACCATAAGTAACTAGAATTAGTTGATATGATTCATGTTTTGGTGCGTCTTTTCCCCTGAGATTTAGTTATGATTTCTTTTTGACTGATAGGCATCAAATTTCTGTCTAAAACCATGACAAATAAATTACTTCTAGATAAGGCTTGAGAGGTGATTGTTCTCTGTGCCCCAAAGCTGGTTGATGTATTTCATTCCATAAACAGTTTCATGTAAAAGATATAAATAATCCTTGGGAGCAGGACCTGGAGCCTGTGGTTCCTTGCTTCCAGCGCGTGCCCTCTCACAAGGACACGGGGTCCTACTCCGAGTCAGTGGTTACTTAAGCTGCAGAGAGAACTGCCATCTACAGAAAGGCTGGAGAAGTCTCCATCCTGACTTGTCTGTTACTTCGAGTGGTCTCTGGGGTGGTCAGAGGTTTCCCATACCCCAGCGAGGGCTTCAGAGGCTGGGCTGCCTTAGAAAATGGAGCATGACTGCTGCGTTCTTCTTCTGACTATGTCTTTAAACAAAAGCAATGGCTTCTGCTTTTTCTGGAGAACCTGATTTTGTGGTTCTGCGCACATTTTGTCAGCAGGCACAGGCAGGGAATAATTGCTTTTTGAACCCTGAGTGTGTGTGCATCAGGCAAGTGTTGTGGCCCTGTCAAAGATTAGATTGTGCATCTGTGCATGCTGATGCCTACAAAATTTATCATCACCTCTCTCTTCTCCCCCCCCCCCCGCGATACTTAGCTGCAGGTAAATGGGATTTTAGAACATGTTTCTTTTAGGTTTAGGCATCAAAAGTTCGGGTTTTATAGGTGCTTCAATGTCTCCAGGGATCACCTTCCAGAATCTTATGGATCTCTTCCAAAGTCATTAGCACGGCAATGATGGGGGCCATATAAATTCCTAGATCTCCAGGGCTGTTTTCTTACCTGCCTTGGGGGCTTTGGGGCAGCTAGGATACCGATCACCAGCAAATGCAGATGTTCCTGTGTTCTTTGCCTGCCTCACTTAATGACTTATGAACTGGCAGATGGTAACTAGAGTGAATGATATCTGGAAGTTCTGATCTGACACTGAGAAGAATATCCAGGGACTATTTTTCAATGCACCATCAGTTTTTTGCTGATCATTGCTGTCCTCCCCCCCCTGGAAAATTTGCAGTCCCTAAATTTGCAGACTGTGGGAGCCCTCCTGCTGTGCGTCCATAAGGTCCTTGCACTTCCTGCAAGCACCAGAAACTCTCAGCAGGGGCTTTTGCCACTTCGCTGCTATCTGCCTTTCCCTGCTGCCATCTCTTGGAATCACTCCTAGTAGCAGGTTTCACTGGAAGCAGAAAGTGCTTAAACTAAAAATAACTCCTAACCCATCGGTATGAATGTTGGTCAGGGTGTAAGGTTTTGAAGGGCATATGTCTCCCCTTCTTTCCATGCATGGTCTGGAGCTGGCACTGGAGTGAGGTCAAAGACGGTTGCTACAACAGAAGTAGCTTTCCCTTATCCCACAGGCAGAGAASTGCTGAGTTGTCAGCTGTTGAGTCCAAATTATGCTTTTTACCTCAGGAAGCACAAGTTATAAAAGCACGTGTCATGGAAACAAGGACAGCACTGTAGCAGTTCCCTGCTCCTTCTGCCTCACTTTCTACCCTGCCAAAAATCGGACCCACAGCACAGCCCACAGCAGAGGATGGGCAGCCTGTGTTGCCAGCTTGGTGTTAGGGAAGCACTTGGGAGCAGGATGGCTTCTCCCTCTCTTGGGCCATGTGTTGTCAGGGAGCAGAGTCTCCTTTCTCACCTGTAAACCCAGCAATGGGGGCAGCTTCCTGCAAAACCAAAAAGCACAGCCTTTCAGCCAGCCTTGGCCTCCTGAAATTTCCTGAAGTCTTAAGTAGATAAAGTAGCACTTTCTTTGGGTTGCTTTTATGCCGCAGCATTTTCCTCGCCAGCCAAATAGTTTCACTGATACAGTTACATTGGTTAGAGAATTACWGTGCCTTTTTGATTTTTTGGGGGATGCTTCTGTATTGATGAGCAACATTATACCAGCGTTCTCTGCCAGTATAGCTTTCTGCATTTTAATCATCAGTCAAAAGCACTTTCTTTTGGAATATACATATATTCCTAAAATAGAGGTATATATTTGTGCTTGCTCAGTACCTATAGCTGCACTGGTAATAGCTTTGTAATATTGACTGAGCCTCGATGACTTCATATCACGGTAACCTGGTAGTTTGTGGTGCATAATCATGAAATTTAAATAAAGCAATGTATTTGTATGATTTCTTTAGGTGATAAACACTGTCTGAAAAGTATGCTGGAATGCTTCTTATACTTGCATAACTTTGTCGTTATTGCACAAGTTGCTTAAAGGTATAATAAAAGTGCAAGTAACAGGGGTGGTTGAAGGTGGTTTACACTGTCAATCTGGCTCAGAAATGGTCTGTGTTTTACTTCTGGGCCTCAGCCATTCATCCAATCAAGTTTTGCTCCCTGAATAAATCAATTATTTCCCTCCAAGAGGAAATGCAGGCTCAGTTGACTAGATAGCATGGTTAAATGTTTATTCTGGATGGTGTGGATATGACCTATGGCAAGTTTGGCTATCCCAGCTGGCTTTATGCCCTTGAATGTTCCCCACATTGTGCCCTTGGGCATGCCACACATTTCAGCCTAAAGCTTTAAAAACTGCTTTCTGTTAATTTCAAGCACTTTGAACGTAGAAGCACAGAAAAAGCTGCTTTGGAGCCAGATGGTGTCCTGGACCACTTTCTGCAAAGTGGTCTAGTCCAGACTTGGACATGTTGGTCCCAAACAGTGCGAAGGCAAGCCCGTCTGCAGCATTTAGGCTGTGTGTGAAGATACCTCCACGTTGCAGTCCACCAGGGTGCTTTGAGCATCTCTGATATTCACGCTTTCTGTAACTTCACAAGCTGCATTTCAAATTACTTGCATGTTTGGGAGTTGCACAGCACATTCCACATATCTTAGAGAGCCCAGAGGAGAAGAAGATTAGGACAAGTGGGAGACAAGGCATGGCTCTACTCATTGTGGGGCTGGCCTGGGGCCTTTTGGGGCTGTCTGGTGGTATGTGCCYTAGCCTGGCAGCCCTTCTCTCTTCCAGACAGGACTTAATGTGGTCACCCAGAAGCTCTTGTGCCAAGACAGTAATGCTACTTATCATGTGATGTAACCTTGTTTGCATGGCTGACCAGGCATTTGACCTTCTTGAACTGGGTGATCTAATGGCCTCTCTTAACTATAAAATCAGTGAGGACAGAGCTTCAAAATATCTTTCTCAAATAATTGGTCTTAATATTACTGCAGGGCAAAAATGCTGCTTAAATCAAATAAACTTCAGAAGAAAATTATAGTGGTCAGTATTATAGGTGGTGCTTCTGCAGACTCTGAAGCCCAAAGGTGAACGTAAGTTATAAGTATTCCAACTACAACTAATTTTCACAATATTTCATGTTTTGGATCAAGTTCAGCACTTGCGGCAAAAGAGATGTTTGACCTCTGAGGTTTTACAGCTACTCTGGAGCTAAAACCAAGGAGATAAGCTTTTAGTGTTTAATCCTAGGCAGAGAGAGAGAGGAGGAGAGGGAGAAAAAACAAAAATGTGATTTATTTATATTGTAGACTTCAGTGTTGTCTTCAGTTATGTGCAACAAGCACTGAAGTACTCTGTCAAACTCTCTTACTTCTGCTAGGGTTTCTGCCGGTTCTGAAGACAATAATATCTGTTCCCTAGAGTCTACCTGTTCCTCTTCCTTTTCCCCTCCTTCCCCCTGCTCCATACTCTTCCAAAGGTCATGGCTATGAGAAGTCTTCAGAGTACAGGTCTCCAGGCACGTAACTCATAATTCATCTGCAAGAACAGCATTGTCACGATTCCCAATATAGAACATCCTTCTCCTCCAAATTAAATGCAATTGGCCTGTTCTTTTTCAGAATGCTAGGAAATTTTTGAAATAAGATATTTTTGACCAAATGTTGCTTCATGTATCAAATGACAGGATCAGTCTGGACATAAATCCGGCAAGCTGTCATGTGACCCTTATTTTAAATCTTACCTCAGAATTAGGTCGTTTGTCCGCTGTCTATTCTCTTCCTTCACCACTAAAATGCTTATTAATGTGAGATCTGTGCAAGATTTAATGCTAATCTAGTCTGACATTAGTGTAATGTGAACCGAAGATTTTAATCTGGGAAGACTTGTATTGAGCCCATATTTAGATTTTTTTTAGGAATGCATTCAATCTTTATTTCAATCAGTTAACCCCGTCCTTGAAGAGTTTTGCCAATACTTAATTAGCTTTACTTTTCACAATGTGCACTTTTCAGTGGAGGTCTAGTACATGGCATTGACTCTCGTATCTCATATATTGTGGGTTATGTTTAAATCCTTCCTCTGTGTAGGTAATTGAGAACTGTGATAAGTAACCTTGTTGAACTAAATAGTTGCATTGTTTTAGGCTTTGCAACAACAGACAGTCTCTCAGACCTGAACTGCTCTAAGTAATCATTTGATCCTGTGTGTAAATCAACTTTGTACTGGATTAAACCATTTCCACTGCTAATAAACGGCTAGTTTTTCCCTTGTTCCGTTGGATTGAGTGCTTTTGTAAGGTAGCTTCATCCATACAGAATAAGTTGTAAGGACTTCTATTTTGAGCGACTTTTGTTTATTTATTTGCTTGAGCTGTGATAACTGATACTTTGAAAATTGAATGTTTTCCAGTTGCTTCCTCATATTTCAACTCATGAGTGGTGCAGCTGGTGTTAAAATGCAAAGAATGTATCCTTGAAAACGTTAGATTCTTGCCTATTATCCTTTTGCCCTGCTGTATGCATGCTTGCTAATCAGTAGGTAACTCTGGGTTGGAGTTTTGCAGTGGTTACTGAAGACAGAAATGGGAGCAAGCACTCAGCATTGCAATAGCTGCCCGTAGAATTAGGTCACTAACAGGCTTTCAGCAAAATAGTGTTTATTTTCCTCTCTACACACCTAAACACAGAAGGTATATTTATAGTTCTACATCTTTCCTGAGTGATCCTCTAGTGTAGCATTCTTCCCGATGGATTATATATGAATCTTTTAACTTCGGGTGCGTAATGTGACTGCCCAGCTCAGCATTCAGCTCTCCCATACTGAAGAATAAGGACCGAGCCTGTCACAGGCTCCTGCAGCTGGGCTCCTGCCATCAGTGCAAATGTAAGTTTATGCATACCTTTATTCATAAGATAGAATTAGTCATATACTTATGTGTTTGCAAATTCAGGAGCAATATGTGTATATATGTGGTTACTGAGGCTTATTATCTTGCATAAATCAGCAGTTCTTTAGTCAGGAGCAGCACTCCATGGCTTTGAAATACCTTCTTGTCAGAGGGCACGGGTGATCTCTGATAGCATTTAGCTGCTTGTTCCATGGGACTTGAGAATTAAGATAAATAAGATGCTTCAATCTAAACCCAGATATTTGATGAACTGATCACTTTAATAAGAATTAACAAGTATTGGTAATAATTGTCTCTAGTTGATCTTTTCTTTTGAAGTAATGTGCATTAATTTTTACCATCTTTAATGACAGTTGATTGTTTGGGGTTTTTTTAAATTTTCTTATTTGGAAAAAAAAGATACTTGTCACTTGCATTCCTAGTACGTGTATGTACCTCTGATCTTTCTAATTCCTTCTACTGTAGCTCACGAAGAGTTTCTGTAAATACTATTCTAAAGTCCAATATGTCCCCGAGGCATATGCATTGTCAACTAAATATGTTTTGCAAATATGATCCTTGTACAGATCCAGAGTATAGCACTTTAATATGGAAAACTGCAGAAACGGGAAAAGCAGAGCACTCTCCAAAGATGTTTGAGGTGGTGTTATTTTTAAATGCTATGTGGGTTCTAATGACTTGCTTCGTGGTGAGGTTGGCACAAGCTTTTGTAGAAGAGGATTTCACAAAAGGAAGAAGTAGCGAGACGTTGGTGTTTCATACCATGAAATTTACATTAGAAGTTTTGCTGGTCTTTGGATTTAGACAGGTAAGCTGATAAGAATGTGCTTGGCCTTGCGAGTCATACACTATGTATCTGGATGGACCTGATTAGATGCATAAAGAGCAGAAATTTTCCTAAGGAATAAAATACTGAAATAGAAACTAAAAATAAACTGAAACAGAACATGTCATTCATATAACTACACCAAAAGATTAGTTGTCCAATTAACTCTCTCTTCTCTGCAGTTAGGTTTCCCCTCGCCCGCGCCTTCTCCCCCCCGTGCCTGGGCACCTCAATCTGCAGCCACCAGAGAGACCATTGAGAATTGTCGCACGTCTCTCGTTCCCACAGTCAGACTTGCTCAGCACTTTGGAAACAATAGCTGCTTCATTGCTGAGTTGTGAAACAAGAAAGTTAAACATATCAGCAGCAATGCATGAAAAATGTGATGAGCAGCCTTCCACAGGAAGAGATTTTTCCATGCCAGTGTGTAGGTCTACAGGATTTATTGGTGACAGAAGCTAATAAGTAAGAAATCCTTCTTCTTTTGTACATTATCTGCCAGCTTAATACTAAGAGAAGTAAACCGTGAGATTTACCAATAGTAGCAGGAAGGAAGAACCCTGTTAAACAGAAATAGCAAAGTTGGAATGATTTGTGTGTGTAAAATCCAAGGTTGTTTTTCCCTCTTCACAGCCCTTTTTTATAGTCACCCTTGAGAAGAGAAAGCAAAAAAAGAAGAGATCTTCAGGAGAAGAATCTTGCTTTCAAGGGAGGATTGAGGGAGAAGAGGCAGATGCAAGTTATAGATGATGTAGCGATGGTCATGTGAAAATGATGTGAAGATGTGAGATGAAGTGCAGTTGTGGCTTTGAAAATTTCTGTTTTGTATTCTTATCCTAAGTGTGAATCAGGTCAGGAGAGACTTGTGGAATTGACTCACTCTGTGTCCTATTAGTAGCAGTCTCAATTTTCTATAAGCTGCTTTCAGTTTTAAATGAGGTGTGGCATCATTAGCCTTACAGACACCGCTGTCTGTACTTGCTGGTGGGTTATATACAGGGACTCAATTCACTGCTTTTGCTAAGTTTTAAACGGAATGACAGAAAAGCATTGCTTTATTTTACAGCAATAAAAATGATACATATGGGTCCTAGCTATCTTGCGTATTATTTTAAAATGTTAAGCTCTTCATTTCTTTGTTCCTTTTGCTGAGCATTGTTTTAATGGTCCAGAGTTTGCTCAAGTGTTTTATCCCCCTGCAAAGTACTTTATAGCAGTATTTTCCATTCTGAGACCCTCCATGAAACAGCTAAAGAGCTGCTAGTTTATTTACATCAAGCAATAGATGTAATAGAATTATTTCTGTCAAGAATAATAGATTTATTTACATCAGATAAATCCAACCAACAGACAAGATGTAAACTTCTCATTTGAGTATTCTGAATAAATTTAGGAATTTTGTAGCATCTTTTTCACTCTTGTGGACTGAGAGATCTCAGTCTATGTTTGAATTGGATTTGAAGTCATTTAGCAGAAATTGAAGACAAAATTTGAACTTTTTTATATGTTTTATTTTAAAACAGTGTCCTGCCCAGACTGAATATTCAGCCTAAATTATTTGAAATGGAAAACCAGGTGTCAGTTTAATAGTAAAACAACTGCATCTTGTGGCTTTGGCATTGCAGTAAGTGATTTATTTCAGGGCAATGCAGTTAAGGAAGTGCCGCATGTTTTTAGAGCTGGGGATAACACGGAGGAGTACGCTAAAACTGAGCTGAGGCTGTCTGTATTTTGGAGGTGTCAAAGTCTATTAGAGGGGCAGAAAGGATAACATGAATTAATCAGTTTATGTTGAGGCACTGGGTTGCTAGCTGTGCTGCTATGAGAACTGATCCACAAGTGGATCCCTTGCAGGGACCTGGAGACCTTTGTGAGAGGAGCAGAGTGGAAAAGGAGGAGCAGTATTAGCTTCAGACAGCGTGATTAGGTGTGCCTGCATGTCTTTTGGGTGCATGGCTCCAATGAAGGCTGTGAACAGCAAGAGAATGAGAGGGTACTGGTACCATGAGCAGGCGTGCGTGTGGGAGAAAGAGTGAGTCTCAGTTTCCCGTGGCTGTGTCCCGTGTATATGCACGCACAAATGCAAGAGTTAATATTTATTCTTTATAGCCTGGCAATGGTCTCTCTTGGGTCTCTGAAAGCTAATTAGGAAAGAAACCAGCTCTGATCCATATCAACTGCAGAAGTCAATATTTGTATTTCTGAGTACTTAAGATTAATTCCTACACTTTGCCGCCTTAAAGGGAGGATATGCATGTATGTGCATAAATGAAAAGCTGGAGGGGAATAAGGTACAACTAAAACAGTATGTGAAAGACAGAAATGCTAACTGCTATGTAATTACGCATGGACATACTTGTTCTGATAACGTCATACTATATGGTAGACCTTCCTTCTCCGGCGAGGTTGCAAGGGAATGACAGCACTTGGGAGTGGAGCAGAAAGGAAAGCATTTGCTCACCCCCGTGGAAGGGGAGCCTGCACATGATAACATGCTGCAGTATGTCTTCATGTGACACGTCTGGTACCTACTAAGACTGGAAATACAGCAGGGCATGAGGGCTTTTAAAGTCTCAAGAAAGATTAACACAATGGGAATTTATCAGAAAATATAGATCTATAGTTTCAGGAATTGCCCGTTCCCTCGATTACTAAAAAATCAATTAATTTCTCGTAAGTGACTCTCATTCCTTACATTCACTCTAAAAGGATATTGCATAACTGTTGCTTGTTATTCTCAATATATTATTTAATGTGAAAGCCACATTTAAGCATTTGATCTATTTATATGCTGTTTGTACACATGAAGGCAGACTTTCTTCGGATTCGGTTCATTGTACTTTAAAAATAATTTGAATACCACAGGTTTCATTGTAAACAATGAAGGATTCCAACCCTTAGGTCATTGCCGGTTGTTTAAAAAAAACACACTTGGAATTGCTTCAGTAATTATCAGTGTTCTCTTATAAAACTAAATAGGCTTTTCCTGTGATGGAAAGAAGATTAAAGGTCATATAGTTCAAATTAAGTTTTTGGACATTGCCAGATTAAGGAAAATAAACTCTTTCATTAATAAGGTCAACTTCTTTAATGTTTATTAGCTCATAAGGATGTACAAGCTGAAGAGAACTGGCAGGGATAGAATTATGTAGATAACATGACTCTTCTGAGGAACAGCAATTTTTTTCTGCAGCCCTCTTTGCACAGTCTGAGTGAGGTGGTCTGGCCCTTGAACCTCACATTGAGTAAAGTGCAATTGCCAATGTGGGCAAATGACATTTTCCTCTGAAGATATGCTGTCTTGAGAACTGCACAGAGACTAACAGTACCCCCAAAAAATGAAATGTGCTTTGGAATATTTGGTTTGTGTTTTATTTCAGTTATGTATCAGTAAAATGCAGCAAGCACTGGAGAAGTGGGAAGCCTTCTCTGTATGTTTTCATTTGATTCTAGGTTTATGCACTGCAAAAAATGTGGGTACATTTGTTTCTATGCTTTGTAGCTGTATTAAGTGTTGAAAAGGCATAGTGGGTAGCTGTAGCATTCATAATAAGAGGTGTTTTCTATATATGCAGCGTAATCAGACTTGTGTGCCTTTGCGCAGTGTACTTGTTCCATGCTGCGTTGAGAAGCGCAAGAATTCAAGGAAGTGTGTCGACCATGAAGTCACCAAATTAAAGCATATCAGGAAATGTGTGTAGCTGTGTCAGATTTACGCAAATACATACATTGAATCCTTCACCTTACTGCAGTATTAATTTGCCAGTTGTAGTAAGTATAAAAAATTTTTTTGAATGGGTTAAAATGCTAGTGTGTAAATGAGTCCGAGCCGTTTCCTTCGTCTGCCCAGCACAATAGCCTAGAAGATCAAAATTTCCCTTTTGGCCTTAACCTTCACCCCTTTGCTTTGTTCTTTGTTCAGATGATTAGGTGTTTTCCATCTGCACCTCTATGGGAGAAGAATCTGTGCTTGTTAATGTGAGTTGACTTCCTAAGGAAGGAGGCTTATCTGATAATGCTTTTTCTGTCCCCTTACCCCTGCAATAACCTTTGAACACGCTGCCCAGGTTCAGTTCACTTAGAACGAGGAGGTGAGGTCTCAGCGTACTCTGTCCTTACAAGCTTAATGAAGCTCAGCAACTGGATGGAGAGACCCTACTGAGGAAATAGCTGCAGAGTGAAGTCAACCTTTACTCGACTTCAATCCAGGCCTCTCTAGCATGCCTTCTCTGATGTCTAATAAGGCTTAGGGGGTAATCTATAATAACATTTCCCTAATATGTAACAACAATAAATTGTGAACGGGCTTGCAGATATCCCAAAACATATTTAGTCTATTTTTGGTAGTATTAGGATTCACTGTGTTTCTCAGAAGAGTTTGTTTTCTTTTGTTACCATCTGGAGAGCAGTGCTGTGTTCCTAGTAGTGATGGATGTGCTTGTATTTCACCACATGCCTGGTGGCTAATTGATACGGGCAAGGACTTCCGAACTCAGGAGTTAGAGACCCAATCTTCTTTTGAAAGTGTCTTTGTTCTTCTGAAAATCTCATGTTAGGAACATCGAATGCAATGTTTGGCTTGGGGACCACTCTTGCATGGTGTACACTCGGCAAGGCATGGCAAATGACTCCAGTAGGACCAAGAGTTTCCAAATTAGCGTACAGGTTAATTGAAAACAGGCATAATTCAGCAAAATGTATATTTAGCTTGAAAAATCAAACAAATGTCATCTAATAAGTTCAGTTTCAATTGTGGTAAAAATAAATCATCAATTCCTACAGCGTCTCTTCGCTTTGTTCTGCCCTTTCAGTCCACTGCTCTGCCTGACTGCTCTGCCTCTTCAGTATCACTGCGCTGCTTTTTTTATCCAGCCTGGCTGTCCCAGCAGGGATATTCTTCCCAATTCTCTCTATAAGCCACCTAACTTGTTCTTGTTTGGTGGGGTTTTTTTGGTTGACATGAGTAACCTGAAGGAGTCTTCCATTGTACTTTCCAAATCCTTCTCAAAATTGTATCCATTGCTATGACTAAAGTATTTGACATCTGCTTCTTCTGTATATTTTCCTGTCTTTCTAAAGGCAAGTGCTAAGGGTCTCAGTTTCTGTGTGTGTATTTCTGTGTGTTGTGCTGTCCAACACGTACTAAATGCTTTCATAAAATCACCCTTGAATTGTGGTGCTTTTTCATGGATTTCTTAAGCAAATTACTTCAAACCTTTCTGATCCCTGTCCTATACGTAGCCTTCATGCATCATCCTCCCCAAGTCAGGAAATCCCTTGTGAAGAGTTTTCTCTCATCTCCTTGCCGGGTGAGGGTGCTTCTCATGCTAATTGCTACCTGGAAGCATCCACTAGCTCTCCCAGTCTGCAGCTTGCTTATTCGTATTTCCATAGTGCTTAACAGTCCTGGGATCGGAAGAAAGGAAGAACTGGAAATACTGGAAAGCAGGTGCAGCTGCGGGTTGGCCTTAGACTCTGAGCCAGGTGAAATATTTACCCCAGCTGGGGTGCACCTTTACTCCTGTTGGTAAAATTTCTTCCCAAAATGCTTGCCTTTGTAGATGGTGCTTGTGACCAGGAGCTTTGAAAATGTATTTGTGAAAGTGTCGGTCCTTGTGTTGAGCTTGTGTGTTGCGTCCTGACATCTCACTTCACCTTGCAGAGCAGAAGCAGCCTGGAGTGGCTGCAAGGTAACTGCAGTGATTTCCCAGCATCAAGGAGGCGATGCTGCTGTTTGGCAGCTAGCGGAGGCAGTGAGGAGGGAGATTTTCTCCTTGTGCTTGACAGGAAAAAAAACAACAAAACAAAGTTTGTCTCAAAGGACTGAAAATGTGGCCTTGTGCACTCCTGCACATTTACTGTATATATCTTAACACCCTGCTTTGTTTCCTTTTCCTCCACTGCAGATTAGGACAGTGCATTTGGTGCAGATAGGCAATTTGAATTATTTTATCAGCTTTCGGAAGGAGAAATAGCAGATTCTTAAATTAATTCCTCAGAACTAGGGAAAGCCAGATTCCCAAATGGGATTCAGCCTTCATTTATAAATGAGTTTTAGTGATTCATGTCCTGCAAATCTTTTATAACGTGGAATGCTGCCATGTTATAAAACAGAGAGGGAAAGCCTGCATTGAGATTACTAAAGAGAGATTTTTGTCTCAACTTTGGGAATTTTTTTAAGGAGGTGGAAGAATGTACTCTGTTGAAAAACAGCCCAACCCCCTCAAATAAATCTTATTAATTCTACTTCCATTTTTTTTACTATTCAGCTAGCTTTAAAGTCAAAGACTGAAGGCTGTGGGGTAAGCAAAGCTGTTCTAAAGAAGGCCAGTTCATCTTCTGTTTCTGTGTTCATTGTCTTTACTGTCAGCTGTATTGGCAAATTGCTTGGTTTCCCAGAAATGTGTACTTCTGGCATGGTCTTTCAGATAGGGGAATTTTTTTGGAAGCTTTCTGTTGGCAATAGTAGGATGTGTAATTTGAGATATGCATTTTTATCTGGATATGGTGTGCTTTCTTTCACTTTGAAGGTTAAATTTATATGTTTGGGCAGAGGCAAGTAAAATGAGCATTCTCCACCTGCTAAGCAGAATAATTTTTCTTCTAGCAATAAGGTTTTGATCTAGGCACGTACTTAGCACCTGCGTTTCTGCCTGGCTGTATTTGGAATGATGACTGTTCAGTATGGCCAAAAATGCAGCCTCCCATCAGTCTCTACAATTTTTTGGTGGTGTGCTATATAATCATTTTTCTTGAGAGCTTTTAATGTTCCATTTGGTGGTAAATTATTATGATGATACCTTTAACTATGGAGAAAAAACAAATAAATTGTAACTTGAGAAAATTTATTGACAAACAGATTTCTTCCTTTACGTTTAATACATATGTTTCTACTGGTTTCATGGTTTCATCTAGTATTCTGCACTTACAGTTTCCCTAAACCTTATGTATAAGCTGGCTTTTTAACCATTTGATATCTGCTTGTGGAGCACAAAAATAGTCATRAAAATTGCGGCCACTGATCTTCAGTTCATAGGTTTTTCTAAAACCGAATCTGGAGGGTTGTGACTGGCAGTTCAGACTGCAGGCAGAAAGCAGGCCAGAAAGATTTTTGATTTTTTTATCTGTTTTGTTTGTTTGTTTTCAAAGTGGTTTCCAAGCACTTGACAATGAAATACATTCGGAGACCAGAAAACTCAAAAGCAGAACAGAGCTTTGGAGAACTTCTATGCTTAGAGGACTGAGCTGTTACAACTGACTAAGAAAATACTTTTTTTTCCTTTAAAGAGAATCAAGCATTTGGTCAGCTATTCTTTAAAAAGAGATACGCAGAACCAGTTAAGCCAAGAAATACATAATACAAAACACAGTCAGTAGGAGAGATACCGGTTACCTTCCCTTTGAGAGGTTGAGTCTAAAGAGGCTGGTAATGTCTTAGCATGTCACTGTCAAACAGCTGGTGCTCCCTCATTTTCTCAGCTTGTCACAGAACCTTCAACCTTCTTTATAGCTGACAAGTTTTTGAAGGAAAGCTGTCCACAGGTATTTTCCCAGATGCACATTATTGACTTGGAGTACTTTCCCTCTTATCTATCTGATGACCAGTAGGTGCACTGTATGCATCAAAACATCTTTAAAAGTCATTTAAAATCCACAGTGGGTATTAAACTGTTTTAAATAAGGGCCACCATATGTTAGCTTCAGTGATTACGAATCTGAATCTAATTGTTCCTTTGTTAGCTTATCTGCATAAAAAGCAATTTGAAATGACTTCTTTCTGACCACAGGCACAAGAGTAGTTCCTCTGCACGACATAAAGCGCTGAGCAGCAGTCAGGACATCTCCATGTACTGTAGCTTCCAACAGTTATTGTGGAATCCTGCTTTTAGCAGCTGCTCTTAGATATGGGCAGTTATATACTGAAGCCTGCCATGCCTTTGCTGTTGATATGGCATGAATTTGCATGTCAGTACTTTTTGAATACATACACAATGTTGTTCCTTAGCATAGATTTATAGGAGGCTTTTTCCTTATAAAATTTCAAAAGTGAAAGACTTTTTCAGGCAAGGCCTTTAAGATGAATTTGATGTGCACATATACTTATGCTAAGTCATGAGGTTTGCAGTCCATTTGAGGATGAGATTGGAGTTTGAAGTACTAGATAAACAGCTACGTGGCAGCTTTATACAGTAGTATCCGGGGCTGGATCACAAGCAGAAATTGAGTCAACAAGGTCTGAATGTTGGGAGAAAAGCAAATATGGCATGGGCTGTGTAAACACATACTACTCATAGGTTTGCCTTAGAAAAGTTCCTTCATTGTGCTTGATAATTCTCAGGCCTCAGGGGGCAGAAATATTTCAAAGCTGATGATACAGCAGATTTGGTCCACAGAGAAATATTTGTTCCAGGAATGATCAGAAATCTAAAAAYGGAGACTGGGAAATGGTGAAAAAAATTTGAGTTTTTAATGGAGGAGCTAGTAGAGACCTGGTATCAGTCGTCTTCTATGTAAGAGGTTGCTGCAAGGCAGAGGATAAACTGTTCTTTGTCTGCTGGAGATAGGACAAAGTAATGTGCTTAAAATGGAGCAAGGGATGATAGTTGTGTAGCACACTGGGAGCACTAATGATAGTGCCAGTGAAGTGACACGAATAGATTGCCCACGGAAATGAGATTGTTATGGGATGTGCTATTGCTGATGTTTTTAAGATGGACGTCTGTTAAGAACGGTTTAGTCGCAGTTGCTCTTTCTGGTGGAGAGACTGGGCTGACCTGCCTTCATCTCATTTTTTAAAAATGAAAATTTACAATGTAAAGACATTCACACTTAGTAGCAACTGCTCCTGTTGCACTCCAGCCAGCCCTGGTCAAGGTTTTGTCTTCCTCGGACAACGTGGAGCTCTGTTGTCCTAAATACGTATCTGTGACTCTTATATTGTCCTATCCATCTTAAGAGTACATCTGCCTAGAGGATAACATGCTTTCATGGCTCTCCAGAGTAAGGAAAAACCTCCATGCCTTGTTTGAATTAGTCTTGAACTGATGGAAGGCAGCTTTCATCCAAAGAAAGTGAACTTCCTATTTTTAAATTACTTCAATTATTTTGTAACTTTATAATTAAAACAAGCCTATAAATGAGGATCTTTTCCTCTGACTAATGGCATTTAATTATGCGACATGAGGCTTCGAATTGCCAACTTTTCAGCAAGCTATAAAATGTGTATGAAAAGACAAGAGCCAGGGAACCTATGCTTCTTACGAAAGATTGTGGTTCACAAGAAACTCATCATGCTCTGCATGGAAGTACATAGGTTTCTTTCGGTGCCTGACTCTGAAACAGAAATTAAAACTGTGCTTGAGTTAGGAGAATTTAGTATGACTCAAATTTCTTGTAATTCACTGCTATGATGTTACTCTTAAAAATTCTGCAGTACGGGGACTACTCAGTAAGCTATGTATTGAAAGAGTGTGCAGAAAACCAGAAGATTTTCTTGAAACACACACACACACACACACACACACACACACACACACACGTGTAGTTGCTGAATCTGCCTTGTAAACCTCGCATGACCAAACAGGTTTTGCACAATCCTGTACAGATAATGTGTTTAGAAAGTGAGAGGCTTGGGATTTAATTAACTTCACAATGCAGTTTTCTCTCCTTTAAGTGGCATCAGTGCTCTCCCTTTTTTTTGTTCTTTCCATGGCTTCTGCTAGCTGATAGGGGACTGTCAACTAATTTTGATGTAAAACTTGAAATTTTTATTTTGGGCTTTCCTGCAAACCAGAAATGGCCTTTGAAGAAGTACTCACAAACAAACAGATACAGTTTACATGTACATCGCAAGTAGAAATCAGTCATTTTATTCATTTAACTCCCAGGTCTGTCTGAGTGGTCTTCACGTTTTTGATGAACTTAGAGGTTTGTGAGCGAAGTTTAAACCTGGAGGTAACAGCCCATATTTTCATTAATAACATGGACAAATACAATATGAAGACCCTGAGAGACACCAAAATGCAGTGGGGGACTTCTGGCACAGAGATTATTATATTTTATGTGCTGGTGGGTTCTTGATTCATCTTTACCTGACATGGATTTGTCAAACTTCATTCTTGATTTGGCCTTTAACAAGTAACACAGCATGGATATTACAGTTTAGGAATATATAAAAAGAAGAACTGAATGTGTGTGTGGGTAGTATAGCTTAAGTTAGTGTGTTCTTAGCGAGGTCTTCAGGTGGCTTGAGAACATGATGAAAATATAATAATTGTTAAGTTTTAAGGGTGTTTCTTCCCTTCAGATGTAACACTGACCTTTACCACAGCATCTCCCAGCTCCTGTGCTGCCTGGGCCTTTCCCTCAGTCTGGTTATTGCAGATCCAGAAAAAGAAGTGGCCCCTTGTGAACAGCTCTGGATTATTTGACATAGTGCTGATATGTTTCTCCTTGCATAGGGCAGATTGGTGAGGGACAGAAGAGCATTTCGGGCATTCCCAGCTGTCCCCTGAGGGAGAATTCCTTAAAAAAAAAAGTAATAAAAAGCATACGGTTGTATTGCAGGGATAAGGGAGCATACTCCTGGTGGTGCAGACGACTTCAGTGAAGAGAGTTCTCTTTAAAAATTACATAGGCTTTTAGGCAAAGTCTGTTATTCTGACAATGATGTACATCTAGCTGTGGAAGAGACTTCTAGGACAAGGTCAGGAGCCTTTCCACTTGAGACTTTTAAAAGAAGTAGCCTGGGCAAAATGTAAGTTTTACAAAGCTGCTCTGTACGAGAGGCTGGCTCAGCTATGTTCTTACATGAAAGTGTGCCTCCTGCTGTTGGTAACTGAGAGAAGGCCCCTTGCTACATGGGAGTTATGGTCTCTGGGAGGGTGCTCAAGTCTTCAGAGCTTTCAGGTGGCAGGGAAACAATGCACCAGGGACTGCCTGGGCTTTAGGATAAGCTTTCCTGCAGTTTTCTTTTTGAGAACAAGAACTGATGGCAGCCATTGTGTGGGTGGAACTGAATGCGTTCCCCAGATCCCACTGAAGAGTTGAACTTCTCTTTGGAAAACATGCAACCTATTCATCTTCAAAGAACACGTTAATAATATTTTAGATAATTTTTACCTTAAGATCAATATTAATAGCAACAAGTATCTTTTAGTAGAGAAATGGCTCTCATTTTTTTTTCCTTTTTTCCCTCCAGAAATTATTGCTTAACACTGAATTGAACCAGTGATCCTGGGTAATCAGATCTGGTTCTTCAGCGTCTCAGGCATCCCATAGTTTTGAGTGGGAGCAATATGAAAAGTGAGCAGAGCGGGGAGTAAAACAGATGGGCTCTCCTGTCCCCTTTAACCCATATCTGAAGCAGGGGACATTTCCATTCACGGACATTTCCATTCAGGACCCTTTGTGAATGTGACATTTCATCTAAGTTGAAGAGACCTGTTCTAGGGGAATACCCTGCCATGTTGTCGTGGTTAACCCCAGCCAGCAATTAAGCCCCACACAGCCACTTGCTCACTTCCCCCCGGCAGGATGGGGGAGAGAATTGGAAGAGTAAAAGTGAGAAAACTCGTGGGTTGAGATAAGGACAGGTTAATAGGGAAAGCAAAAGCCACACACGCAAGCAAAGCAAAACAAGGAATTCATTCACCACTTCCCATCGGCAGGCAGGTGTTCAGCCATCCCCAGGAAAGCAGGGCTCCATCACGCGTAACGGTGACTTGGGAAGACAAACACCATCACTCCGAACGTCCCCCATTCCTTCTTCTTCCCCCAGCCTTATATGCTGAGCATGACGTCATATGGTATGGGATATCCCATTGGCCAGTTGGGTCAGCTGTCCTGGCTGTGCTCCGTCCCAGCTTCTTGTGCACCTGGCAGAGCATGGGAAGCCGAAAAGTCCTTGACTAGTGTAAGCACTACTTAGCAACAACTAAAACTTTATTCTTATACCAAATCCAAAACGTTATCAACTTTATTCTTATACCAAATCCAAAACAGCACTATACCAGCTGTGGTAGGAAGAAAATTAACTCTATCCCAGACGAAACCAGGACACATGTCTATTCTGTTCTGGCCTCAGGTAGTCCTGAAGGAGGCCTGTGGATAGCTGAGTTTTACATGTCTGTAATTCTTGAGGTTATCTTTGAAATATATCACTGAAAACATGTTCATCAAGGAGTAGTTGGGACAGCAAAAAGATTTGCTTGCCAGACAAAGAAGGGGAAGGAGTTGCTAAGCCTGGGAGCAGCACTGAAGAAGAAAAGTAGATGGAACAAGAAGTGGTGTTTGTGGAGTATCAGCTCTGGAATTTCAAAGGGTTTTTTTGTTTTATTTTTAATTTTAGAACTGACCAGCTTGTTGGAAGATGACATTTATTCCTGCTTGAAGCTGCTGTTCTGAAAACAAATAGTAGAAGAATGTGGAAGAATTCAAGCCTCCGCTGCCTTTTAGCACTAGTTATTTTATGTTTAAGAAGCTTAATATACAGCCAAGAAATAGGTGAGTTTATTGCAATATGTTATTCACTAATTACTTTTTCTTTGTAGCTTCTGTACTGACACCATTTAATTATGTTGCTTTCCTACCATATGTATGTTCAAAAACTGTCACCTCCGTGGTCCCACACCATCCTAGGGGTGGAGGTACTACCAGGCCTAGTTTCTGCTTTCCAGCAACCAGTGGCATCTTGTAAACCAGTGCAAAGTTGGGTGTTAAATTCTCCATAATGCAACTGTGATAGTCTGCATATGCAGTTGGTGTAAATGTCCGCATTGAGACCTTCTTGGTGTATATGTCAGCTGTCTGCGACAATTTCACACATTATCATTAATTGCCCTTCTGTCATTAAATGCCCTCCATGTGGGACAATGGAGGAGAGCAAAAAACTCATTAAGTTTATCATCAAAGCTTGCGGTTTTGCCATTGGCCCAAAGCCTGCTTATTAGGCTAGGCTAGGAATGAGTATTGTGGAAAGAGACAGCTGCCTGTGTTGTTGCACACAAGTATAAACCCAGATTTTAGGTACTTCTAGAATCTGGCAGTCTGTGGCTGTCTAATCAGGCACACAAATCATTCAACAGTTTTAAAATACTGGCCAGACATGCATGCAATAAAAATGTAAAAAGAATGGCTATAGATATGAACAATAGCAGTTGTTTCACAGTTGGTCATTTTTCACCTGCAGTGTGTGACTGTATTTCTTATATGATTTTAGGTTCCCTGGGGCACCCCCAGAATTTGAAATGCGTAACGCACAATTTACGTAAAATGATCTGTACTTGGGATGTCTCTTCTAAAGGAAGACATGGACAAACTGACTGTTGCTACACTATGAAGTAAGTCTCCTGTATACCTGGTTGAAAATTACCAAGTTGTGATGCAAGTATAGTTATTCCTCAGTCACTGCCCATGGAATTTGTGATGCTGTTGTTTCCCAGCATCTCCCCATCATTTTTTCTTGGGTGGTGCTCCCTCCAGGCACTCTTAACTGAGGCAATGGCAGGGTTTCTGGCAAAGTCTTGTTTCATGCTAACAATTCTCCTGCCAAAATCTCCTGCTTGCTCTCTTCAAAGGACTGGAAGATGCTCTCATTTACTCAGACTTCTCTGTGTGTCTGGCTAGCCCTTGCTCAGAGTTTTCATGAGGGATATCTTCATACCAGGTTCAATCCAAAAGGAAATGATAGTTGGAAGAAGCGAATCCTGATGTTATGGGCCAAAGCAGTAGAATATATGACATAAGTGTTGAGATTCACATGTGGAAAAACATGAAAAATCTCTTGGTAGCTGTCTTATAACCTTTATAAATTTTAAGTTGTCTGGAGAGCATTTTATTAGAGGAAATGTAGAAATTATTCCACAATTACAATAGCTTTTCTGAAGTGAATGTGAGTTGAAAATTTTGAGAAACGTTACAAAAATTTATATCTTCATTGTTTTTTTCACTAATGAGAACTACATGTGCAATTCCCCATGCTGTGGGTCTGCCAAATACTTATCATGTGCTAGGGATGGATTCAAATCCTTTTTGCATCTTGATCCTGCCCCCAATCCAGATATTTTTACTGTCTTTTTTCCTGTAAATTCTGCAGGCAGCCCAGACTTCTCCTTGGGGTCCCAGGGCTTGGCTGCACTTTTTCCACCTACATGTTTGATTTTCTGTGTCTAGTTATTTCTCCTGCATTGCCAGCTATCATTTCTATAAAAAAAACCCCCACATATACGTGACATTGCAGCCAGAGTTCAGGAGTGTAGAGTTCATGAGGTACTGCCCTCTAGACAAGAACAGTCATGTAGCTGCTGCTGTTTCTCCTTAGCAAAGCAGAACAGGCTTGGATCCCCAAAGCAGAGAGGCTGAGAGCTGAGCTTAGTACAGACCTCCCTGAGGGAAAGGGATTTTGTTTTTCAGTTGCCCAAACATCCTCTAATAATATCTCAGTACAGAAGAGGAATAGCCTTTCTGAGCACTCAAGTCTCAGCTGGCCTTCACTAGCCCAGAGTCTTGCATGAGTCTTAAAAGTTCAGCCCAAGCTCTTGACTCCAGCTGATGGGAGCTCCAGGGTCCTGTTGCAGTTCATAAGTGAGTAACAGTCCCTCAGCAGGAAGTCTGGCATTGTTCTCTTTGCTTTCCTTCCTCCCATCATTCCCCCAAGAGGAAGGTCTGGATTTTTCCAAACTTTTTGCCTTCCTAGTTGCATATCAATGCTAATGAGCAAAGGGACTTGACCCATCCATTATTGTTTCCTGTATGTATCTACAACCTCCAAACAAAGGCCAGATCACATTGTGCTGAGCGCTGCACAAACATTATGCACAGACTGTATTTCCATCTGGGATCTTAGCAGTTCTCTTCCCTGCCCTCTGCTCTTTCCCTACGAGCTGGGCACCAGAAGGGAGCTAAAAGATTTGTTCTGAGATGGGGACACAGATGGGTGAACCTGCTCTTCGCACCCATATGCAATCACTTTGAGAAGAAATGGAGGGAGAGGGAGTCAGGAAACATAAAGGGAAGGGGAGGTACTGTTGGGTTTTGGGGGATTTTATTTTGCTTATTTTGAAAAACTGATCCATGGTGACTGTAGGTTTCAGGAATGTGTCTTTTGGTTAAAAAGTCAGTTTTTCACTTTGAGGTGTTTTCTTAACAACTAGGTAGCTGCATTATACAACTAGGGAACAGGGAATGCCTGTTAATCTGATACCAACCAAACCCCATGCAAGTCTTACTCCTTCACAGACTTGATATGGAACTCTCTGTTATATTACAGAGAATTTGTGTTTTATTAGTGTCCTAGGAATAGCACTTAACTTGCCTTAGCTTCCTATCAGCTGAAATACCTGCTTAATCCTCTCTGTCTTTTCAGTGACCTCCACCCCCCAGTGTGTTTTAAAACTAAGGAGAAAAGGGTTGAGATTCCAGTCCCAGAGAGCTCCACCACAGTGACAATAACCACAAACAGCGTTTCTGGAACTGCTTTTGCTACCAGAGAATTTGAAATTCACAAGAAAGACATCTGTAAGTATCAGGTTTTAGGTGTGTACATAAGGCCTTTATACTATGATTAGCAATGCTCCAGAAGTGTATATAAATGCAGTTTTCTTTGGCAGTGTTCCTGTATGTAAAATGTTGATGTGCTGAGTCCATATGAATCTACCATCCACAACAGGTTGTTTTCTCTCCCCCTTCAGGAGAAAGAAAACCCCTCTTACCCATAGATCATAGTAGAGAAATAAAGGGCAGAATGTGAGGAGAAAAACAAAGTACAACACTGTTACATCCCCCTAATCACTCTTCACCTTCTTTTTTCCTACTTGCAAATTAGGAAGGATTTGTAAACAAGTTTCTAATCTACATACTGAAGTACCTGCACGGGGCATAAAGTGCATTTGCTTAGACTTGACCTGGGAAAAGGAGAATAAACTTCCTAGTGCCTGTTCTCCCATTTTAAATGCTGAACTGCTACAGAATTAAGTAGTTTATTCCTGCAATTCCACAGCATTTTAAGGGCCGTTATGTCATATGTCACTCCTGACAGGATCATATTTTCTCAATATATGTCCAACTTACTCATTTTGTTCAAATGTATATGAAACTGAGCAAATAATACATTTATGTTTGGGAGGTAGGCTGCATCATATTGGAGTCCTAGATAAATTAGACTTTTTCCCACTTCCTTCCTCCCAAAGGAGGAAGTTGTAAGCTGAAGATGGCATTGACACCATCTGCCACACTTGCTCATAATTTCATCTTTGGTTTCGGTTTGCCTGCTTATTCCTTTAGTGCAGTCAAAACCTAAAGTCCGTAGCACTTCTTATCCATGGCTCAGTTTTCTCTTCAGTTGAGAGCAGCTCAAGAACTTTAACAAAACACAACGCAAAAATATGTGGGCAACACACTGGGTTCACCAGCATCTTCCTGACTCCAAGCAGGATGGGTCTCTCAGGTTCGTCACAGGTTATCTCGGGTAGTGTGTTGACTGTGCTGAACACTTTGCAGGCTCTCAGAGCCTTGGCCAGGACCGAAGTTGGATAAATCACACATTTTAAAACCAGGATTTATACTGCACCAGGCTCAATGAACTGCCATAATGCTTGATCTGCCATAACCCTTGCCTGCTTCTTAGCCTCTTGCTTCACCACTACCCATTCATAGAAGAGATGCTTCTATTTAATCTCCCTGTCCTGTCCCCATCATCATGTCATGCCTTTAATATTTCTTGTAGCTCAAACTCACATTCCCCATGATCCTCTCCAGAGCCTCATGTGAGCTTCTTCCACCCTGTGCTTCTGCTCTCCTTTCTCCCTCTTGTAGCTTTTGTTGCAAGTCCCGTCTTTCCTGTTGGTCTCCAAAACCCAGTTCTTCCTCTGGGAGATTTTCCATCATCCTCTCTAGATGTGTTCTCATGTAAGCTTCAAAGATGGTTGCCATGTTTCCTTTATCCGAGGCATTGAATGAAGGTTGTGAAAGATATGATGTCTTCCTTACTATGCATTATGAAGAGTCATATTCATGATCAGTTACTCATACAGCTGCATGTTGAGATGTTAGAAAATGCTACCTGATGACTCATTAGCACCTGTGCTTTCCTGGGAACTTTCATGCTCAAGTAATGACAGAGCCCATCTTGTTCTAATTACAGAGATTGAGTTACATGTTTGTGTGGCTACTAGCCAGTTGAGAGCAGAGAGATGTGGCTGTTAAACACCTGTAGAGCTGGTGTTGCTGACTAATGACTTGAATATGGCTTTTTTCCCCTCTCTCTTTTTCAAGCATTTGTTCCTCTCACTCCACGCATTCTTAGTTTAACACCTGACTTTTCAACTTCCACATTAAATCTGAAGTGGAGTGATAACGGATCAGTCTTCCCATACGGACTGGACGCCTTTTGGCAGATTCAGATACTCCGCAAAGAAGCAATGGAAAAAGTCACACAAGTAAGACCTTTACTTCCTTTATGAAATATATATGTACAATTTTTGCCCTCGGTAATATTCTGGGAGATCATTTGAAGGAAGCTGAGAATAATGAAGATTGTAGAGCTTTGCAGAACCTGAGTGTAGTCATGCTTCTGGTAGGTAACTTGTTAAGTTTCAAAGTTATGAGGACACTGGCTACTATACTGTCAATATTTATTTTCAGTCACGGCTTTTTTTTTTTTTTTCAATCTAGTACAGGTTTTTTTAATTAGAACTTGCTTATGAATTTGGCAGATATTTTACACCATTATCTCTGCTTTGTTTCTCCAACAGTGTATCAAGTCTTGGTGGTCTTTGAATGTTCAGTTTGATTTTTTTTGCAATCAATCACAGTTATTCCAGGCCAATTTATAGCTCTGTCCTATAATTTTTAGGAATGGAGAAAAGATGAAATGTGCAGCCTGGGACTAATATTAGAAGAGTTTCATTTTGAAAAAGTTGGAACATTTCCCTACCTGGGAGAGGCCCAGGATACTGGGATGCAGTATATACCTTTTGAAATGCTTGGCCAACTTCCTGCTCTCACTCAAATGTCTGCCCTCTGGTATTTCTGGCTCGTAGTCTACCTGGCTGGTGGGCTGTTTAGCATCTTAGGTTTTTGTCCAAGTAAATTCACAACATAACTGAAAGTTACGTGGGACACTCCAACCATCTATCAGGATTTTGTGATTTACTTCACTTAATTTGCCATTCTGTTGACACCTGGGAGATTATAGGTCATTGCTAACAGGTGCTCATAAACTCTCTCTTGGTTCTTTTTTTTGGGGAAAAACTTTGTAGGTATCTTACTATTCAAAACTGACTCATGAAGACATAATTCTTTCTTGGAACTGGACATCAGACATGCCTTTGGAGTGTACATCGCATTATGTGAAGATTCGCTGTTATATTAATGTAACACAGTTTGTTGGCCCCAAGGATTGGAGTGACTGGAGCCCAGTAGAAGAGGTCCCTGGTACGTTTGTTCCCTTGCCATGGACTTTGATTGCTTTATGAAAAGCAAGCCAAAAAATCAGAGGAAAAGCATTAGGCAGTGATGGGATGCTGCTTTTAGGGGTGTTTTGATGAGAGAAATAAAGCAATCATTAGTTAATGAAACCTAGTAAACATTGATTTGTATGCATTGGGGTGCTCCTAAGTCAGGTTTTAGCTGATCAGCTGCTCAGTTTATAGCAAATTGTTCATGTTTGTTTGTTTGTTTTTGTTTTCTCTTCTTCCTTCTCTGCTAGGAAGAGATACCGAGCCCAATGGGAGTGGGGTGTTCCCTCAGGACACCGTGGTGGCAGTAGGTTCAGATGTGACAATTTGTTGTGTCCATGAAGAAGGACAGCAGATACAACGGATGACTTACGGACCAGAAATATACCCAATGATACGTCTGAGCAGTCGGAGCAGTGCAATCAGAGTGCTAAATGCCAGTGCCTCAGATACCAGTGGGACAAATGTAGTGTGCATACTGTCTGAAGATGAGATGGATGGAACTGTCTTGTTTGTAGGATGTATGTATCATTATGTTTACTAACCTTAGGAAAATCAAAATAATTTTGAGACTCTTAAGGTTCTGCTAGGAAACAAATACTATTGTGGCTCTTTTTTCCCCTGGCCTTTGGTTTCTGAGGATGAACTGGGATTGTACTCATTTGATTTCACTGTGGAAACTCCAGCCCACAGAGAAGACACCAAGGCTGGGAGGATGAGGAGGTACCCATGTAAGCCCTCTTCTCTTAGAACCTGGCCGAGTGCTTCTCTCCTTGATCTCTTTTTCTAAGGCACTTTTTCATGATCTGGAATACTTAGTAGTTTATTGCCATATGAAGATTCATCCTCAGTTTCTTATCACTTTAGGTTTACATCTGTTCTAGTTTGGTCCATGACAAGGCGAGAGTGAGAGCAAGAATTCTAAGTGAAAACATTCATTTAACAACTAGTCAAATGAAGACAATAAAACAGTTAGACTTGCAACAACAACAACAGATGCTCATCCAAGGCAGTAGCTCCCTGAGAGCTAATTACAGCAAAGGAACCCAGCTGACAGTTCCTCTTTCCTGGAAAATCTTCTAAACATTCTTTTAGTATTTTCTTTAAAGATACTGAATCACTGTGTATCTTCTCTGTGTAATCATGCCAATCAGAAATCTCTTTCGGATATAGATAACTCTTAAAACAAACTACTGAAAGTACCTGGTTCTTCTTTCCCATAATTGGTCACTTCAAATCTTTGTGTGTTTTCCCCACAGGGGTTTTGATAGTTATCATCTTCTAATAGCTGCCCATTAGAATCCTGTTCCCTGTTACAAGTGCCTGCCTTTGAACTTAGGGTCCTTGGGGTTGAGGGAGAGGAGAAGAGAGACTGGACTCATTCTGAAAGCATGTTCCCAACTCCAGCCTGTGCCTCCTGTCGTTGACTTTGTGTATTAAGTGTGTGATAGCGAATGCAAAACAGAATCCAACCTTTTATGACTTCTCAGTGAGATGCCATTTTTACATTATTTGTATTTGCTTTTGTGGGAGAATCTTCCGGGTAAATAAGCCAGTGTTCATGAACAAAGGCTGTGATAATCCTATAGGTTTTCCCCATACAGTGGTTTTTGAAGAGCGGGGATGTGATGAAGTCTGTTTCCTGACAGTGTTTCTTCCCCCACTTAGCGGGAAGGGAGAGGACTTTGCATGATGCTCTTGCTGATGAGAGACATTTGGGGAAGAAAAGGTAGAGGAAATAAATGTGTATGCACACCACCTTAGTTAAGCCTAGGCCTGGCAAAATAAGTGTTCTTTTTGCTCATAATCTGAACTAAGCCTGCCACTGTTGCCTCTTGTGTTAGTGCCACTTCTCTAGGGCAGCTACGTGGATATTATTGTGCTACCTTTTGGAGAAACGTGTATAAGACTTGAAATAWGTGCTCTGCTTAGTCTCACATTAGCATTGTTACCCTCTGTTGGGACCGCTGCCCATCTTCTCCAGGAAGGCAACACTGCTCTAGTATGGGAGTAAAGAACAAGCTTTAAAAGAAAAAGATGGGCACTTCCAAAGCAACAGTGAAGAGGACAAGCCATTTGGGGCTTGCTTTAACTTTCAAATTCAGTGTGGAATTCATGCTAAAGGGAACATCTCCTTGACATGACTTGCTGGAGAATTCAAAGCAGCGGTGGGGCTGGCATGTAAGAAAATGTGACACACAGCCAACAGCATTCCTGCATTGCTCAGCAGCTAAACTGATGCTCAGAATTTTGGAGAAGTCTTGGCAGAGTTTCAGTGAAACACTTCCAGGTCAGAGCCTGGAGCTTGTGAACATATTTGCATGTGATTTACCAGATTACCCACCCACTTAGGAGCCTAGAGTCAAGTGTTAGTCAGATGCGGCTGATAATAATTATCCATCTGTTTTATTGAGATTTTTTTTAAGCATATTATTTATATGGTTGGAGTTTAACTATTACCGTGTATTTGTGAGGCATGCAATCTAGACCCAGCATAAATGAATGGTGATGCTTTCAGAAAGCTAGCATCCCAACTGTCACAGTAGGCTGGCAAAACATCAGCTAACTGTTTTGGTATTTTTCATGCTACAGATGCCCCTGATATTCCCCAAAACCTCAGCTGTGAAACATCCAACTTTCTGATAATAAGATGCACCTGGAAACCAGGCAGACCCAGTGGACTGTACGGAAAACGAAGAACAAAATACAGTTTATTTGAAAGGTAAAAGAATTCAGCACTAAAAGGAGTAAAAGGGTAGAACTGGAATGTATCTATTGCTGCCTGTGACTTTCTGCACCATGCTATTTAAATGAGATAGTCTCCATTGTTTAAAGCCTAAAATACTTTTCAAGAGTTTGTGGAAGTTGAAACTAAACTAAACATGGAGAGCCCTTGTCTAGCTCTGCAGAATTCCAATGGGAGTTCAGGATGGCTTTTCCCAAAGACTTATGTCTTTATGAACTCATGAGAAAATAAAGGGCTTAGTCTGTCAGGCTGCTGCCAACGTGTAGATAAGACCAATATGAAAATAGAGAGCAATAGTAGGAGTCATTCACTAATTTTTAAAATTTTTTTATGTGCAACCTGTGTCAGATCATCTGTCAGACATTTACTGAGCTTCTGCTATGCGGGATGACAGAAACGCACTGAGGAACAATTGTAAGACAGCCCATGGGGCATTTCCCAAATGCTACTAGGGAAAATAGCGATAAGCCTACATCTGCTCTCCTCCCAGCATTAAGAACTAGATATAGTGTAGAGCCGGCAAAGTGCATGTTACCTGGAAAACACTGAAAGGGAAAATAACACTGGCATCATCCACAGAAAGAAGTGGAGACTGGTGTCCCGCTAGTTTGTCTTACATTGTGGCCATATAAAGCCTTAAAAGTGAAGAATCGTTGTTTTGGAATAGCACTTGCAAATGGGATTCCTTGGTGGTTGTGATTAGAAGTTAGTGAGGAGTTAACAAAACTCCCGTGGCAAGGAGGTTCCCCCGTCATGCCAAAGGAGTAGTCAGGGAAAGGAGCCAGGAGAGGCCTGAGTCACACAAACTGATGGGAAATGGAGTCTCATGGTGGCTTTGAAGCAAGTCAGAGGCAACGAGGATTGAGTTACAGTCACAGATGTCGTCCAGGATGCTAGTGCTAAAAAAGTCATTGGGTAGGGTGCAAAGAGGTGGACAAAACAGAGCAGGTATTCGAAGGAAAGGAGCTCCAGTCACTGGCTGCCCGTATTCAGCTCATAAACGAGGATGTAGTTCAGACTTGTTTCACTCAGCCCACAGCTATGAGGAGATTAATGTGATGAATTTCAGGGTAAATATTCTCATCCTTGTTCTCAGCCCACAGTGCTCTATTGAAATAGAAAGTATGGTGTGGAGAGAATTCAGCTAGAACACAATAAAAATTCCCGAAGGAAGAAATTAAACTTGTGCGACTGAATGAGAGGTTTACACAGACTGTAATTAAAGCAACTTCTATATACGTACATACATACAGATACACACTTTAGATTTTACCCCTAAAGATGTAACCCTGATCTTGGCTGTTACCAGACTGCCTCTCCTGCTTTTGATTTAAAAACGCTGGGACTGGTGGATGTATCCCAGGTAACAAACATTAGTTTAGATTTGGCAGGGCTGATAGAAAGAGGTAACATGTGTTGCATCTCTCTACTTCAAAAAGCCATTAAGAACATTCTTTAAATGCAAATGTATGCTGATCTGAACAAAGATACTTTAAATCAGAATCTCAGTTGTGACTTGTGAGGTGGTTTTACAGGACCTACCTGTTTTCCAGGCTTTTGAGAAGTGAGAGGATGGAAATGTTATACTAGTGGAAGAGGAGAGTTTCACGTGAGAACAGGGCAAGTCATGACTGATGCCACTTTAACCTGCGTTGTGGTGTTAGATATGCCTCTGCAATCAAATCATTCTGTAAGCCATGTGTCAGTGAACCCATCGTTCTTTACTGTGTTTTCAGTCTAGACTTCTGACTGTTACTAGAAATTACCTTATTAAAAAATTAAGTTGTCCTCCCCCCGCTTTTTACTTTGTAGAATATCTGGTAAAAACGTTTCATGTGAAGTCAATGAAATGAACAGAGAGCGTGTCTGTGGCTTCCCAGTACTGGCTGATCAAAAAACCTATGATTTCATATTAGGCGTCTCCAATCCTATTGGGCAAACAGAGTCATCACTTTTGGTTGATTTAACTCGAAGAGGTAAGACTTAAGAATTACAAAGGCAAAAAGATGTGTTTACTGCATACTAAGCATTTGCTTTGTTTTGGATTTGAACAACTCTGACATGGTATACTTGTCATTATTTTGCTTTATTGTCACCAGTATTTTGCCGTGTGTTCGATAATTTGAACTTTAAAAGAACACAGCTTAGGACATGTCCAGAGGCAACGATTACAGGGAGATGCCAGTTCTTGACAGCAGTGCTACCAGATTGGATACACTGCTGTGTACATAAATGCTACTTGCAATCTAATAATTAGCCAGCTGGTGTTTATGTATTACTTCATATTTTATTACACATCAATAATTAAAATTTAGGTGTAACTTTATGAACTGTGAGTGACCCCGTATTTCAGTGTCTGTTTATAGGGCAAAAAATACGCAGGTTTACAACAGCAGGATTTGGAGCATAAAAAAAGTAGCACTAGAAGGTAATAGCAGGAGTATTACCTGCCATTGGTAATAGCCATGATCATCKGCTTTTGTGGTTTGTAGAAAAAATTACTTCTTTCATCAGACCTTCAGTTTAAACACGGAAAGGGAGAAGGTGACCACCTTTCTAGTGCTGTCTTCCCCGTCCTTTTCAACCTGCCTCCACAACCACAGCTGAGGATTCAGGGGTTCCTAACCTTTACAGAATTCTGCCATTCTCTCCAAAAAACTGAATTTGAAATTGAAGATGGTGCGTTTTTTTTGTCCATGTCCCGGTTCAAGTAGCCTGAGATTAGAATTGTCAGAGGAAATTGGCAGGTCCTAAAAAAGCATAATTTGTTTCTGTTAATTATAAACTGGGCTGTTTTGTACCCAGTTGATACGACTGCTATTTCCTATTTGTTTCCTTTCTTTCCCTCACTGTCCATTTAATTCCCAACATAAAGTACATATTTCCTTAAGGGTAACTGGACTAATTCCAACAGTAGAGATTTTTTTCTCTGATAGCTATGAATAGTAGTACTCAATATTATTGAAAAATTACGTGAAGGGAGTTTTGGGGAGGGAGCGGTAATTCAGGAGTCCTACCCTGTCCTACTGTGCAGATTTTAAGTTCTAACTTACAAAGTTCCCAGAAGGTGAACAAAGTTGAGTGAATTTCATCCGTCACTGTGGTCCTCTGAAATAGCTTGTGTTTTGTTTTTTTTGATAAAGTCAGTAGGAGATGAAATGTTTTTCTTCATCTGCAACTCCTTATCACACATGCGAGTATGCTCAGCTGTAAGTAAATCTGTTCCGATGTTTGATAACTGAGAAGAGCATCAGGAAAGAGATTGCTTGCAGGTGCCTTCCCAGCACCAGCTGTCCTAGTTGCTGATGGGATCACTTATTTATCCTTCCGATTCTCTTTGATCTTTCAAAATCAGATTTTTCTGAACTAAAGTGAATAGTTTTTTTCTTAGAACTGAGAGTTTTTTCTTTATTTTTTAAGTTCATCCAAAAACTCCAGAAAAGTTAACTGTTTCTGGGAACAGCTCTACAAGCGTCCATCTGCGTTGGTTTATAAATGGCAGCTTTGCTGAGATCAGGCTTCTGTGTCAAATTGAGATTAGCAGTGGTCACTCTGAGCGAAAACTGGTAAGTGTTGCTTTTAATGGATTTTTTTTTTTGGCTCAGATACTGATCTTTTTCACTGAACTAATTACATTTCAAATTCTTTTCTCTCTAAGAGCTTTGTTCTGATCATCTTATTAAATGATTAATGTGGTAATGACTAGAAGTTCATCTACTAAGTACAGAAAAAGTTCTGCTCATCTCCATTGTTGCCTGCTTTCTTTTTTCTTGGTTGGTTTTAAACAATTTAGAGGAAAGTCAAATTACCCACCATGTTATTTGGTACTTGGAGAGGGTGCATAGTGCTTTATGCTGACCCTTTAGGTAACAGCCTTTGTGCTTTGTCCTTTCTCATGCAAACTGTATTAACACACGCTTGTTCCAGGATGCGCTGCTGCCCTGCAGACTTCCACAGTGGTTGTTTCAGATCGCCTCTTGCAGTCTGTAGTTGAATTTTTTCTTTTTTTTTTTTTTCCCCTCAGAGAACAGTTCATTTGCTTGCTGTCAGCGATTGACATGCATGTGGCTGTAATAACGGAGCTGCTAAACCTGCTCGTATGTCAGTGGTGTAGAGACAAGATAGGGAAGGATTCTCCCACTGGGCGTATCAGTAGGTAATCCCCAGTGAACACTTCTGCAGCTGGAGAGAAGGTGGTATTTCTGGGTGGAGTTCAGATTTTCCAGCATTCAGGCTTCCAGCTGCTGCCCAGCTTTGGTGCTGTGCGTCACCGACTGGAGCCGCGTATTTACTCTGCTGACTGTCAGAGGAGCTTAGGATACTAATTTAGACACCAGCATCAGATACTGAGTGTAGGTGGTAGGATTATATCCTGTTCTTCCATATTGCCTAACTTAGCGTGGGGTGATCTGTGTCACTGGGGAAGCCTAATGGCAGAACTGCATGTTCAGTTGGCCTGAGGTTTACCCCCAAATTCTGTGTTTGTGCATTTAGATGGAGTATCTCTGACCAGCTTGGATAGGCACATGCTGAATTACCAGGTCTTGGTGCACAGAGCCTGATTTTGTAGTTTGAGCACATTGACTTCAGAGGCTGCTTTTTACAATGCTGCTTTGATTTTTAGCAAGAGTATTCTATTACCCACTGCATTTAGTTGCCTGTTGGGCACAGCCTTGAATAAAGTCACTCAAGCCACAGAAGTGATGCAGCTAAGACTGAAAATAATCATTATATACATTGCCTCTAAAATAATAGGGTAGTAGCTAATGCATGCTCTGTAAGAGTATTTTTAAAATACTTCCAAAGCACTTAATGAGTGTGGAACCCTTAAGCTTTTGTATTTTCTCTGTAATGATGTGTTAAGTAGGACCCAGAGATTAGGTACTGCAAAGAAAATCATAGATATCTTTGGAATTAAAAGCAGAAAGAACTGGCTTTTAGATGTACATAACAGCTCTGACAGATGAACTGTGTTAGATTTTGGTCTGTAGTCTGAGATACCATCACCCATGGTTGTCTGCATTTCTCTGCTCCCAACAGTTACTGCTTCTGCAGCAGTCAGCAGGGGAAACAAAGACCCAAGTGTATCCCACCCCCAGGTCAGTTAGCTTAAACTGCTAAAAAAGTAGGTTTRCACAGTTCTGTCTAGCCACAGTTATGCTGCTGAAAGCCTGGGGCACGCACTTGCTTGTGAACTCTGCTGCCAGGTTAGTAATCTGGGGTAGTGGGAGATGGTAAGGTCTTAACGCTGCCACAGCAGTGTGATTCACTGCACCTGTGTCAGAGCCCGCAGCTACAGATATTTTGAAGCACAGCAAACAGCTTGGTAGATGCTTTTACAGCCTTGTTATGTTGTCTCTGGTTGCTTAATAAAAAACCTCCAAGAGTTCCCTGTAATGAACAAAAGTAGCTGTGAAATTGTTATGGGGTTTTACATGGCATTTTGAGGATGTTTTCAGAAGCTTTTCCATCCGTATGAGAGATTGTTGGCATTTTTTATATCTTTCAAGTTGTCATTTGGCTTTAGAAATGCACAATTAGTTGCAGCTTAAAGTCACTTGGAGTCCAGTTTTTGGCAGCTGTGATGCACATGTGTTATAATTAGATTCAGTAAAAAATATTCCCAGGCTTAGGGTTTCTTTAAGTAGTCATGAAACTGAAATACTCCCTAGACTCTCACCGTTTTAGGAATAGCAGGAGAGATTAGTCCTGTCATAAGAGCTGTGAACAGAGATGACCTGGGTAAGATGTGGATACTACCTTTTGAAGGAAGAAGGACTGCCTAGGAAGAAGACTGCATTATAAGCATCTTGCTCAGACAGACTGTCTTTAGCATGCTTTTGTGCGTGTGTCTTAGGAAGAGGCCTTTGTACACCCAGTTTGATGTGCACGTGCACAGTGGAAGTGCAGGTTCTGAATACCAGAGGTGAGATCCTGGCCTGCCTCATGTGAGCAGAAGTTTTGCTGCATATGGGAGAGAGGAACTGGACGGGATAGATGGGAAGCAGCAGCCCGCTGCTGTGTGCAGAGCTCATCCTGTTGAAGGCTCATCTCTCCTTTTCATACTTTATATCTCAAAGGTGCTACCTACTGCCATATTTCAACTTCTGTGCTATGTATGACTTTATTTTGGCAGATGTCTGAAAAATTTTCCTTTGTTTAGGGTGACTGCATCGGAATTATTTTTCTTTTTCATTAATTTCTTTGTGGGGCTTGACTGCAGCTTTTTTTTCACAGTTCACACTTTTTTAGGTGTTAACTTTCAGCATATCTAGGAGCAAAAAATACATATGTAACATGTCAATTTCTGTAAATTTTTAACAGGACAATGTCTCCATGCCTGGTGGAAAATTCTCAACTTACACAGCTCAGCTTAATGCATTGCACCCATATACCAAATACCAGTTCAGGGTGCGCTGTTCGGCTGCTGACCACTTCTGGAGGTGGAGTGGCTGGAGCAGGATAGAGGAGCACACAACATTAGAAGCCCGTAAGTTTATTTAATTCTTTGATGATAAAATGTTGAACTTGTGAAGCCATATATTTTAAAACCAGACATCTAAAAAGCTAACTTTTTGATAGATGGTAAATTGTCTATTGTGCAACTTGGAAAAAAAAAAAAATCTTTTTTTTTTTCCTTAGCTCCTGCAAGAGGACCAGATATCTGGAGAGAGAGAAGTCCTTCTGGAAAAAGTCTAAAAATCTTCTGGAAGGTAGATAGGACACTTAAGGTTTTAAAATATTATGTTGTGTAACTCTAGGAAAAAATATTTCCTTACACATTTATAAATGAGTGAATTTTATAGTCAATAAATGAGACTGCTTTTCTTAACTTTTTATAGAGCCATCCATTGAGACAAATATTTTTCCCTAAATGAGAATATTATTAAAGTTTTATAATTTAAACATTGCATTGAGAAGCATTTCACATGAAGAATTAAATTTTTAATACATCCCAGTTGAAAATTGAAAATTGAAAACTTAGGAACTTACATGTTAATTCTCAACATCACACTTGAGTAACTGTCTTTTCTGCCTCGTAGTGCTATACAGTCATAAGACTAGATCAGGACATTAAACTCGTATTATCCTATGTCTTCTTTTGTATATTCTGTTTTGGTTTTAATGCACTCTTTGTCTGTTCATAGCCTTTATCCCTTCCTGAAGCCAATGGAAAAATAGTGTCTCATGAAGTGTCCTGCTACCTGCTAGAGACTCCACTGGAGTATAAAGAAGTCACTGAACCTTCAAACAGTACTGAGATAAAACTTGGAAAAAAAGACTGTGTAATTAGCGTTGTAGCCAAAAACCATGCAGGCTCGTCTCCTCCTTCGAGGATAACGAGCGTGGAACTTCCAAGCGGTGAGTGCTCCCAGCAGAGACCTAAACACCTTCAAAGCTTGGAGAATACCTGTTTGTTTATTGAAAAATAAGATGCTACATGCTTTGTTTGTTTGTGTTTAGTTTCTGGTTTATTTGCCCACCTACTGGGTGGGGGAAGAAAAAAATTGCTGCTTTGCTTTTAGGGTAGCATCTTGCCAATTAATTGTGCTGGCTGTATAAAACGAGGGTGATAGTGTGCAGTCTGTGCAGCTATCTGCACTTTTCTGGAGACCTCCCAGGAACAACAAGGATGAGGCTTCAAAGCATTAGTGTCGATCTCTGATGTTTAGGGAGCTCAGTTTATTTCTTTGTGTTCTTGTTGAGACGCTGAAAAGTGTTACATGCTAAAGAGAATCATAAAAAGTTTTGGGGGTGGCTTTGTGTGGCTTCTTAAGGGGAGAATTGTCAGTTCAATGCCTGTGAGCTCTGCAGGAGAATATTAATTGGGCTGGTTGGTAAAGTGTTGGCACTCTTGTGCTAGGAGCTGGGGTTTGAAAAGGAGATAGGACCTTAGTTTCCCAATTAAAACACTGCCACTCTTGCTGCTGGGAATGGCTGAGCCAGATAATGATTTTCTGCTCCTAACACTGAGCTTGGGGAGAAGATAATATTGCATGTGGCTATTGAGAGTCCATGCTTCCCTGCACACCAAAAAGAGTGTATCCCCCAAAGCTCAAACCTTTAGCCCCACATCTGCCTGATGCTCTGCAGGGAGGACAGATATACAGAGTGAGGCCCCTCTCTGCTTGTTTGCCAGGAGCATGTATGGTGCTGCTTCTCTTTCCCCACCCAGAGAACAGGTATCACAGTTGCCCATCTTGTAACTCAGGTTCTGATAATAAGAGTGCCATCTCTCACAGGAAGAAATGTGCTTTGACTGAGATTCACAGTGAGAGAAATACGAGTTTGTTTCCATGCGAGGCAAAACCATTGCTCTTAATGTTTCTTGTACTTCTCCAAAACACCAGTACCTAAAACTATATTCTTAGTCTGCTCCTTGGAGGGAAAATAATTGTACGGGACAGTTGCATGAATGAAAATGCTTTTATAGCTCTCCTTCAGCAGTGAAAGAGGGAGACTCTGGAAGTCAGGGAGGTCTCTGTAATAGGTTTGTAGTGCGGGACAGCTGATGGCAGCTGGAGCTTTGCATTCATTTAGCTTTCTCTTGGATGTCTGAGGTTCCCTTTGGTGTTACCCAACTTGTACTCGTTGAAGATTTGCTCCCAAGTTGATGTAGGAATTATCTGAGTCACTGGCTGGAGTCATGAAAGATGACTCATTTCAGTGAACTGGATGACATTTCTGCCCAAACATCTTTTCTGGCTGCTTCCTGTGTACCGTCTGTAAGTGCTTTTAATGTCCGTAAGAGAGCAGTGGCTCTGAAGCTTGAGATCTGCTGAGGTTTTGTGAAAACTGAAAACACAAACAAAGGATACTCTGCCTTAATTACTTTGTCACTGTCTCTGAAAAGTGCTCTGTAGGGAGTCGAGGCATATAATCTGACTGTTACAGGCTCCCTTACCACGGTAGTACTGCAGCGCTAGTAGTTATTTCTGCTACTCTAGGTTGCAGCTATAAATACACCAAAAGTAGCAGTACTGCCCTGGGTGAATTTCTAGTCATCTGGCTCAGGAAATAAAATTGAGTGTGGTGTACTTAAGCATTTTTAAGGGAGTATGTGCTCACTGTCAGTAAAAAGTCTTTCCTGTAAATAGGAAAATTAAAGCAGTCTAATTAGAAATATGCTCTCTTCCAGCTTCATAGAAGTGTAATTTCACTAGATTCATAGTAGGTTTTTAGGGAAAAGTATTGAAAGACTTCTGAAGTTGGCTTGGTTTTTTTTAATCATGTGTGTCTTTCTTGCCATGAGCAAGCTAGAAAAGGATTGTACACTTAGCTGTATGTTAAGATTATTTAGAAATATAGTCCTTTGACATTCACAGCACATTCGTGAAGTAAAGTTTTTACAGCACTGCTTCTTAAAAACTGCCCTTGCCCTTCAGCCTTCCATAGTTTATGGCTTTAATAACATGAAATAATAGACTCAATAGGGAGCATAAATGAGAACACTGAAAAAGGAAAAACTGAAACCTTGAGATTGTTTTTGCAGATCTGTCATGGGGCCACAGCTGTTGTGGTGGCCTTTGGAAAACATCCCTTAGCTCGGCGGGGTCCCATCTGATGGACAGCCATGGAGGGAAGCTGCAGGAATCAGAAGTCATTCCCAGATCTGATCACTTCAAGGGCAGCTAAACCTTTGATAATCAGAAACAAGAAAAATAGACTAAAGCCAAAAGGCAAACCTTTCTTTTTTTTTTTAATTTACCCTTGGTAGATTGGCACCTCCATAAAGTTCACCAGGGACTTGACTTTTGCTGTTGATTCTTGGTGAAAAATGGTTGTCTGTGGTCGGGCGAGTGACAGCAAGACACTGAAAGAAACACAAAGCAAACTGTTTGATGAAATGACAGCAGGAATTTATAGCCGGAGGCTCCTGCCAAATTGGTGTCAGGTCAGATTTGAACCTGACATCTGCTGTAAATCCTTACCTTAAAAAAGTGCTTTTTAAGCCAGTCCTGAGCTGCAGCACTTCTCGTCATCATACTTAAGGCTGGCTGAGGGATTTGCTGCAGGCTACGTCTGATTTCCAGCACTTCAGAAAGCATAGCTGAGTGCACCACTTCGAATTTCAGAGTACCGGGAGCGCGCCTCTCATTCTTAGAAATGACTGCAGTTTATAAAACCTATGTGCTGTGGCTGGAAGGCTTTCTTCCAGCTTGAACTACAGATAAGTGTCTGCTCTCTGATGGATTTTTGTGTCGTCTTTGTTGCAGACAATGTCAAAACAGATCGGGCCGTGGCAATGGGGAATGGAATTTATATTTCTTGGAATTCTTACCCCAACATGACCTGTGGCTACATAGTAAAATGGTGTCATTCATCTGGGTCTGAACCCTGTAGTGTGGACTGGCAGAAATTCCCTTCAAATACAACAGATGCAGTGATAAAGTCTGGTAAGTCAGAAATAATTTTTTGTGAGTCTTTCTGGTTGAGAGCCTGAGCAGCGAGTGGAATGAGAGCAGCACCAGTGCTATAGGTTGAAGACTGTTGCATTGCTGTGTGCTTGTGTATATAAATGAACCCCTTCTTGGTACTGTGTTTATTTTAATTTCTTACACAGTCTTGCCAAATCCAAATATCAGTCTTGACTTAACTGTTATCATCCTATGTTTATGAACTGTTTTGAAATTACCTCTTCTAGCTACACCCAACGACTTCCTAACTCAGCCTAGTGCATAATGGTTAATCAAGGGTTTGGGGTTTTATTTGGATTCTAAACATAAACAGTGCTGCTCAGGATGGGGGAAGACTAATCCGTTGTTTTTACATGAGGCAGATTTTTTTAAGTGTGACCTCCATGTGTTGGCTTGCTGTCAGCAATTGAAATTTCCTGGAACAGGGCACATTCCAGGTCTCTAGGATGCTGGTGGGCAGATCAGGGAAATGAAACTCAGCTGCGGTGGGACTAGTAGGCGCAGAAGAGGAAAGAGAGGACCCAAGAAAGATGTAGGATTTTTCTCTGCTGTGTATAAAGGGTATATAGAACAGTTTAGTATATAAAGTCTCTATTAGGGAAAACAACTTGGAGCTGTGTACATAGGAAAGTTGGGGGAGAGTGGGACCTAGGAGGGACAATGTGTTTTCCTGCCTGTACACTGTGTCCATGTTGTTTTCGTTTGTGCTGGCTGGAGCTTGCTTTTTCTAAGCAGACAATACTATGTCTGTCCAACGATGCACTGCTCTAGTCCTGAGCTCTTTCCTGGGATGCTTCTTGCAGTACGTTGTGGGAGTTACCAGGCTGCTAGGGCTGGGCTCAAGCGGCAAATTCACCTCTGCGCTCAGTCCTGCCAGGAGAATCTCTCAGGCTGGACCTGAACTCTTGCAAAACCCACTTCACTTCTGTAGAGTTTCACAGTGGCATCTTGTTTAGAAAAAATCTTGAAAGTAGTGTACACCCCTGACTTGATGAAATCCCAGGAAGTGGTAAATTATTTACACATTGTGGTATCAAACACCTATGCCTCCACCGAAGACGTGTGAAGCGGAAATTTGTTGACTATCTGTGTTTTGTAGAGTCAGTTCAGGCCTGGAGTTTGTTGCGAAAGTGCTTCACTATCACTTTTGAGAGTTCTCTGAATTTATTCTGTACTGTTGCTGTAATAAACCCGGGTATTTCAAAATGCATTTGTATTTCTGAGAAGGAGCCAGGGTCTACATGGCTGCCGTGGGAGGAAAGGAAGGGGATTGTTTCTGGTAACTTCAGTTTGTGTTTCCCCATGGAAAGAGCAATTTATGCAATTTGAGTAGCTTATTTTGAATTCTATTTGTTTAGAACCAAAATTTCTATGGGAGCTAGATTTGCTTACTGCTTCTCAACCGCATCTGATGGCATAGCTTTTGTAGGAGTTACAAGCAGGGATAGTATTTATACCTAATGCTGTGGTCTAAGACTTTGTAATTTTTTAATACGTACTTATATAAGTCTGCATCATGTGAAAGTGTGAAAGCTAAAAGCATCACTCTTCATAAGTGAAATACTCTTACAGAGATTTTCTCTTGCAGCTCTGTTTAGACCTGGCGTGAGATACAACTTTTCACTATATGGCTGCAAATCCAGTGGATATCAGTTATTGAAAAACATAACTGGGTATACGAAAGAGCTGCGTAAGTGCATTTTATCATTMAGGATCTTCACAAAGTGAATTTAAACAGTGTTTTCTTTTAGCTCCGTGTTGGCAGAAGATTGAGACCAGAATCCCCATACAGTACTACGGACTTCTGCTCATTCTTTGTATATAATGGTAATACATTTCTCTAGCCACTTCCAGTTCCCAGCATGCAATAACCCTGTGTTCTCCAGCTTGCGTGGTGGCACAAGGTGTCACAGAAGTTTGCTCCGAAGACGGTGGTCTTCAGAGTTGAAGGCACAGGCATATTTGAACCACAGGGATGCAGGAGAGGAGGCAACTTTTTTTGATTTGTCAAGTCAAAGTAAACTTCTGAGCACATTTGGTACAGCTCAGCAAATACAAGAAGTGTCTGCAACATTTCTGTTTAAAAGCACTTCTTAGACCACAACTAGATCCTAGCGTACAAGCCACTTTGAGAATTGCACTTATATTCCCTCCCATACCAACCCCATCTGGGTAACTGTGGTTTGATCCAGGGCTAAGCTTTGCTTGCCTGGAGATGCATTGGTGTCTGAATGCTTTCTGTTCCCAGGAATCTGAATGTAGCTTTACCCTTTAACATCACAACTGTATTGTATTGTAACTACAGTACCCAATTCACTTTGAAGTTTAATGTGTTTTCTGCTAAAATAGTTTGCTTGGAAAACTGAGCTGCTGACATAATCTGAGCCCTTGGAAATGCTGTTGCTTATTTCATTGCTAAGGTTGAAGGTGAGGTTAAGGCAATTTTACCAGAAACTCACCTTTCAGTCATTTGTGTCTCTGTAAAAATCCTGACCAGTTTCCCAGAAGGTTTTTCCGTATGTGTTCTCAACAGATTGGAAGTTTTCAAGGTAAAAGGATAAAGGCTTTGGGGGACTAAAAATGCATCAAACATACAGAAGAAACTTAGAAGGAACTGAGCAATGTATTCACTTTGCACAAGAGCATAGATTCATTCTAAAATTTCGAATTTGCCTTTGGACAGAAGACCATCAAGACAAAAATACATGCATTCTTAAGCATGAGTTCAGCACTGATAGATCAATGCCAAATGTCAGACTAAGTCCTGATGTCCACAACCTTACACAAAATTCACGTAACACTTTCAGTGGGTTACAGGTATTGGAATAAGGACTTATGATGCCTGCTAAGAGTATTTTTTTTAAGCTGAGATAGATTTCCATGATAGGAATGTGGAGTTTGTTTAATTTGAAGACAAGCTATGAAGTCACAGAGTTAAACCCTTTAAAAGCTAAGTAATTTGTATGCTCTGAATGTTTATGCAATCTTTTGGGGTTTGTTGCAGGAAGAAGAGTATTTACATGTATGGGTCTGTAAGAAGGCTGCCCAAGGAGACATTTTTCTTTCAGCTTCTGTTTGTAGATAATACTGCAGTAATTAATAACAACGAGACTGACATACTTGTATTTCTGTAGTATCACCTGCTAAGTCTTTTCACATGTTCTTGAGAATGAGGGAAAAGTATTCAGGAAAAAGTTGAAAATGCTAGCCCTGAATTAAAACTGATGAAACACTGACATGGATTCAACATTTAATGATAAGGTGGTTTCTTACTAGCTTTTTCCTTTGTAATTCTCCCTACAGCTCCAAAACGTGCACCAAATTTTACTGTAGAAGAAACTTCTTCAGATTCTATATTGGTAAAATGGGAAGACATTCCTATTGAAGATTGTCAGGGGTTTTTAGAGGGATACCGGCTTTCCTTTGCAAAAGGTGAAAAAGATGCTTTAAAGCCTAGGCTTTCGGAATCAGGTAAATGAAATCTATAGATTGCAACTTCCTTGCTTAAGTTTTTTTCTTTTTTTTTTTTTTTTTAATAATTTCATTTCACTTTTAAAAAAGATGCTTTAGTCATAATTCAGTTGCATTACTCACTGGCATAATTGGCCCCTGGTATGTGACAAAAGCAGTTGAAATAACCAGCTCCTTGTGTGGTTAGCACAGTTGTTTTTTAATATAAGGCAAAAGTCAGAGAAAACCCTGGCTCACCGAGGCTATAAAGCTATGCAGTGACTAAGTGGCAATGTGACACACTTCCCTGTGTACAGATACCCTGGGTAGATGAGACATGGGGGCGGTTACGTGGCTGTATTTAATTGGGTATGTTCTTCCAGCACCCATCTTGTAAAGACATCTCTGTACAGAACTGAAGCCTGACTCACATTAACAAAAGAGGACAAGCAGGATTGTAAGAAACTGAAGTCCATGTGCAGAAACAACACACAGCTGTGCTGTTTGGTGCCGTGTAAGCAAGCAGCATTGCTAGGATTCTTTATTTCAGTTTTCCTTTACACAGACTGTTCTTCAGGTTTCATATGCTGACTTCAAGAAAATCTTGCTAAAGCTGAGGCTGTCTTTGGGAATCCTTTCTTACAACATTATGCTTTTCTTATTGCTTCCAAACAAACAGGGAATCCAGAACTTAAAGTTAAGAATATCACTGACTTAACAAAGAAGTCTTTGAAAATACTTGATCTTCAAGGCAAAACAAGTTACCAACTGGACCTACAAGCCTACACTGCTGGTGGGTTGAGCCCTCCAAACAGCCTCTATGTGGTGACAAAGGAGGACTGTAAGTTGAATATCCCTGTTCATTAATAGCCTTCAGCACAGGGGCTGTACAATGTATATGAAGCTGAGCTTATTTTGKTTTTTTTTCTGGTCCTCTTAGGTAGTTTGGGCCTACAGTCTTAATTTTAATTTATTTAGTTGGTTATTTTTAAATATGAAAATTGGTACAGTTCAGGGTGAGGAAAAGTTCCTTTCCTATTACAGCTACCTTGTAGTTCATGGTAATGTATGCAAGAAAAATAACTTCTAAACTACTACTAAATATGGTGGAGTCTGAACTTAGTCTTCTCAAGCAGCTAGTTGTTTTTGTCAAGTTTCCCATGATGAATATCTGCTAATACATGGTGGGAAGAAAGACATTGTGGAAATATTTACCAGTTTCAGAATTATAAACAGATGCCTCTCTGCTTTGAATTCAGTTTTATCAATCCCCTGACAGAAACAAACCCAGAAAGACAGTTAGAAAAAAGAGATTGGCTTTGGGGAATGGGGGGGGGGGGGAAAAGTAAGTATTTCATATGAAAGACTAAACACTAGGCAGCAACTAAAATACACGAAAAATCAAACTTGAGGCACTGAACATCAATGGAGGAAGGTAGTGGGAATGTATCGGAAGTAAACCATGGGGATTAAAAGCATTGTAAACCATATAAAAGGCAATGCAGTTTGTGCAATGAGTTGTTGGCCTGTAAGAGCCATTACCAGAGATTTGGCCAGTTCAGGTAATCTGAAAGTGCAATTCCAGTGCTTGCTGAGAACAGAAATTACAGTGGCTATCAGTCTTGCGTTGCACATGAAGCCTTTTGGAGTTAAGCAATCAGAGAGAATTATCTGATAATTCCTGTAATTATCACTGAATCAGCTGTTTATGGATGGACTTTTGAAGTGTATGGTGTACATACACTTCACTGTCACTGTTTGCAGACCACTGTTAAATGAGTTTGATGAATCGGTCTCTAATCTATGGGAATGTTAGAAAAGGCATAAAACTTGCTGGTAACTTTGGCTGTGTATTTACTGTCTTTTCTTTTTTCGTCCCCCAGCTGTAGGATTAATCATTGCAATTCTCATCCCTGTGGCAGTGGTTGTGCTGCTTGGAGTGGTGGCCAGCATCTTCTGCTACCGAAAGAGGGAATGGTAAATGCATTCAGTTCTGATCTTTTCCTGGATGTGTTTGCTTCAGTGCTAGAGTTTTCCATGATTTTAGTTACTCTTTGCTTTCTCCAAGTACCCAAAGATGTCAGTGGGCTTTGTTTAAAGGTGGGTGGCAAAAACACATCGTAGAAGGTGAGGGGAGAATTGAGAAATTGAGTTGGAAAGAGGTCAGTGAGGAATGTAGAAAGGTTTTGCAGGAGCCTGTCTCCCATAAGCACCAGTTATAAATAGTTCCTAAGTGGAAATAAGCTGGTGCCATACTATAATTTGTCCACAAACACTAAGGTAGACATCCCATCTCCAACTTTTCATAAACATGGCATATCAAGTTCCCCAGTTTAAAAATTAAAAAGAAAATGGTTTGCTGTTTTTTCCATTAAATACGCAGTGACAGCGTAACACACTAAATCTTTGTGCCAGATGTCTTCAGTGTTCTGAATTAAAGGGAGATGTCCTGACTCCTTTTGTGTATTCACAATCTGTTTCAGGGCTTGGTAACTTTTCAAAGTTTGTTCTCTCCTCTTTAAAGGATTAAAGAAACGTTTTATCCAGAGATCCCGAATCCTGAGAACAGTAAGGCACTGCAGTTTCAGAAGAACATCTGTGAGGTAACCCTCATTTTAAATCTAGTATTTTAAACTTCTAAAGAATTCTTTTGCAAACTTGGAGTCTGCTGCTCCAGTTGTAGAAAAAACTCTGTGGCAGGGGGGAATAGGACAACTTGCTGAGTAACGTTTGTCAGGTGCTATCTAGAGCTTTCTTGTTGTTAATGTAGTTATTTGCAAGTTTGAACTAGGAAGGAACTGCTGCATTCCTCTCCTCCCGCACTAATGGGAAGTGTCAGTTCATGGTAACGATGTGGGAGTAACATACCCATCTCTGTCACAGTGTTAGGAGAAGTAGAAGGTGTGGAGAAGCGTACATGCCATATCCCCAACCTCCTGGTAGACATAGTAGCTGGAACTGGGCGTAACATTTAAATAACTTTCTGGAATGGGTTATACAAAGCCAAGCTTTGGGGAAAGAGTTCTCAAACATTTAGTGCAAGATCTGGAGTCTCTTTAAGTTGGCTAAAATACTATTAACATTAACAGCAATATATGATGAGCCAGAAAATGAGAACTAAACCACTTTTTTTTATATTGCACTAATGGCAGTGGGATAAGTGCCAGCCACCAGCCAACATACTGGCTTAATGTGGGCAAGTTGCTGCTTTCAGGATTTCCAGGTCTTTGGCTCAGTCTCTCCCCCTTCTCCTTTTTCTCACTTCAGGGGAATAAGACCCTTAAAACACTGGAAATGAACCCCTGCACCCCCAATAGTGTTGAAGTGGTGGAAACACAGTCTGCAGCTCCCAAGATTGAAGACACAGAGATGATGTCCCCAGCAGCAGACACCACTGTGCCTGAAGATGGCTCTGACTCAGAAACAGAGAACCATGTGGTTGTGTCCTACTGCCCCCCTATCATTGAAGAGGAGATCTCAAATCCCCCGATGGATGAACCTGTGGGGTCATCTCAGGTGGTTTACATTGACATCCAGTCAATGTATCAGCCTCAAATTAAACCAGAGGAGGAGCCAGAAATAGACTTAGTGACTTCAGCAGGCTATAAGCCACAAATGCAGCTGCCCATCAGTGCTCTGAAAATAGAGAGTCGCTCACCTGCAGAGGAAGAATTGGATAAAACCGCAGGTTACAGACCTCAAGCAAACACAAATGCCTGGAACATGGACACTCCAGACTCTCCTGGATCAGTTGAAAGCAACAATGAAAATGCATCTTTTGGGAGCCCATGCTCCATTAATTCCCGACAGTTTCTGCTTCCCCCAAAAGATGATGAAGACTCTCCCAAACCCAGTAACATAGGGTGGTCCTTCACACACTTTTTTCAGAACAAACCAAATGATTAACAGTGAGTCCTCGTTGCACCTGAACCTGACTTCTAAATAAGCTCTTATTCTTGATGTTGTAAAGAAAGGAGAAAGAAAAGTGCAAAAGGCATGAATTATTCTTGGAGACAGTTAGCAGAGGTTCTAGTGAGCTAAATGTTATGTTTAAGTTAGCGAAAGTGTTAATGCTCCATTTTATAGACGCCGAGAGGCCAAAGTTATAGCAATTTAGTTATTACTATAGTAAAATATACGGGGTATAAGGGGTATTGAGTTTAGAGCTCTTGATAATCATGAAGAACTCTGCCTACCTTCACATAGTGCTCCAAGATTACTATGGTCTCAGGCAAGTTATAACTTGGAAAGATTGCTTTGCTTTGTTGTAGTTGTTTTCAACCGTGCATACTCAAATGATGCAGCCCCAACAGGTTTCCTTACTGAAGGTTTCATTTCTCACAAACCTCAACCTAACACATGGAAACGTGGTGGTTGGAAACTGTTGAGATCTTTTACCTAGTTATAAACTAAGAACAAATGACAGTGCGATTTCTTTTTTCTTCTCCCATACAGAAGGGTATTGTCACTGTTTAACACTTCTGAAGCAATGGCCATTCAAATCTGTTGCTTTTTAACTAGACACTAGTTTCTGTACCTACTGTACAATGTTTATTCAATGTTTGACTCAGGGGTACAAACTTGGGAAAAAAGTGTAACACTGATTTAAACCTCAACAAGAACTGCATAAAGTTTAAATCTTTTTTTTTTTTTTTAAACTTAGAATGCTCTCTATTTTTTCTATCCTTTGGTTAAGGAGTTAATCTTTTCTAATGTATTGCACTAATGCATTTTGTATTTCATAGCTTCAGCTCCAGATCTCCTGCTTCAAAGTGGTACAGTACTCCATTCGCCCCCAGTGTTCAGCAGTCTTTGCCCTATACTGTAGTGTAAGCCATGGGGAAATCTCTGTCTACTAACATTAGCTGTCCAAGTAGTTTGGCACGTTAAATTAGAGGTAGTAGTACTAGCTCCTTGAGAACAAATTGCTCTTTGGATGGTCTTTATTGTATTAGTTTTGCCACCTGTTGCCTGGCTGTTCTCCAGTGTCTACCCAACAGGACCTTCTCTACAGATCCTGCCTGGGAGTACAAGGTGGGATTTCTCTAGTGGCAAGGAGAAACCCAAGGAGGTTTTAGTGCCGCTAATTCTACCTCTCCTTTACCAGACATGTGATGCAAAGAAAGCTTAAATGGTGTACATTTGTGTGCTTAAAGGAGTGTTCAGAACAATCATCTTTGAAAATTCTTGTTTTCACATATGCATCTCTGGGGGGCTGTAATTGTAACATTTCACTGTGTAAACTTCAGACTGTGGCACAGATGAATTTCACTAGCTTACAGGAGAAAGTGCTTTCTAACTTACCTGTTCCTTACTGTAAAACACAGTGGTGAGAGGTCAAATGTTAAAGAGCTTGATCAAAAAGGGTCTCCATCAAGTCCTAACTGAATCTCTTTTTTAGATTTCAATTCCCTTAGCTATTTTGTGTTTTTTTGAATAAATGAGGGAATGGTTTTCTAAAGAAGATCCCAAAACAGATAAGGAGGCTGAACTGGCTAAGCTGCTAGTTGTAAAGGTGTGGGAGCAGACCAGGAGGATGGCTAGCTTGGCAGACATTTGGTCTCCGAACCACGCAATCTGGCCATCAAAATAAAACCAAGCATTAGGTTAAACCTAATGGATGGTGCAGTTTCAGATGTTGGTATGTCTCCGCTGTCTCTGTAGAATGAAAATACAGAGGGATTTCAAAACTGACAAGAAGGCAAAACACTAAATAGCATCCAAATCATCATTGGTGACAGCTGCCTGTGTGTGACTCCTGGAAGAGTGAAATGTGAAGACAGTAAAAATAGATCTGTCTGCAGACCTGACAGAGTGCAAGGTGTGTCTAAAAGAAGAGAAAGTGCAGTTAGGATTCTGCTTTTGGAGTTGAATCTTGGAAGTAGCAGAGCTGCGAGTGAAAAGACAGACAGGCAGTGCAAAGAGCTGGTGTCCATCTGTCACCAGACGTCACCGCAAGAGAAAGTTTCATGCCTAATCTATTACTGCCTATTCAGAACACTAAACTAATACATAAAAGGAAGCAGTTCTGCCCGTTGTGCTTAATAGTTGGGAGGTGGCTAAATCCTAATAGTAACAACCCTTTCTCACAGTATCTTTTAGAGCAGATTCCTTTTCACTAGTGCAGATTTGGCTTAATGTGTTTATCTCCTAAGATGAATTTTAGATTGTGCTGCCATATGCTTTTAATTGAAAGCAGAAGATGTCAAGGACAGAGTGTATGGGTAGTGGTTTGGGTTTTTTTTATGGAGCAGTTTCTCAATGCAGAGGAGCAATCAGTATTGTATGGTGATCCAAACAAAAAAAACCTCTTTGTAGCAGAACAGCTGATCATGAAGAGTAACTGTGCTTTAATATGGTTGTGTATTGCAAGAAACAAAACCAAACTGAAGTTTGAGAGTACTAGCAATTTTTAATTTAGCAGACTGGAAGCCAGGGCAGCTGCAGAGAACACATAGAGCTCACAGGGAGCAGCCTAACACCCTTCGCAGTGTTCCCACGCTGAATGACTTAAACACAACCATCACATACTCAGGTTTTACATTGTGGTGTTCTTCCTAGTCAGTAAAGGCAACAGCATTTTAAATTGCTTCATTTCTTAGTGATTAAGTAGGGGAAAGGTCCACAAATACAGGGTCTGCCTTGRTGTTATCAAAGCACTCTCATTTAATTATCCATCACTTTTTTTTTTAATCTTTGACTATATATTTTATTTTACTGATGTTCTGACTTCCAGGATGTAGAGTAGAAGAGTCCTGTTAATAGCAATGGCTTACCATATGCATGATCTTGTATCAGTAGCGGAAGAGTGGGGCGAATGGGGGAGAGACACAGGCTTGTGCAGCATATGTAGCATCATTTACTGTTGCTTAATGGTTATGAACCGGTAAGCAGTTTTCATTCCAGCACTTGAAATCTCAGCTGCTTCACCTCTGTGGTTTCCTTTGAGCCTACTCAGTGCTGCCAGTAAGGACTCCTTTCAAATGCCTATCTTAAATCTTCAGCAGCGAATCCAAATACCAGATGGGTAGTGAGAGGGTGTGTGCTAATTGTGTGACCATGTGAAGACACCCCTAGGTGCATGGAGCAGTAAGAATGAGTGACAAGGACTGTCAGGGAACGGATTGCTTTTTGAGCCCAAGTGCCGTGTTAAACCAGTGAAGCGTCTTTAGGAATGTCTTCTTACCAAATTCACTTCCAAAGCATGGTGCTGTTTAGCCTCTAAATGCATTGATAACAATTGTAAGACTAAAACTTGGCTTCAGAGGGGATCAGACTTCTTGTACTAGTGCCTTCGGGCTTCCTGGTGAGCCTCTTCAGTCACATTGTTCCAAAATGTCTTAGGAAACTTGAAGTACTGCATTTCCTAACCATCATTTTCTCAAAGATCTTATTCCTTTATTGAATGTCTATTTTGGTTTAGTTCTTTTGGCTTTTTGCTTTTTTTCTAGAAGAATAGGAAGTTCAGCTTTTTTTAAAAAACAAGACAAAAAAAAAAAAAAAAACACCCAACACAACTTCTAGAAGGGATATGACCAGAAGGGATTGTGTCCAAAATACTGTTGCTTCTAACTCAGTGCTTCAATCCTCCAGTTGGATCAGTGTTCAGAGATGTAGGGTGTTAATGCCAAGCAATTTCTTTCTGAAGCAAATCATCAGTGCTGCTGCTTTTTATTTTTGAGCCATGCCTGTCATATGTGACAATTTGGGGTTTGTAATGGGTTTTTGTACTGTTCACTGTATGCTTGGAACATCAGTCACATTTGATGTAACATCGTGCACTCTCCTATTTGACACATTCATTGTTTTTGTTGTTCTGGCATGCAAGGGGATCTGGAATCTTGGTTTTGTGTGTTAAATTTTGGGATAGTAGATCTGCATGTGATATACCTCACAGAACTGCTAGTTAATATATCAACAAAATAGTAAGCTAATATTACAGGCAGGCTAGTGAATTACCTCCCCTGCTATGCAGTGGCTGCATAGGCAGACTTAGGACCCAGTCACTGACATTTGCTGTGCTAGCTGTCTTTATTATCTAGTTGCTGCTTTCATGGGTAAACCATTTCCAAAGGGAACCAGTAGCCGTGTTGTCCGTCACGGCACAATTGGCAAATGCAACATGTTTCTTCGTCTTTGGTTTATGTAGGGGACCAGAGCTTTCCTCTGCTGGGAACATGGCAGCAGCAAGCTCCTGCTGACCTCAAGTTTTAGGCTGCCCTTTTTTTTTTTTTTTTTTTTAATACGTTCAGCGGGGTAAAGCTTAGGGCTGGGGTGATTCCTGTGATCCTGTCCTCCAGGACACTCAGTTGAACATGAATAGTAGCAAAAATGAAGGCAATTGGATGCATTGGAGGGAGAAGGTGTTTAGACATCACTCTGAAAAGGCAAAGAGAAATCATGTGCTCTATTTTTAGACAAATACTGCTTTGTAAATAGAATATTTGTATACTTACAAGTAGCTAGAAATACAGTAAAATAATTTGAAATGCATAGGAAAAATGTACCATTTAAAGAATCAGATTGCTAACAAGGCTCCGTGTACCATAAATCTATCGAGAGCTTCCCATGTAAATAGCATGTTCTGTTCCACCATAGCCTTTGATGAAGCCTTAGGTGCAAATGGCATTAGTATTTCTTACACAAAGAAAAGTCCTAACCCCTTATGCACATATGTGCTTACATCATCATGTACCTATGTGCATATTGCAGAGGAAGTTGGCTTGCAATTCCCAAAAAGTGATTTATTCGGAGCCCTGTACTTGAATATATACCTTCTGAGACGTAGTTTAATCTAGAGGAAACAGCTGCTGTCTGTGCTCCTCCCAACACACTACACAGAGTTTGTGCTGCTGTGCATTAAGCAGTGCCCTGTGTGCCTGCTCAGAGATGCTGTTGGCAATTCACAAGATTTGTTGTCAGCTGCTTCTTTGCTCTTTCCTTAGCAAGCCTGGAAACACACTCCCAGATCCCAAATGCCAGACACGGATTCAGAAATGTTGGAGTGTTTAAAAACTAATTTCCTCATGTCTTAAATTTTTAAATCTCTCCTTAGAAGCTGGAAAACAGTTTCTCCCATAACAATTTTCTTTCCTCTCCTCCCCCATTTATATAACTCTGGATTTTCCCCGGTGTTTCTAAGATAGCCAGTGTTTGTTTCCTTTTTGCATGTTATGCAAACAAACCTCAGATGACATTGGCAGGGGTTTCTGTAACTTTACAAGTTGTCCCAGGGTGCATGACAATACTTCCTCCCCACAAAAACATCTCTTAATTCCTTCTGCTTTTACAACAAAAAAGTCTCCAGAGAACTTTTGTTTCAGAGAGCAGGGGCTCAGCATCCCCATGCAGGTGAGCTGGTCTAATGGCAGGGTGCTGCATGAGAGGATGGGGTTAATCTCTCTGCAGCCTCACCCTCTTCTTGTGCCAGCAATTCCCCAGGTGACTTTGTGGTGCAGCAGAGCAAATGGCATCCTTATTTTTTAATGTGATATCCAATAGAATCTCTAGGTAGATTTTTGGACGGTCCCAAATCTGCACTTCAGCTGTTGTTAGCTGAAAGCAAGCTCCAGTGGAAGTGTATGCACAACTTCCATGAGAAGGTACAATATCTTTGCAACTCAGTTGGTCYCATGTTGTGCAAAATGTAATAAGTAAAACTCAGCCAGGGACAAAGCAAAAAATGAAATGTTCTCATTTTCATTATTTGGGCTGAGAAAAATTAAAAAAATAAAATAGCTCAAGCAGAGCAAAGTAAAATAGAAACTGGTAAGGTCTCACACTTTTTAGTAGCAATACAATAAAAAAAGAATCCTTGAACATCACTTTGTCAGTGTTTCCTTAATACGTGATTCAAGAGTGGCTTAGAATGAACAACATTTTATGCTTCATGGCATGTCCGAAAAGTTTTTAAAGCAGGGGATAGCAAAAAAAGAAGATAACTGAATCGACTCGCATCTGACATCTTACCTGAAGGTAACAGTAATTTGAACTTTGATCCTGTTGTGGCACACAAAACAGCGGAGCTGGTGGAGTCATACAGGTCATCTGGAAAAAAAAAAGTTGTACTATAATGCTGTAACTTTTAAAATATATACTGTGAACAGGTTCAATGGTTTTTTTAGCTCTTTTTATACCGTATTTTTTACAGCATAAATCATTTGTTTAGAGATGTTTTTATGTTCTGTTTTTACAAAGATTTTAATGGACTTTTGTTTAATAGTAGTGAAAATATTGTTTGCCAATTTGAAATAGTCATCTATAGAAATTAATTCTGAGAATAAATCAATAAATCAAGCTGACAAAATAGTCTTCCTAACACACTAAATCTAATCAGTCTTCTAACATATTTCTGTTGCTGAATGATACTGAAGTTTTCCAGCTTCCAAATCTGCTATTGAAAAAATATTTCTTTCACAATTTAAGCAAAATCATCACAAGGCACTTTAATGAAGTTGTAGCATACCAAGTAAAATATAGATTCAGCAAAGTGTATCAACGTGAAAATTTATCAGCTAAGCAGTTAAACAAGTGCATGCTTGAAAAAGAAGGCATGGGATCATGTTGGGGAAATAATATTCCAGTGTGGCAGATGACATTTAAGACTAACCTAACACTAAGATACCAACTTTGCATACGTTTTAAACCTAGTTTGCTTGGCTCTTGTAACTCCTGTTGTATTGCTTGGGTGTCGAAAAATACGCATGTATTTAACAATTTTACCATAGTATTGCCATGGAATTTAATAAATATATTTTCTTACACTCTTACATGTTTTGATATTCTTTGCTTGCATGTTTATTTTTAAGTAAGAGTTAAATTCTGCTTATGCTCCAGTACAAACAGTTATTTTAATTTTGTGCCAGAGTAAATAACCACAGGATCTGGCAAGCACAGCCGTGACTTCTTGATCGGGAGAGCAAGTAGTAACGTGGGTATTCTCAGAGCAGCTTCTCCTAAGCACAGCATGCTGTAGTGTGTACATACATGGTTCACTGAAGCCCTCCTGTTCCTGCCATGCGATGTGATGATARGAAGAAGGCCAGCTGACTTACCGGTGTCCTCCTCAGCTTATGGCTCTTAACACAGCTGGGGTTTTGAGATGTGATTTCCCTGCAGGCTTGGGCTGAGGGCTTGCAGAGATGAGCAGCTGGAGGCTCTCCATGGTGGACARGTCTGTGTGGTGGACATCCCTATTCCAGGATAAAGGATGCAGGAAGAAGGGGCCCCGGCTGCACACTCTGGGGTTGGTTTGGGTGACATAGGACACTTTCTCAGTGTGTTTTAGTGGAATGGAGATGATCAGCTTCTATGGTGGCTGTAACATGGGCCTTATGTTTGAGGCCATTTATGTCACAGCAATTATTTGTTGTCTTAGCAACAGCCAAGGAATTTTGTGGCTCATCTAACCATGGCGTCTGAACTAGAGAGTGGCACACGGGCTTAGCAGGGTGCAGACACCCACATGCCACATCACAGCATGCCACGTGAAGCCATCATTGCATGGCAGCACTGTGCTCTCTCCATCTCTTTGGAGGCAGTCTCAAAAGTCAGAGGGTCAATTCTGTGTCTTGCAATAGCAGGTTGGGGCAGCTTATTGCTATGACAGCAACTAGGCAGGATGTGTGAGCTCCACTGAGCACTGGGGAGGTGCGGGAACAAGGGTACTAAGTGCTTTAAGCAGGACTGAAGAGTACTGCTCTGAAAAGACTGAAACACGTAGAGCGGTGGAAATGAGGAAAGGCTTCGATTGTTCCAAAGGTGAAATCCCACAGCTGCGCTCTCAAGCCCTGCAACTGCTTTGGCCAGTGCAGGAACACCAGGCATGAGCTCAAGACAGGTCTCACTCCATCATCTGGCCCTCAGGTCTAAAAGAAGTAAAAGGATGATGGTTTTGCAGCATCTTCTGAAGGTTGTTCAGATATAGCTCGTTCAAACTTTGGCAAAACCAGACTAATCCTGTTGGGTTTGGTATTTAACACAGCTCAGGGACAGCTGTGGCTCACTGTCCATTGGCCTGGAGGTACTCATGCGATAGCAGCACCAGAGGAACATGGAAGCAGCAGGTTTCTTCGCAGGGACGGAGCTGTGTCACGTCCACAGTGGGTGCAGACCAGTTAGCCCGGGCTGTGCTCTGCCACTGCAGAGCGAACGTGCGAGAGCAGCTGAGAGCTCTGGCCCTGGCAGCGGCGAGGTGGGTCTGACCCCTCCACGGACACCCCATTCCCTGCCCTGGCGCAGGACGCTCAGCTGTGGCGAATGGCCCCGCCGCGTGCCTTGCCCACCCGCAGGGTGTGCCGGCGGGGTGCACGGGTGTGCGGCCCCACGCCGGAGCTGATTTACACCGGGGGTAGGTCGGGGGGGTTCTAGTCACTAAGCCAGCACAGAAATCGGACGCTGACGGTATCCTGCCGTGTTGCATTTCCAAAGCACAGCCACTGTTGGTGAAATACCCCAAGCCAGTTATGAGCTGGAGCTTTTAATTTTGGGTCCTGCTTCAGTCCTGCTTTGGGTGCATTTATGAGGTATCCGGGAACTACAAATACAGTCACTTCTACAAAGTAAATAAAATCACAGAGTCTGAGTTTCACGTAGAGTCGCAGCCGTTCAAAGAAAATAAGTTGTGCTACAAAATCACAGCAACCAAGTTCGAAGGTTGGGTAATGATGGAGCGTGTGGACTGCCCCGTTTTTCACCGTCGGGACAAGCGTGGGGAGAGGGAATCTCTCTTTCCTGGCCCTGTTCCAGCATGCATCCTTACCTTCTGCTTGACTCCCTGTGCTGTCAACGCTAGCTGCTCCTAATGTGGCACCGGCTGTAGCATTAGCATCCATCATTTCCCTGCATTTGCAACTGCAAAAAGTTATTTTGAACATGTAAATAAAGGTTAAGAGTCCCAGTGTTTGAGGCATTTGTTAGTGCTTAAAAAAAACCCCTGTGTTTTGGTAAGAGCAATCAGAAGTTTAAATGAAAGTTGCCTAAAATTGGTGATTTCATTTTTGAATTCTGCTTTGCTGACTGACAGCAATAAAAGCTGTAGTGAGGAAATAAATGGAAGCAAAAGAAATTATAAAGAAAATATTTAAATATTGCCTCTCCGGTGTCTTCAAAAGACAGGAAAATTGAGGGAAATTCCACCGTGCCCACAAAAAGTGACCACGTACACTGCCACTATTCCCACTAGGAACTATTTAAGGGTCTGCAAAACAAACAAAAAAGCGGTTGGAAAGCTGCTGGTTTGTGAGTGTGAACGTGGGGTGTCCATGCTCAGCAGCCCCATTTCTTCCACACTGTCCCCATACGTCACGGTAACGTACGGTGCTGGAAAACGTGACCTGTGGGGACGGTGTTGAAAGAACCGGCACCATTGTTTTCCTAGCAAGGAAGATTGAGGGAAGCTTAAAAAAGAAATAGGGGGAGTAGAGGAACAACATTGTCTTTGTCCCATGCACAATAAAGAAAAATGCTCTGGCAGTGAACGGGCATTTGAGAGAAATAAGGGCAGTCGGTCGCAGCACTGCCAGGCAGTCTCTGTCACAGGGGTTTGGGAAGAGGGCACTCACAGACGAGTCGGGTCGTGTCCCTGGGGGCAGAAAGCCAGGCCCTCGCAGAGCTGTGGCGATCGCAGGAGCTGGCGCCGGACTGTCACTCGTGTGAGCGCAGGGGCAGGGACACATCATCACCCGACGAGGGGACCAGGGGTGCCCACAGTGACTCAAACCGATGGAAAAACAGAGCGGAAGGGAGGGATGCGCTCGCCGGAGTGGGCGATGCGCTGACTTGGACATCAGAGCAAGGTGTTGCTTCGGAGAAGGGAAAACCCCACTGTGTGCATACACACCCCCCAAGAAATAAAATGCTAGAAGAGACACATCTGGCTGATCGGATGTGGATGCTGCTCTCCATGAGTCAACCACGGCTGCACTTTATCCAGTCCTTTAAAGTGAGGAGGTTTGCCTCTTGAGAGGTGATGCTGTGGCAAAGGGAGCTGCACATGCAGAGCAGGGGCGATGCATTTCCCACCCAGTTTATTTTGCATTATCAACAGAATGAAAACGTTTTCTCAAAAGCAAAGCCTGACTGATAAAATAGTAACTTTAACAGGCACCTGTGGCAGGCTAATGCGCCAAATGGGCAGCTCCCCATCCCTGGCAGCCCCATCTCTTCTTCGTCTCTTTGCTCCCAGGGGTCAGCCTGGGATCACTGGGACAGCAAAGAGCTCCTGGCCCCTCACCTTTGACCACCCAGGGCACACCAGTGCAGCAAGAATTTGCTTATCATGGGGACCATTGGTAAGTCTTGTCTGGCTTTAGTTCCCCTTGATGTCTCTTTTTGCTTGCCTTTTTTTTCTTTTTTTTTCTTTTATTTATTTTTTTTTTTTTGTTCTTCCCCCCCCCCCCCCCCCCCTTTATTTTGCTTTATGATGACCTGAGTAAACCTAACTGCTATTCCCAAGTGGCTGGTCCCCAGGGAGATGGAGGCGTGTTGGAGAGCGCAAAATAGGCTGTGCCCTGGGCAGGGCGAGGGGCAGGCAGGGAGCAGCTCTGCCCGACTGCCGGTGCCCAGCCCAAAGCCTGACTCGGCCCATCCAAGGCTGGCACGAAGAGGGGTGTTCAGCCTAGAAAGTGGAGCGGGATGTCTTTTGGGATAAACGTGGAAAATCCGGAAAAAAGCTATGGACTGCAATTTTAGGAAGGCGATTAAATTGCAAAGAGAGGCACAAGCACCTGGGACTGCTGTATTCATTGCCGGTTTGCACAGGTAACTGCGGCAAAAGGACAAGGCTCTGTCAACAGGCATGAGTTCGTCCTGCAGCACCAGGGTCATGCCAAACACCTGATATGGCCTGAGCAATAAATATCGTGATTAATAGATGGCCGTGGAGACAGTGAGCAGCACATCCAGGCCAGTTCCTGGGAAAATGACTAAGCTCTCTGCCACGCACCGTCCGCCTTTTGCCTCTCCTTCCCCAGCCCGGCATCGGGGGGATGGCCAAACCCCACATCTGGTCAGATGTTCCTGTTTCTGGAACTTTTTCCTGCTCAGCCCCTTGAGTGGAAACCCCTGCCTCTAACCCAGCCCCTAGCTTCGCCAGGGAGACTGGAGATGTGAGTGCGGGATGTTTCCCTCTTTGGAAGTTTCTCAGACTATTTTTAAAAGGATGCAGAAAGGACTTTTTTTTTTTCTTTAAAGGACTCAAACCCCAGAGCGTCTTTGCTGTTCCCTCGATTGGCCAGCACTATGCAGCTGTGCCACTCATCCTCAGCCTGTGTCGCAGCACGGTGATGCCGCCAGCTCCGAATTCCCGTGGAGTGATACGCACAGTTGGAAACAGGCATTTAGGGAGCTGCCATTTGTTGCTATTCCTTTTCCACAACAGCAACGGAGGTATTTCCTACCCACTCCCCCCTACCCTGAGTTTCAAAAAGTGGCTTTTGTTCTGGAGAAGATTGCCTTGTACCAAAACGCCTGTTATTCTGCAGTAAATTATCTTAAAATAGAGACCTCTGCTGCCAGATGTTTGTCTTGGAGCTGCTCTCCAAACCCTGCGACAAAAATGAAAGGATGGGAAAGGCAAGGCACATGTGACAGAGCAGAGGCTAATGCCATTTCTGGACCCATGTTGTCCCCTGTCACCGGCAGCACAGCATGTCCCCAGGACTTGGGGTACAGCCATCCAGATCTCCCTACCCTGTGCCAGGTCAGGATAGGTCACTACCATTTGGGAAACCCCCCCAAGCACATAGAACGTGACTCTTTCCTCTCCAGCAGCCAGCGGCTGAGACACAACCCAAGCACAGGCTGTGTCTGACCACTGCTGCAGGGCTGTTGCAGCGAGCAGCCAGCAAGACCTTCAGCCTCCAGAGGTTTTAGTTTTTACCGTTTTTTAAACTCTGCACATTTTCCCTTTATAGCCCGTGGCATCAAAGTCCCTCTACTTTCGTTTTAAAGCCACATCTTGATCATATACTTTACCCTGCTTTTTCCCAACCATGCACAGCTCCCTAAGCCAAACAAAACTGTGCTTCTCCTGGAAGGAGAACCATGCATGTCTCCAGCTCCTCTGTAAGCTGCCCATGTCTTCTACAGACAGTTTTTCTGAAGCATGATTTGAAAAGGAGGCAGAGCACAGGTGCACGTTACATGCTGGCACCACCATGTATTTTTCTGTTCCCTTCTATTTCTAACGAGTCTGAGTATTTGTTTTTGACCACTGCTGCCATGTCTACAAGCAGCAGGAGATCCCTCACCTAAGTGATCAAGGTATCCCTTTCAGCATGCAGAAGAAGGTTTGGGGTCTCCTTGGCAGTTATTTTGCATGTGCCATTATCCAGTACCAGCTATTCTTTTTCCCACTCGAGCCTGCAGCTGCTCGTGGGACGAGCCTCAGGAACGTGTTTTAGCTCCCCGGGAGCTGGGAGCACCCTGGGCACAGTAAAAATGCAGCAGAAACCTCCTGATCTCCATTGCCTTTGCCACATCAGGTCCTTTTAACTCACAGGCATTCAGACGAGCCTGCACCGCTGAGGAGGTTTGTGCTTCTCCCGCTGCCGGCACGTGGCGAGCCATGGGGTGCCCCGCTGCATGGTGGGTCTCTCTTCTCCCCCCTGATGGCTCACTGATCTGCTTCGAACCAAGAGTTAAGGAAGAAAAATCTCCAAACTATGAAATTCTGGACCATTTCCCTAGTGTCTCGACAGCACTCTGTTTGCCTGCTTAAACTACAGTTTGGCAATCAAGGTTGCATAAGTGTTGGGCCAGTGCCTAGAAAACATTTTATTTTAAGAGGACTGTGACCCACCAAGGTCTCTTGCACACCCCTTTTCTCATTTTTCAGAAAGAAAAAAAAAAAAAAAAAAGTCATTTATAATACCACATTAGCAAGCATTTGCTCTTTTTTTTCCTAATCTTTTAATCTGTTTAAACCAGGAAAGCTTCGTAATGTACAATTTTAAACTGTCAAAATTTACAAAACAAAAAGAGTCAGATTTAAAACTGGTCATAAGTCACAAATATCCCCATCAAAACTTTATGATACAGACATTAAGCCTCCTGTATACCAAATTTAAACCACAGGTCACTTCGCTATTTTTAGGAAAGTGTGCAAAGAGCTAATTGTATAGTACATCTAAATGTTAAAAGTTATACCATGTAAGCAGATCTGTTGCTGCTATAAAAAATATACAAGTATAAAATTACTTCTACAAAATTGGTTCATTGATTTTGTTGCCTGTAATAAAAAAAGCAGACTTCAAGAACTTTCCTCCTAAACAAACAACAATATTTYGAAACCAGTCACCGTAGCTGTTATTTACACAGGATGAAACATAATTTAGCTAAATCAGAGAGCGGTAAGGAGAACTGCTTGTTCTGGGACACACATTTGAATGCATAGATACATTGCCTGATGGTGTATTGTTGAACAGCACAGTCATTGTACCACTGCAAGGTGGGATGAATGCAGGTGTTTCAAGACTGCTTTCTCTGATATTACAATGATAACCTAAGGACCACAACACAGTCATTGAGCTACTCATAACATCACACATTTCTTTGCCATTTGCACGGATGCTTTAGCGTTCGCTAAACACTTAATGGGTAGAGGGGATGGTTCCTACACAAAATACTCAGTTTGGTTTGGTCAGCAGAGGAAAGGAGAAGGAAAAATGTTCTTTTTTCTTTTTAGGTTTCCTTTGGCTCTGTCACCTTCCCAGATGGCGAACATGGGCCTGCCATGAAGGGCTATGGCAGCCAGCCCGCACTTAGCCACACACGCAAGCACACGACGGGTCCTCGGCACCGGGATTCCTCTCTTGTCACTTGGTCCCACACGTGTTGATGTTCTTCCCATCGGCAGCATCCTCCACCAGCGAGATGTGGTAATCGGTTGAAAGCGTGAGGTGGGAGATGCAGCCCACCAGGCCCCGCATGTACTGCCTGTTCGTGTGCAGGGCTATTTCCCTCATGCCACCTGCGGGAGAGGCAGCGATGAGAAACTCTTCACTGACACGGGTGTCTGCTCCTGTTTGGCAGACTGAACGCCCAGCAATGCCATTAGCCTTCCTAGTGCACCTCAGAAGTGGATTTTTATTTACAGCTTGGTCTGTGTTTTTTTAAATACAGCTTTTAATCGCTTAGAACCATAGAATCATTAAGGTTGGAAAAGACCTTTAAGATCATCGAGTCCAACCGTCAACCCAACACCACCATGCCCACTAAACCATGTCCCGAAGYGCCACATCTACATGTTTTTTGAACGCCTCCAGKGATGGTGACTCCACCACTTCCCTGGGCAGCCTGTTCCAATGTTTGACTACCCTTTCGGTGAAGAAATTTTTCCTAATATCCAATCTAAACCTCGCCTGGTACAACTTGAGGCCATTTCCTCTTGTCCTGGCACTAGTTACTTGGGAGAAGAGTCCAACACCCGCCTCTCTACAGCCTCCTTTCAGGTAGTTGTAGAGAGCGATAAGGTCTCCCCTCAGTCTCCTCTTCCCCAGGCTAAACAACCCCAGCTCCCTCAGCCGCTCCTCATAAGACCTGTTCTTGAAAGTACAGAGAGGATAAGCAGGAGATAATAAACTAGGATGCTAATAATTCATTGCAGCAATTGTGGCATCAGTAAGAGCTGAATAAGCTTGTGCCCAGATTCCCAGTAAGGTGCAGGGTTTGCAGCTGCCACTCGCTGTTTCTCTGTGTACTTGCTGGGGGTACCACAGTGYACCCACGGTGCTGGTCCCTACCAGTCCCCCCATCTCACCCAGAGAGGCTGCCCCACAAAAACCAGGCTGTAGAGGACCAGAGGCTGCCACCTGAAGCCTTCACYTTGAGATGGACGGAGCTGGGATGCCCTGCCTTGCAGCTGACTTCGCAAACATGAAAACGTACCTGGATCCTGAATGCAAATGGTGGGCACTCACCTACATAGAGATCTCCATTGATGTTTAACTGCCTCATCTTTCCAGGGGATTTACCGGTCCTGGCACCATAATCGTCCACGGTTACTTTGCCAGACTGTCCATCTCTGAAAGGAAAAACACACTGCTGTCATGCATCCAGCCTACAACTGGGTGGGAGGAGGAACAGCAGCATCTCCCCCTTGCTGGGAGACCAGGGCGACCCAGTGCTTGGCAAGGTTCACGGCGAAGGCTTGGGACCGATGCTGGGCAGCCCCACAGACAGCAGTGTGCTATGGCAATCCAGACCCTTCAGGGTGGTTTTTCTCCAGGGACTAAGATGTCAGAGACCTGCAAAGGGTAGGGGACACATTTGTGGAGGAGAAAAAACTGGGAAAGAAGTATATTGCACAGCTGGGCAAGAGGGGATGCTGGACAGGTTCTGAAGTGTTGTTAAAAATCAGATGCAATATAAAAAGTAAASAGCAGAAGCTTCAACAGAAGGGAAGAAATAGGCAAGCTAGGGTAAAACATACTTATAAGCAGATTTGTTTCTTACTAGAGCTTTTAGGCCACTTCCATTTCATATACGGTCAATAACCACATTGACAGAAGAGCCACTTGATGGGCTCCTATGCTCACTGAATTTGGTGACAAGTTGTGCTAATGTTAGCCTGCGATTTCCAGGGAACTGACATCTCATGAAGAGAGGGATGCATGCTTTCCCTGCTGGGCACACTTGCCTCCCATGAGGTAGTGAGTTATAAATACGAGTTATATATACACTGCAAGATGTCTGCACCTCCTCCAAATAGAAAAAGCACTGTCCGTGCTCCAGTGCTTGTGCCAGCCCGCAAAATGCTCACTGGGGAATTTCAAAATGCAGACATTAAAGAAAAATACTCTTATCCCAAATGGTATGGGTTTAAGAGAATGTCTGTTACAGCCCCAGAATAGCCCTGCGTGACTTTGGCAGCCTGCCTTAACTGTGCTGAGTTTCAGAGTTGGCACTGTCACCTCTAATACAATAATCTTTGTGTACATCGTCCTGAAACAGCCAAGTTGCTAACAGTTCAACTAAGCGATGTGAGAGCATGGAGCTGCAGTGATTCACACCCAACCAGCATCCACACATGCCAGCCAGCACCTTTAATGGCAGGGCAGCTCCAAAACGCCTCCCAGATGAAACACGGTCACTTACCGAACAGCCTTGACTCTGTGCCACCGTCCGTCGCTGAAAGAGCCATTCACTGTGATGGAAGCAATGCCGCTGCCCAAATTGTAGCTACAATTAAAAAAAAATAAAATCATATTGCCTCCCTTGCAAAGACTGTCTGCCTGCCAAATTGCTCAGATGTCCTTACTCTGTGCCCCATTCACCTGCTCAGCCCCAAGAGCAACCCTTATGGCTCAGACTTTGGAGAGACTGGCAGAGTCCTTTGGAAGCCCAGCAGTGATGCGCTTATTTTGCAAAGTCAGCTCATGGAGCAACAGGCAAAAAACTCCCTCCCACCCAGGTCAGAGTGGGTACCATCACCAGCATCCCAAGGGAGCATGGCAGTTCCTCTCTGAAACAGGAGGTTATGAAGGTCAGTGACCTACAGACCTTTGGCCTACTGGGAGAGAGCAGTGGGAGGTTGCAAACACGGTTAATAAATAAACTAATACAAGAGCAAATAAGCATGTGACCTATAACAGATCTACAAATCATCTGAATTATAGAGAGGGTTGAGACCTGTGATGTTAGAAAGGATGAAGACTAATAAATAAACGCAGAGATAATCATGAAGTTTCGTGCTTCAGTTGCAGCTCTGATTATTTCTTTGTGTTTGCTGCTACTAAAATTACTCAGCAGACATAACATCCCCATTATGTTTACACTTCAGACATCTTAATTTCTGGGTCCCAGAAACTTGGGCCAACCTTCACAAAGGGGAGGTAGATGCTACACACAGTGAGCTATTGGGTGCTCAGCTGCCTAAATAAGCAGGATGAATTAGCCTGAGCTGCTGCTGCTAGCCTTCTGCCTGTACCAAGCTTGAGAGTTTAAAGCCAACATCACCCCTTCAGAAAAGACTGAACTGGCAATTAAGTTCATGGCTGGGGTTAGATACTTGAGAACAGCACATTAAGTTGTCAGCTGCCCAGAGAAAAATGGTTGTCCTAAATTTGAGTCCTCCCCAGAGGCTTAGATGAGTCTCAGACAAGCATCTCCTTTCACCCAGGATGCAGATACTAGCCTAGGTTGAGAGCTACAGAAGGATTTGGGTGTTCAGGTTTGTATCTAAGTGTTAGACCTTTGGTTACAAAAATGAGATTCATATCCCTAATGAATGGGGATCCCCTACAATAGTGATAAAACCTTCTACAGAAGCAGGGAGCAACAGAAAGTAATTACAGCAGCAGCTACACTGTACAGGGAACCTACTCTGCTAGGCCATAGGAAATGGGAAAGAAAAGGTGTGTTTTGAATTTCAAACTGGACCAGAACACAGTTATCTAATTTGGGGCTGCAGGAAATTACTCCTGATCAATTTACAGCCCTGGATATTCTCCTGACCTCACCTGTCAAAAGCTGCAAAAGTAGCATGAGGATCACTCTTCGTGAAAGATGATACTTTTTTTCTGCATTTGTTCTTTCACCATCTTCTTCAGTGCTCCCTTTCAGTATGTAGTGAGTGTTTATAAGAGTTTTTGTTTGGGATCTTAAATTTTACACCTTCCTAAATGCGTGCGGAAGGTACAGATATCTCAGTAAAATTCAGCTGTTTCAGTCTAAAACCTTTGTGTATCTTCATCTTTTGGGGATAGCAACAACCCTAATGCACTGTACCTAGAAAACAGACAGAACAGACTGGCCACTTACTACCCAGCATCCTGGAAAGACAGGATCTCACAAAGACATTTTAAAAATGCACCATTTCTGCAGAGTCAGTGAGAAAGCTAAGAGTTTTTGCAAAGTTAACCACAGAAAACCACTTAAAAAAAGCTTTAAAGAAATTAATGTAAATAGAAATGTGCAACTTTGTCTACGCGTCCGTGGTAGCAAACAACCAGGTAAAAAATAGCTTCAAATTAGCTTAAATGATTAACAAAATCTTTTGTCATTTAATCAACAGTGTCTCACAACAGTCCATAATAATGATGGCATTTGTAGTTTGCTATTTCAATATTTGTCTTACACAACCTAAAAGGGTATAATGAGGAAAGACACGGCTTTCAAAAGGCAAGAGTCCCAAAAAGCACCATGCAAAAAGTTGCACAGTCTGCCTAAGTGTCTGCAAGGGAGAAAGCGATTCTGGAGAGAGAGAACACGAGTTCAGCCATTTCCCAACACTCCCCAGTTTCAGCTTTTTGACAGTAATACTATTTGTTTCTTAAACAAGTGGTTCCATGGATGTTGGCAGTAGCAATGCCTGGTGCCAGCTCGGTTTGTGTCACAGGGTTGGATATTTGGGGGTTTGAGAAAGTGGGAGCCCTGCTCCCACGTACGCTCTCTGTGAAGAGTGAGCCTGCAGTCAGCATGGGCGTCAGCAGGGTTTCCTTCCTTGACCCCTGCTCTTTCCTCACACTCTACACTTGCTCTGCTTAACTGAGATGGCAAGGGCTTCAAGAGGCATGGGGGCAGTTACTGACAGTACTCATACCCTCACGGGGTGACTTTTAGAAAAATGTGCTAAGAATCTGATGTTTTAGAATTGGGTGGGACAGAGGGAGTGGGAATGACGCAAAGCTGGCAGCACATTACCTCTTCAACTCACATCCTTTCCCAGGCAACAATGGGACCCATCACTGAAAAAATCCTTGAGGTTGTAATTGTCTCACACTATACCAAAGGACAAGTGCACTGGATGAGTTGTGGAGATTCCTTTGAGCACTGACTGTACTGCATGCAACAAAAATAAGGAATTAATAGTTTACCTGAATATTAGTGCTCCTTCTTGAAGGCCTAGAGAAATGAAATCACTGTTAGGTCGCATGGGACTGTCTCCCCTCCACATCAAAAGACCTTCCTTCATTGTGGTTTTAAACCTCATGAACACATTCGTACTTGATCCTGATACCCTGTTTAATGTAGAAGAAGGAAACAGTAGTAAAATATTGAACTGGGACAGTCTTCTTTCAAACAAACTTAAAAGATGATGGCACTATTTCTTCTTCACTGGTCTTGCTGGTTACTGTCTTGCAACTTGCCTATGTGCTGATGTGTGAGGGACTCTGGTTCACATCCCCATTTCCAGCATTTCAGAGTGGGGGAATTGAACCTGGTCCTCCAGAATCCCAAACACAATAACTGCTGGGTTACTCCACACAAATAAGAGAAAATACTTTTTCTCCCCAAGCCTAGTGTGAAATCCAGTCCAACAAGCAAATTTTGAGAACATCCAGTAGGTTTGCTGCCATCAGAAGCCAGTGGAAGAAGCATAAGAAAGGGCAAATCAGAAAGTCCTTGCAAGTCAGAGGTACTGAGCTGCAGGTGAGGCCATTTGCGAAGCATCTCCTAGCCAGTGACTGAAATACAGGAGATGGATGAATTTAACAACCCAAAATTTTCTAGAATTTGGACATCATCTAGGCTACAGAGCAGCCAAAAAGAAGTTTGAAGACCTAAATTCTAGGCTAAAGCAGGAGTTAAAATCCTTAGTCTCTTCATGGATACCAGCTCTGTATGTCTGTTCTTTGCTCCCAGAAAGCGCACACCAGTCCTTTTCTGTATCAAACGTAAGCTGTGCATACTACCTTTTTAAAAGTTGCAAGATGCTCAGATATTATAACAAACTGAGCCATAAGCGTATGCATAGAATTTTTTTTTTCCCTTGAAATTTAGAAATATGGCAAATACAGCTTAAAACACTTAAATATACATCATCCTTCAACATGAGGCTCCTAGTATTATGTTTAACAAACAGCGTATTTATGTTCACAGGAGATACATTACCTTTTCAGGATATCTGGATTATCATATGTGAGGTAACTACGACCAATAAATTGTGGGATTTCAATTACTTCTGTAATGGCTGAAAAGTAAATAAAACAATGAAGATGAGTGTCATTTAGCTGACATGGAAATGGAAGAAAAAAACAGACAGGATTGTTTTATTGATTTACTCCCGCATTGGCAGGTACCTACTGGTGGCACAGAACTGAGCTGAACTCACAGACTTGTACCTAAATGGGGGGGCAGTGGTTGAGACAGTTTAAACAGCCAACAGTCCCTCTACTTATGGCCTTCATGTCATGGGCCTAATGTATTGCTCCACCGTAAATGTTAGCTCAGGAAAATATGAAGTATTGGGAAAACATTGCAAATTTTATTTTTATCCCTGTTTCCACATTCCTTGATTCTCCGTGCGGTTCAAGCCACCCTCCTGCCAAACCACCCTTTGTTCTTAGTCTAAGAAAGTCCTTCCCAGCTCCTAATGGAGCACCACGTGCACCCCTGCAAAGCGAGGCCTGTGAGCTCCCCATTTTCTCCTTTCATGTATGTGACTTTGCATGGAGGAGCACACAGGGCTTACCCCCAGGGAGCAGTGTGGGGAGAGGCTAACTCTGGGGAGGACATACAGGGTGCCCTTAACCACGTTAGATCTATTGAAAGCAACTGAGACTATGCTAAAGGCTGTATGACAGAGGCTGCAAACCCTCTTGGTGCGTGCATCCGCCATGCTGCAGCGCTGCCTTGGAGGGTGTTTTGCTCAGAGCTCACCGGTGTCCCACGCACAGCAGCTCCCACTTCTCTAGGGACAGCCCCTGGCACAGCTGTGGTGTACAGCTGCTGGGACGGCAGCATGCATTGCAACCAGAGCTGGAGCTGGCGTACTGCTGCCCGTGGAGAAGACTTTGGCAAAATGACTCAGATGTGTGATTTAAATCACTGAACATAACCGATACACAGCCTTCGGTAGGCTATGAGCACAGGCCTGAACAGATTGTCTTTCAAGTGAACATCCTACAGTTTGCTGCTGATCTCTCATAACTGACTGCTGCATTAATATAAGCCAGTTTTATAAATTCCTTAAAATAGCTGCCTTCATCCTGTTTTCTTCTTGAGAACRAATCCCTTCAACCCACAGATAATCCCATCTATATAAATATCAAGCTTTTCAGGGCGTGGATGCTTGCTTTCTTTGTGCAACGCAGAGGCTGGCTGAGCTTTAAGAGCTCACTGTAACACAGATATGCAACAATTGCCATAGTCTGACAGCCAACAACAGCAATATGAAATTTAGGTCCAAGACTGAGAATTTTAGATAGTGACAAACGCCTGTTTTCATCCGTAGTGAAATCAGGAAAGCCGCCTAATGTGACTAAAGAAACCACCACAGGCGGTCCACAGCCTGCCAGGTCCTTGCAGCCTGCCAGCGTCGTTGGAAGATTGCAAAAGATGTGTTACACTCAGCCAGATATTCCTCGCCAGGTCTGACGCTTTCTGCACTGGACAGTCTCTGACCACGGCGGAGAGCAGCTGAGTGTGAAAGGAGCCCTTCTTTCCCTGTCACGTCCCGCACCGGCACTAGAGCCCCGCTGCTCTTGCTCTCCGCAGGAGAAGGTGCCCGTGCCATGCAGCAGCCTTTGCCCTTGCTCTAGCACTCTGATTTCCTCTATGGAGCTTGATGGGCATTTATCTCTGCTTGCTCTTCTGTATGCTCTTCACTCATTGCACTGAATCTGACCGCAGAAAACCAAGTAAATTTTAGCAGGATCTTTGCAACTGGAAGGGAACAGGGCCAGCAAGAAGATCTAGGACTAAACACCTTCACTCTCTGCTCATCACGATTCGGCAGAAAGGCACCAAAGCTCTCATGACAAGCAGGAGTGAGCTCTGAACTGCAGGGCAGCCTAAAGTGGCACCTACCCCTACAAAACACTCAGCCAGCTGCCTGGCCCCGCTGCTTTACGGATACAGGGACCAGCTCCACAGCCACTGCTCTGCGCTTGGGAGGTGCTCTGGATGCAGTTTAAAATATCAACAGGATGAGGTTTAAAGAAGTACTATATAACCCCAGAAAATATTTTGTCTTATTGACAGAAGCTTCCCAGGTTTAATGGAAATCCAGCATCCAGCTTGCTAGAGCAGACACAGGTGCACAATGACAGAGCAGTTTTCACATCATTTGCAGTACTTACTGTTTAGGCAGTAACTTCCACACTCTGCAGTGAGTCAGCACAAAATAAAACAAGAACATTCTCATTTTATTTTTCTAGCATAAAAATCTCCCTTCATCCAATTTCATGCCCACCTTTCTGCAAATACGTGATCCCCGCTTCCCATTTGCATAAGCAACTATAATCACCTATGAAGGTAGCACTCTTATTATTGTTTTGCCCCAATTTGCCTGCTCAAAACACACAAAGGTGCAGACAGGTAGGACCAGCACCAAACCCCTCTGCTAGTCCTAGTTTTCATATCCCAGTGACTCACCATGGTTTACCCAGGGATCAGCTCTAACCAGGGGAAAGCAGCAGTTCACTGTTCTACTCCATCTTACAATTAAGTATAAAAATACCTTTAACACTCCCCGCAGCTTGGACAGAAGATATAAAACCCAGCAATGCCAGCAGAAACTCTATTGAATCCTCGGCCAATGATCCATTATGATATGAATCAATATCTATATACCGCATGCCATCATCATTTAAGTTGAGTTTTAGAAGTGGCATGTGCAATTTTGGAGACTGAGGTGCAGTCCCTCATAAGCACTTTGTTTTTTCAGGGTGTGGGGTTACAGCAGGATGGAGACTGCATCTTCAGCCTCTCACATACCAGCTGAGTGCACTAACCAAAACCCCGTTCTGAAATAGGACACACACATGCATCCTGCCTTAGCTGTGTCTACACCCTACCGAAGAGACACAGGTAAGGATTAATTTGAGAAATCTGTTCCAGGTGCATCAAGGTTGTCATGGACTGAGGTTCAGGAGGGACCTCCATGCTCTCTGCAACTCCATCTGTAAGAACTTGGATTTTCAGTGGCAGCTGAGGCTGCATAAGTGCAGGGGTGTTGAGAGGCACCTGAACAGCAGCCACAAGCAGCAGGAACAGAAGACAGGTGACTTGTGCTTTTGGACACTCTTAAAAATTCATTAAGGTTGGATTCTCATAGGAAGCAACGCCCAGGATCCAGTCTAAGCCAAAGGTGCAAGGTGCTTCAGACTGCCTCGGAAAGCCTGGACACCCATTGAGGTTTCGACAGGGAGGAGAGCGGCGGCATGCCAGCCGAGCAGCAGCGCTGCTGGTGCCACGAGGCAGGTGAAGCCGTGGGCAGCTCGGCACCCTGCTCTTGGGGCTTAGGACAGGTCAGAAGCAGACGAGCGGTGAGGAGCTGTGGCCCGAGCGATGCACAGGAGCTCACTGAACCGGCAGGCAGTCACAGACCCAAGCTGCAAAGCATTCACTTGCCTTGACTCCCCCTGGAGACCTCGGTATTGCTGCAGATACCATCTTGAAGTCAGGAGCTTAGCACCCTGCACACACCTAGAAAGCCAAAATCGCAATTCTCCCTCCTCCCCACAGAGAAGCTGGGATAAATGACGTTGCTCCAGCTATTAGTTAGACCACAACAACGTAAGCAAAGGGGCTTCTTGCATTGTATTTTAATAAAATGTTTTTGTTATGTTGTCTTTTTTGGAAGAAAAGGCCAATCTATTCATCACAATTTAACCAAAACCACTACTTTTAACTTTGAAGTTTATGCCTGTGAGAAATGAAGGAGTGGGTGAAAACAATAATGTCAGTCAGTTCTTTTGAACTGAGTTCGCTGTTACATTACACAACCTTCCCTTAGGAATTTTTCAAGATCAAGCCTGACAGAAGGGAAACATCTCCATCTAGTGGAATAACCCAAAGCACATTTTTTTTAACACTTTTCATGGAATCTGAACACTTTCCTGAATCTAAGGTTTGAACTATTACAGTGGCTCTGAGAAAAGAAGAATAATGTGCATCTGGGCAGGTTTTCCTCCTTGGTGGTCTCCATTGCTGTACCAAGGTAGGGTTTGTACAGATGGTGAGATTACATCAGAGTAGTCAGTGTCTAGAAAAAGACTAGACCTTTCCGTGTATCAGAGCAGTGTTTGTTGTGAGCGCTAGGGAAGATAAAATTGCAAGGGTTATCAATGCTCATGCTTCAGGACGTAACATAATCACTGGCTGGAGGACGTTGGCAGGAATTCCCCCCTTCTACAGCACTGCATAATTAGGGAGGTATATGAAGGAAGTTGGGCAAAAACACCAGGAGGCCTGCATGGTTGAACAAAGAGCTCCTGGACACACTCAAACACAAAAAGGAAGCCTACAGAGGGTGGAAGCAAGGACAGGTAGCCTGGGAGGAATACAGAGGAATTGTCCAAGCAGCCAGAGATCAGATTAGGAAAGCTAAAGCCCTGATAGAATTAAATCTGGCCAGGGTCGTCAAGGGCAACAAGAAAAACTTCTACAGATACATCGGGGATAAAAGGAAGACTAGGGAAAATGTGGAGCCTCTCTGGAACAAAACAGGAGACCTGGTTACCCCGGATATGGAGAAGGCTGAGGTACTCAATGACTTTTTTGCCTCGGTCTTCACCCGCCAGCGCTCGAGCCTCACCACCCAAGCCACAGAAAGCAAAGGAGGGTACTGGGAGAATGAAGAACTGCCCACTGTAGGAGAAGATCAGGGTAGAGACTATCTAAGGAACCTGAAGGTGCACAAGTCCATGGGACCCGATGAGATCCATTTGTGGGTCCTGAGGGAACTGGCGGGTGAAGTTGCTAAGCCACTATCCATCATATTTGAGAAGACGTGGCAGTCTGGTGAAGTTCCCTCTGACTGAAAAATGGGAAACATAACCCCCATTTTTAAAAAGGGAAATAAGCAAGACCCAGGGAACTACAGGCCAGTCAGTCTCACCTCTGTGCCTAGGAAGATCATGGAACAGATCTTTCTGGAAGCTATGCTAAGGCACATGGAGGACAGGAAGGTGATTCAAAACACCCAGCATGGCTTCATCAAGGGCAAGTCCTGCCTGACCAACCTTTGATGGAGTGACTACATTAGTGGACACGGGAAAAGCTGCAGATGTCATCTATCTGGACCTCTGTAAGGTCTTGGAGACGGTCCCCCACAACATCCTTCTCTCTAAACTGGAGAGATATGGATTTGATGGGTGGACTGTCCAGTGGATGAGGAATTGATTGGATGGTCACATCCAGAGGGTGGTGGTCAACGGCTTGATGTCCAGATGGAGATCGGTGACGAGTGGTGTCCTCCACAGGTCTGTACTGGGACCAGTACTGTTTAGTATCTTCATCAGTGACACAGACAGTGGGATCAAGTGCACGCTCAGCAAGTTTGCAGATGACACCAAGCTGAGTGGTGAGGTCGACACGCCTGAGGGACGGGATGCCATCCAGAGGGACCTGGACAAGCTCGAGAAGTGGGCCCGTGTGAACCTCATGAGGTTCAACAGTGCCAAGTGCAGGGTCCTGCACCTGTGCTGGGGCAACCCCTGGTATCAACACAGGCTGGGGGATGAAGGGATTGAGAGCAGCCCTGACGAGAAGGACTTGGGGGTACTGGTGGATGAAAAGCTGGACATGAGTTGACAATGTGTGCTCACAGCCCAGAAGGCCAACTGTATCCTGGGCTGCATCAAAAGAACCGTGGCCAGCAGGTCAAGGGAGGGGATTCTGCCCCTCTACTCTGCTCTGGTGAGACCCCACCCGCAGTACTGCGTCCAGCTCTGGAGCCCTCAGCACAAGAAAGACATGGACCTGTTGAAGCGGGTCCAGAGGAGGGCCACAAAAATTATCAGGGGGATGGAACACCTCTCCTATGAAGAAAGGCTGAGAGAGTTGGGGTTATTCAGTCTGGAGAAGAGAAGGCTTTGGGGTCACCTAATTGCAGCCTTTCAGTACTTAAAGGGGGCTTATAAGAAAGATGAGGACAGACTTTTTAGCAGGGCCTGTTGTGACAGGACAAGGGGTAATGGTTTTAAACTAAAAGAGGGTAGATTTAGACTACATATAAGGAAGAATTTTTTTACGATGAGGGTGCTGAAACACTGGCACAGGTTGCCCAGAGAGGTGGTAGATGCCCCATCCCTGGAAACTTTCAAGGTCAGGTTGGACGGGGCTCTGAGCAACCTGATCTAGTTGAAGATGTCCCTGTTTATTGCAGGGGGCTTGGACTAGATGACCTTTAAAGGTCCCTTCCAACCCAAACTATTTTATGATTCTACAAAGCGTTCAGTGTTGACCACCACAAACAACCAGATACCAGGCTGCTATCGATGGATCATAGCTCTGTGCTGGAATAAGTTACCATGTTCCTAAATAACAGAACGCATTCTTCCCGGAGTACATGGAATGTGCATGGATGCAAAGGGAGCTCTGGCCTCCAGGGTTGCTATTTCAAGGGATGTGTACCACAGCAGTTGTAAGTGCTAAATCTCTCTTATTTTTGTGATCAACTCTAAATCTCTGGATTGAAATGCAGCCATTGTTACCTTTTTGGCAGTGTTGCCCATCGAAGCCCAGGGGACAGTCACATTCGTAGCTGTCCTTCTTGGGAATGCAGGTGCCTCCATTTGCACATGGTGAGCTCACGCAGGGGTGGGCAGCATTTGCTAGGTTGATTCCAAAAGTGAAATCCTGTTTCACATCGATTGTCCGGTCATTCAAGATAATCTATGTGTTAAAAAAAAAAAAAAAAGGGAGGAAAACACATGCTAAAAACTTCCAAATTCCAAGTATTGTACTGCTAGTCAGAAGACTTCTCTAAAAGACTTCAGAGAAACGTAACACTCAAAAGTTGGCGAAAAACCTATTTCTTGTAATGTCTGTTTTCCAGTTGCAGAGGTCCAACTCATTCTGTTGCTCACCCTGACCCACCGGAGATGAATTTCTTTTGTGTTTTGTGACACAACCTTAGGCAACCCCCATATGGGGTGAAGCTGTGTGGGATTTACCAGTCTTGTGTCTAAATACTGGTGCAATGCCTTGTAGCTGAGCCATGAGATGGGACAGTAAAATTAGATGAGCACGGCTGAGGAAAAGCATTTCTGAGATTAGGAAACCCCCTAGGAGACAAGCGTTGACAACAGAAATATTAAGCAGAACAGCTTGGTTTTCACATTTTCTATTGCTTTCTAGTATCTCATCTTGCCTGAAAGAAACTAGAGTTAAGATGGGCGAAAAATGTAATTAATGACTTCACAAACCTGTTTGTATAAAAACTGAAGAGAATTGTTAAATGTTGGGATTTTTCCAATGTGTCAGCAACATACGTTCTCCAATATAAACAGACATTTGCATAATCTCGGCTGATATTTTGACAAAGAGATTACCTGTGGGTACAGCTTCTGATCTCAGCTACATCAAAATAAGAAGTCCATTTTCACAAAAAAATAGATTTTAAGGCCAGAAGTGAGAATGGTAATAGTTACTCTGGCTCCTGCATAACTCAGACAATGCACCTTAGGGGGTCCTACTAGGAGAAGGGGTTGCATCAAGCATATAGACTCCATTTGAAACAGCACTAAACAACTCCAGCAGCAGAGAAACATCCAGTCCTGTCATAAAGATGGACCAGTGAAGACTCCACTACCTTTTCAGCTTCTTTCTAACTTCTGGCTACATTGTTCCAGAGGTTAACAAGCCCCCACTCTTAAAAATGTGTCTCTTAATTCTGGGCTTAAACTTACCTTCAGCTTCCAGCCATTGTTTCTCATTGTGCCTTTTGCTGCATCATTTCAGAGCCAGGTACTCAAAGAAATCTCACCCCCCATGTAGGAACTAGCAGACCACAATAAAGTCACTTCTTAACTTTATCTGAGTAAACTAAATAGATTGAGATCTTAGGTCTTTCTATACATGGCATGTTTACCAGTACTTGGTGATGTTTGTAGCTTTATTTCTATACAATTCTCCAAAATCCTACTATGTGTAAACACAGCAGTCAACTAATAGTTTTCCCAGTGCCCAAAAGGCAGGCAATACTCTTCCTTGATATCCCATTCAGGCCTCTGAGAAGGCAAATCCACCTTCTTAACTACATCATAGAAGTCAGGGCTCACACTCAGCATTTCCTAATCCTTATCAGTGCCTCTGTACTCCAGGGTACAACCCCTCACCTTGTAAGTGTGACCTATGCTATTTACTTCTAGGCTCCCTATCTTGCACTCCAAAATGCACTGTACTTAGTAAAGCTCACCTTTCCAATTATGTTTGTGTGACTGACCTGTTCCCATCACTATTACACACTCCCCCAGTTTTCTTGAACATTGTGTTTTCTGCTAGACAGCTTGACAAAGATAGAGAAAAATGTTTGACCAAGTGATGAAACCATTCACACTGAATTGCAATTATCTTTCTGCCAATTATTATGAGATGCACTATTAGAGTTTTTTATTTTCATTTGTTAAGTAAGTCTGATGCAATAATTCAGGGCCAACATTTCAGCTTTATCCAAATTATTTTAAGTATGCCTAGGGAGAGCAAATATTAGTTCAGTTTGTAATTTCTTTTGATTATTTATTAGGACTTATTATGAATTTACAGATTTATTCTCAAGAAGAAAACTGCACCCATGCACAGCAGACCCCACTGGGACATCATCCCCAATGTCTGCAAACAATGAAAAAGATCTCCTCCATTCATGTGCCCCATATAAAATCGTAAGAGGGGAAGGCAGTGAGGCGGGCAACTGCTGTGTGGTATAAGAATATGCTAGCTGGACTTGGATCCACTTTAATTTGCACTTTCACTCATTACTGTATTGGTTACATCAGTCATTTAGCTGCCTCAGTGTGCATTCAATGAAGTATTTGAGCATCTCTTCTGTTCATTTATTTATATATGATGCTACAGGACACTCTGAGGACTCTAATCTTGACATATCTTTGTGCATCATCCTGAACTTGATCCTGTATGGCTTCTGCTCACTTATTAGTACAGTATGGAAATTAATAGGGAGACTGGCAGTGGTAATACTTACTGGCTATTAAAGTTGGAACGAATTTTCACAGTGAAATATGTGTTTAAGCACTATGTGGTGGGGTCCTGAGGTGAAATCTTGGATTATTTTGAATATTGCCAGTGGTATGAGGGCAGGTTTCCACCTAAAGTGTGCACTGGACGAGATGGAAATTGCCTCCACTGTGTTTCTCTGGGTACATACCTTCTGGATGCTTCCGCTGAAGGGTCTGAGGATCCCAGAGTTCTTCTTCACAGCATCATAACTAGGGACTCCGCCAATAAATATTTCAGAGCTGCACTTAATCTGTGTGAAAGCCCCCTTCAAGAAACATAAGAACAACATTTTATTAGAGTAGCTGGAATCATGCTTGTATCTTCAGATTAGCCTACATTAGAGCTTACTTTAATGCCTCTTTTCTTCTGTTAATTGCATTTCTACGTACAATTCTCTCAAGAAAGCCACCCTAGGACACTACTGACTGTTCTTTACCCTAATCAGAAATAGCTGAAAAATCTCAAGTATTTCAAAATCGGAATACTGAAGGAAGAAAGAAAGGAGACTGACTTGTGATTTCTGACTGCACTAGCTCTATTTGCAATGACTTGAGGTACATCGATGTAACTCTGGAACCAGAATGAGGTTCGTAAAGTTAAAATCAGAGCAAAGTCCATGCAACAGAGACCCATTTAATGTTTCCAACATCTAAAAAGATAATCCACAGCAAGTTATGGGGCTAAATGAAAGAAACATTGAGTTTGCTTAGTTACCAGAAGCAGTTGCTCAGAATACCTGAAGGGACTAGTCAGGTCTTGGAGTGAACTGAAAGATGTTTATCAGCCAAGGACAGGATAACTGTGTAATTCCAGTCCTGCAGAAGCTCCTGTGATTTCTTTGTTGGCAGCTCCCAGCCAACCTCCTTCTGCAGCTGCACTGCAGCACTTACAGAAAAAAAATGGGAGTCTTCATCTTGACCCATCTATCTAAAGAAGTCTCGACTGCTCTGTTTGAATGTTTCCCACTCAATCTGTTTCTTGACAGACAACTGGAATTTCAATTTACATTTTTCAAGAAAAGTCTAAGCTTTAAATAGTTTCCCAGCTTGCAGAAAAACCTGCAGATTCTTCTGCTAACTGTATCTGGAGTCTGGTTTTCTGGCAACATTTTCCACTAGGAAAGAATAAAACACATTTTTTGAGCAGTTCTAGCCTTAGGTTCTTGGGATTAAAAATGTACCTCTGTGTACACATGTGAGTGCTTAGAATGAAAATACCCTGCTTGGTACAAGCAAACTTTCATCTTATTATAAACTTGACTCACTATGACCTCTTGTGAGGGAAGAATAAAATGCAAGTCATCAACTGTCTGAGTATTCCAGCCCTTACTCTGTCCTGAAAATTACTTTTGCAAGGAAAAGACAAAGAAACTATTGTCTTTTGGCCTACCTTTCCAGCACAATATTCAGAAAGTGGTAAGAACAGGACTTTGTGCGCATAATTTTCAATATCATCCTTCTCCAGATGATGCATTTCATAGTGCACATCATGTTCAACAGACTTAGCCACAACCAGTAAGTACCAAGAAAAGAACCTCAAGAACATGTATGAATGAAGCACAAAAATGTGAGTCCAGTTACATGGCAAGAGCAGGTAAGGTTGTGATTTCAGCTACCTTTACAAGGATCCCTGTCCTCAGAGGGAAGACTTCATGTGCAAATTTCCAATTTTGGGCTTAAGAAAATGTTGCCCTAACATGTACACTTTTTTGATCTTCTAAGAGCTTTGAGAGCAGTCTGTGTAGTTTACCATGCTATCATTTTATAGTCTAACAGCTGTATCCATGACAAGCCATTCTATATGCTCACCTCTGCCATCCCTTCCACTGGCTTTTGTTTGTCCACTTGTAGGATACCATTCTTTGCTGTGCGAGACACTCGCAACTCATGCCATTGACCCAGACTGACAGGTTCTTCACTCCTGTTTTAAGGGGAAGAAAACTTTCAAGTATTTTACGCTTTTGCTTTTCTGATATTTTCAAATATTGTTGTGATGTTAAAAAGTCAAGTCCTCTGGGATGATTTTCTAAACAAAAAATAAAAATAAATCAGTGTGTTTCTTTCCTTGTAAGAAAGTAATAGAATTTCTGAGCCCCGTCAGCAGAGGAAAATAAGATCATGTTACCACATCAAATAAGGAATACTCTACTTTTATTTATAAATGAAACATTTCTATAATCAGCAGGCATTTCACCCACCTCTGAGCTAATTTTTCTGCTCAGTCATTTATAATGCATAAAGACAAATTTATATCTCAGCTGTACATCCTCATTTCACAATGACATAAGCCTGGAGATAAAGTTTCCCACTTAATGGTTGGTCTAGTCCCACATTCTTCATCCTCTTTTAAAACAGAACTACTTTGTGTTGGCTTCTCAGCTCTATTTATGCAGCCTGTTACGGTGACATCTACACGCACACACACATACACATCCCCGCAGCCCGGCTGCTGTACATTAAGGGGAAGTAACTAAAGTATGATCCTAATTATGTGATGAGATCCTGGCTAGGAACAATAATCCCCAGTTGTGCAAAGTATTCACCAGTCTCAGAGAAAGCATTTTAAGACTGTTCTTACAATCCTTATTAGTTCAGCACTAATATGAATAGCAGCCTGTATAAAGGGAAAAACCACATTCCCCTTTACAAGTTCTACAGAACTTTTTATCTTGTTTTCAAATGTCATTTTACTGCACTGGTTAAAGCATTTTATGTCTAAATGTTATCTTGCAACCTGTGCTCTAGGAGCAGTGAAAACTTGTGTTTGATTCACTGGTCAAGCTGGAAAAATCAGAAACCGTGATATCTAGGACACTTGAAGACTTTCTAGCTTTCAATGAAAAAATACAAAATTGTTTTGGATGAAATAATGTTTTGTATTTTCAAGCTACTTAGATCTAAAAATGAAAAAAAGATACATTTCAAAATGAAAGAATTGAAAAAAATGTGATTTGAAATAGCAAGTCAATAGTGATTCAAATGCTGATTAAAAAAGGTACATAATTTTGAAAATGTGAAAATAACAATTTTATTTTTTTCTTTTTTTCTGAACAATCAGCATGAGCTTTGAAATCTTTTTGTTGTATCTATTTTGCTCCTCCGAATTTTCTCAAAGCCTATTTTCATCTGTTTGGACGATGCTGGCAATATTTCTTTGACACTTGGTTCTGAAAAGCTCCATTAAAAATATCATCAAGCAATGCCATTCACTTGTCCTTTTTCTTATGTAGTAGCATTTAGGGTTTAACTACCTTGGGTAAATCAATAGGTAACAGAATTTAATCACCTTGAAGAAGTCCATATATGCATAGAAAGGAACCAGACAGTTTGGCTACCTAATAAGTGGCAATACATACATTTTATCTCCTCTGCTGATTAGGTCATCATCATGACCCTTCTGCTCTGCTAGATTTAATTACAGTTAGGGATGATTAAGCCTTGCAGAGTCATCACTTCAGAGTTGCAAGCTATTTCTTGGATTCACAGGCTTTTTGAAAACAGCATGAGTTTGGTAATGCTTTCTGCAGGCATTTGAACACTTTTGGCTCTTCGTGTGCCATGGTGTTAAGGATTGCTTTTCCCTGTGTAAACTGAACATTAAAAAATGCACCAAATGATGAAATTCTTGATCCTGCAAATGCCTGGCCAAAAGAAATCCCAGGGGACAATAAATTCTCCTCTGAGACATTTTGGTAAATAGCTGAGGTTCTGCATCCGTCCGTCCACTCGGCATCCCTGCTCCCTCCCGAGCCCCCTGTGCACACCCTGCTGCTTCCATCCCGGGGCACTTCCGGCAAAACCCAAGCTTCACCAACATCAGCCTTCCTGCTGCTGCTGCTGACATACGTAAATGAGCTTGCCTCATCCTTAATTATAAAGACATTATAATTGTGTTCTGATTATATTATAATATTTAACTGTCCTATGGAAGAGATAGTCAGGATGACCAGTGATATCCCCGTTGAGGAAAAAGGGTAGGCGTGAAGTGGTATGATGAAGATAAAGGCAGACTTTTAAGTGGATATTGGCTAAGCAGGCACGAAAACCAGGGAACCAGCTGTGCGAGTTGCACGCATTGTCTAGAAAAAGGAGCTGAACAGGAGATCCCGACAACTTTCAAGGAAGCTTGCTGGTCTTGTGAGTCTCCGCCATTACCCACCTATCACACCACACTCTTTTGCCCCAACGCACGCGCTAGCCGGTGTCCTGCTCGCTCTTCTGCTTTCCAATAGAAAGGGGCAGTTTCCACTCCCCGGGATGTGCTTGTGGCTCTTGCCACATTTTACAAGCCTACATCTCGGTTAAACTTTAGTCCAAGGTGTTTTGAAGCACTACAGTATTCTTGGCGGAAAAAAAATGATGTCTACTTTAATGTCTTATGGTTGCCAGTAATAGGAATTAGACGGCTGTGATCAGAAGATTGAAGGCTGTTGTAAGAAGGGCCATTTTGGGTTGGAGCAAAGGTCTCTGACATTAGCTATTTCTGCCGCTTTTCAGCAAGAGAAAAGAATAGGGCAAGTATGGAGTGATTCTTCCCTTGATATATCCTCCCGGCTTCTGGCAACTTGTCATTTAGCAATTTCCTGAGTCAGAGGCTGCATCCGTACAATTATGTTTGATCTCCCTCAATGGAGCTTTCTTCAAGTTTGCCTAATGTTGKKKTTTTTTTTTAATCTATTTATAGTTCTGGCATCTGTAACATGCTGTGACAATTAGTTTCCACAACTTATTTATGTGCTGTCTGAAAAAAAAGAGTATTATTTTCTTTGTTTGCTATTTTTTGGTTTGCAGTTTCACTGGACTCCTAATTCTTCCATATTGAAAAAATACAGAATAATCATTCCTTATTTATCTCCATGTCATTCACAATTTAAAAACCTTCATCATACTTCCACCAAATTCTTTCTTTTCCAGGTTGAACCGTCCTGTTGTATTTGTGGAAGCTGTTTCTTTCCCTCCCCTGGATATCAACACTATTATTTTAATTTTGCTAATTTCTTCCAAAATGAAGTGACCAGAATGGCAGCAAGTATTCAAGACACGGTGCATTGTGGATTTTTGCAGAGGCATTGTTCCTTATTCCACTCCTAATAATTCTCTGCATTGTACTTACATTTCTGTATTTGTCTCTAAGCAGTTAGCTGTTGTTTTCACAGAACTATCCATGATGACTCCAGGATCTTTCTCTGTCTGACAACGCTAACTGTATTGCCACAGCTGTGCATTGTTAGGGTTGTGCATTATTTTGCATTTGCTCCCTTGAAATTTCATCTCTCACTTTGTCATCTGAATGGGTTTGTTTGCATGCGTCCTCATTCCGTGGAAAATCGGTACATTTCTCCTAATTGCAGTATAGCCAAAATTCCTGATGTCCATCCACAGGAAACATATGGTATGCAAGACTTGCAGGCAGTGTACACATTTTGCGTAAGCTTTATATAGGTTATTTCTAAATATTAGGTCAGCCTGGTCAAACTGGCAGCCTCTTGGACCACATCCAAGGTACTGAGTGCCTCTGTTCTGCCCAATGCCTTTTCAGAAGAGCCCAGGGAACAGCAGTGTGGAGACTGGGCACTCAGTTACACAGAGAGAGAGAGAGAGCAGCCCTTTCTGAGGCATTTTGTTGCTTCTATTCTAAACATTAATTTTAGGATGCGATGAATCATTCTCAGAAAGTCTGTCTCTGTCTGGGAGTCTGGGTGACTCGTTTAAACCATATATTTATCTTTTAAACTGCTTAAGTTATGTAAACCAGCACTATGAGGAAAGAGGGGACCTGGAGGTGTATCTTCTTGTGACAACTCCATCCTGGTACTTACTGCCTGGAACAGGAGACCAAGGAGAAGGATGCTCACAAAAGTGCCAATATTGTGCAATCCTCTGGCTAGAAAGTATATGCATAAAATATTTATAAATCCCCTAACTAGCTATGGTACAATGTCATGGAGGCAAGAAGGGAATTTCTGCAATACTATACAGAAACAAAAGTAACATCGGCAGTAAGATGGTGGCATGGCACTGTAACACTGATATTAAAGCTCTGAAACATAAACTTATATAGGAAGAAAATCCTGTCCCCTTGAATACAGTTCTAGTGTTCCTGTGCTTCCTTAGAAGAAGTAGGCACTAGAGACTGATGGGCTCCCATACCTCATTATAGGCTATTGCTCTTTCCAGCCCACTCCTCTCCTGGATCAGCACCGTGGCACTGTTGGAAAGGAAACACAAGCAACGCTGTTTACCTGATAACAGCCGTTCCTGAGCCACAGTCGAACCTGAACTCCACGTAACCAGCCACCATATTAATGGAGAGGAAGTCCTTGCTGTCCGTGTCGTAGCTGTACAAAAGGACACCAGTCTCTAAATCTGGACGAAATGTCATCTCAAACTCCATGAAGGAAAGGTAATTCTGTGGTTCCAAGGGCCAGGGTGTGCTAGCAAATGACCTTAAGGACTCGTTGAACTGAGGTATGGCCAAGGTGAGTGCTGGAAATCCAGAATACACAAGCAGGTCACTTGAGGCTCAAAGGTAAGGGATTGACTCCTACCAACCAGTGTCAGTTCCCCTTGTTAGCTACTTAAAGGTATGTTAAGAAAAACAACCTAAAAATTTCATCTTCCAAATTAAAAATATTTTTCTATCCTAGTTAACACTGATTCCCTCCTTAATCCCTTCCTTTTCTAGGGATGTATATATATTATAAAGCTTTGTGCTCCTTTGCTTTAGTGAGTCACCACAGTGTTTTTCAAAGTAGCAAGCATGCACACAATGGTGGTGGCATGAAGTTCTGCAGCACAGAAAATAATGCTGTATGTATTTGACTATTTGTTTGTACCTCTGTGGTTTCAGCAGGAAATTGATATTGGGTCCTTTACATTTCAGAATATACAAGTGATGCTGGTTTTAGGAGAAAAGTGGGGATTTTTTTAGAGTTAATGTGCAGCTGTGGAGTGGTACTTTAACTCCTGGTATTTTAACTCCTGAAAAGTGAGTTTGAGATGCTTAATTATAGTTAGTTTAAATAAGCAAAGAGGTTTGAGAATCACTCATTATGTAGGAGTTGGATGTAGCCCCAAAGTGAATGGTGGGGGAGGGTTTCACTATGTGGTTTTAAAAATATGAAGTAACAAGTACTCTCTTCTGTCAGTGTAATAGTATAAGACCTCCTTGGATGTCAGCATGTGGAAAACACATTGAACACTAAATAGCACATACAAAGATATAAGCAGCCCAGCATCCTCTCACCTTCTTCGCARTGATGACCTTTAAATCCAAGAGGGCAAAGGCAAATGTATGAATCTGCTCTGCTCGCAGTACAGGTACCACTGTTGATGCAGGATGCCTCGTCACAGATGCCACTGCTACACTCACCTAAACACAGAGCCAGAACATTGATTTATCAGAGAAGTTTGTCAAAGATTTATTTGGCTGTTGATCATTGCCAGTAACCAATACAATTTGTTCTCCTGCCTAGACTATTTCCCAATTTGTCAAATGGTGTGCAATTTAGACAAGGTAAAACTTGACTTTTAGCACTTTTTTTTAGTACCAGACCAGCAAGAGACCTTAAAAACAGCAAAAATTAGCCCTTACTAACAAACCATGACAGTTGTAGCTTTTAATCATTCCCTGGATTACTTTTCTTCTGCTCTTGTTCCTATCTTTATTTTCTCATAAAATAGAAATGTCTTTAGATTGTTTACAAGCTCTGTGACTTGTTTAATTTCAGTTACCTTAGGTGCTTCTTTGTTCACTGTAAATTCATGCCATGGTAAGCATGGAGGGTGTTAATCATCAACAACTAATCTTATTAACTAAAATGAGATTGTCAGCCCTCTTGTCTGCACTAAAAGGGATCCATATCATCAGCATATGGGCTTTTTAAGAAGCATTTCTACTATGCTGGCACATCAACTAAAATAACAAGGAGATGATTTCTTCTTGCTGGAGTTAAGCTGAAATTGTTGTAGAACAAATAATTTACTCATTWACTTCTTAAAACTGATATCTATAAAGTTAGATTACGCAATGGTCAAATATACATCTGTTGAAGTTCTTGTTGATTTTGTTTACTTTCTCCTTTATTTTAGTTTCTGATTAAATAATTCTCCCCTCATTGATAGTAAAAAACTGATCTCATACATTAAGAAAGCCCAAATAAGACATTTGTGATGTACAAGTGTAAGCACGGCATCTGGAGGGGCAAGGTGTTTATGGCAAACTAAGAATTGCACGTTTATTTTGAGGGACATTGAAATATTACCTCTGAGGTGTTGTGAGGCAGCTCTGACAATAAACACTGGAGAACAGCTTTGTTATCTGAGATGACTGAGAGAAGTCCTGCAAAACTACTGCAAGAAGGGGATATGCCCTTTTTGTTTTGTTTAAATACAGCACTCTGATAGTAAAGATGGTTTCCAGACCAGGACTCTACAAATCTTCAACAAGGCGCGTTAGCACAGCGCCAGCTTTACAGCTTGATTTCCCATCCCATAGCCAGAAAGCAAASCACAGAGAACTATGCAGATGTAAATGTCTGATGCACTGGTTCATCCCTATCATTCTGCTGTCCACGGTGGAAAACAACCTTTTCTCGCCGACTCAGGACAGAGGCAGTAATAACTCTTGGGTCATCTGGTACAACTCCCTACCAGACCAGACTCGTCTTCTATTGCACATCTACAAATCTCCTGCCAGGCCCATTTTTCATTGTAGAGAGGGAAGGTCTGAGTACAGCAGTCATAATGCAGGGCTCCAGGGCTAATTCAAGGAGCACAAGCAAAATATACAAGTCCCCGCGAAGGGAAAAATTTCTCCTTCTACGTGGAAGGGGACAAACCCCTTCAAACGGCTGCCCCACGCCCAGCTGTGGGAGCAGGGGTGCTGGCAGTGCTCATTGAGCCATCTTTTACCCTTTTGGGCTGCATTGTAATGACCACAGTGAACTGGAGCAGGACAGGTGTCCAGTCTCTGAGATCCCTCACATACTCATCAATTATCGCAACAGCGACAGAAATGAGTAGCACTAGCTGTGTTTTATAGATGAGGAAACAGCCAAGACATATGGGCAAACAAGGATCTAGATGTATCGCGTTTGAGACACAAACAGAAAACTAAGACAACGCTCATCTTTACTGTATCTGCTGCACTGTTAGTCAATGCTGGCAGTACGTTCAAACAGGTCAAAGTTAAACAAAGTCTTTGAGAAACAAAAGGACAAGGAAGATAACAATAATGGGACAAGTCACAGGCTTACTGGTTTGAGGAACAGCTTGAACTGGAGCAGTCTTGGTATTTAAGGACAGGCTGCTCTCACAATATCTCCGTGACTTATCACAGCCTTCGGGCCAGCACAGGTGACTACACCGAAACGGCAAACTGCAGGTCTGATGGGGTCTGCTTGGGTGCGGTGGCAGATGAGGAAGGAGGGAAGCTGCAGCAGGAGTAGAGGGTCCTGCCGTGCCTGCTCCGAACCAGGAGTGCTGCCTCCCCCGTCAGCCCCTTAGCTCATGGTCTGGTGGGACTTCTACTGCAGCTGACAGAGATGGCGCAGGGCAGGCTGGACCCCTCTCCTCCCCACCCTCAATTCTGTGGTTCAGGTACCACAGCAACCCTATTGGCACTGTGCCAGTAGGAAACAAAACAAACAAAAGACTGGCTAGCAAAATCCATCCCTAAACCCTAGTAGAGTTCACTTGCAATTTATTTATTTTAAGCTTAACTTATATGGCATATTGTTTGCAAGTCTCTCCTGGTACGATTTCATATAAGCGTGTGCAGCCACGTAAGGACAGTAAGGCTCTATCACTCGGTTTCAAGTCACACATGGCAGAACCCAGCATTTATTTTCATTGATGTTGATTGTTAATGCAGTAGTATGTGGAGCATTCATGGATGGGAATGAAGATAGCTGCAACCCAAAAGGCAATAGAGATTAGGGCTCGGAGAACTTCAGCAGGGCTTTCATCTCTCTATATAAATTCCATTGATTCTCGTTCTATCGTGAAATTACTCTCTGCTTCCAAAGTTTCATTCTTTTCAGCATCTGTTTCTTGGGCCACTCTGTTTTTCCCCTGTATTGCACAGAAGTTTGGTCATGTTATCTAGAGAATACAGAGTGATTGTTAGGAAGTTTCCCATTAATCACTTCCTTCTTGGGATGCCAAATGCACAGCTATAGAAGAGAAGAAAGATGACTTTGTGGCTGAAGCGTGGCACAGAGAATTCAGTGATATGGGATCTATTTCCTGCCTTTACTACTTGCTTTCTGACTTGGGTTTACTCTCACTCTTAAACTGTTTGGATGGGGAGGTCATTAAAGCAAGGATTTTGTTGCCCTGTCTTTTTTCAAGTGTCCATTACATGGATGAAACAGCAATGAATRAATAAGACAGGACTAGTTAATTAACTTCCCTACCTCTCCATCTTTTAACCTGTGAAGGGGAGATAATGTTATAATACCACTTCATAAAGCTGTTAAAGAATTTATTCCATGGTTATTTTTAAAACATACTGGAAATGAAAACAATGGATGGTCAACAGGAAAGCCTATTTGCCTCAGCAGTAATGGGGTTTCATGGGAAAAGCCCTTTGTAATGGCCACAGCACTGCTGTGGGTCTGAAAGATCCCTCCATTGCTTTGGACAAGTGCAGTCATGCCTTTAGGCAAAACACACTTTGTTGTGTCCACAGTGTTTTAAATACAAACACGGCATGCATACTATTGATTTCTGATGATATGACTGTGTCAGTCAGCAGCATGAAGAGGCATCCTGAGAGATGTTGACAGAAATACTGATGCAGACGTAATTATATCAGCAACACTGAGTTTCCTGTTTGCTCATGAGAACTGGTTTTACTATTGTACTCCATAACTGCGTCCACAAGGGGTTTTGGTATACTACAGTGATGTTTACTTGTACAATGTGATAAACCTCTCCTACTACAGACCCAGCAAAAGCAATGTGCAAAGGCATAGAGGAATACCATGCCAAAAATAGAGACCGCACCTTCCATCTCTCAAACCTGGACCATTGCTCATGTTTTTCAACAGGCAAAAAAAGTAACCCCTGGTTTATCACTGATTAAAGACCCCATACCATTACACTTACCAACATCAGCACCACTGAGAGCTTTCCCTAATGGCCAGGGTCTCATATCAATTATCTTTCCATTGACGCTGAGCGACTGAACGCAGCCCTGAAACCCACGGTTGGTGCCTGCGGCTCTGACCAGCCAGTACACGCTGGGGGCACCGCCGACGTAGAAGGGAGTCCGGAACGTAATTTTACTGTATTGGCCCTGAAGGGAAAACAGAGTTTGACATGATGTAGAACAGATATAACACAGGATAACTAATTAAGCCATGCTGTGTATAATCAATTTTTTTCCTCCACAAAGAACTGTGTCAGGGGATATGCAGGTTGCTCATTGGTAATTCCTTTCCATTAGTCATTCTTCTACTCAGTCTATCACTTTAAATGTTACTTTTTGCACCCACATCAATCATGGTAACATGGACTATTTAATGCAAAATAAAAAGCTTAAAAATCACTACATTCTGAGGAGGGATTCTGATCTGTCTTTTGTTGCAATTTATTCCTTTACTTTTGCCAAAATTGTTTGTCTTCTAAACTCTACGTGTGTAGGGTGTCCCTGAGGGACACAGACCAATGGGATATTGCCTTTTGGACAGAACCCAGCAAGTGCTTAGCGTTGAATAATAATAAAATGACAAAAAACAACAGTAAAAACCAACACAAGGCACAAACTGACACAACTACATCTTCAGTGGAGTTCTGCTCACTTTGCCAGCATTAAATTTACTCCCCATCTTTTTTTTTTGACCTTAACCTGCCTATAGAAACATACACATACACGTTTACTAACACTGCTATAGTGCATAGGAAGGAACAAAAAAAAAMCCCAAAACATCTAAACACAACTTTTTGGACCATTGAATCAAACTCCATGCTATTGTGGACAATGGAGTCATAATTCCTTCCATAACCTGATCAAAAGATATGTCTTTTGCCTCTTACTCAAGGGCTATTTCAAAACCTCACTGCCCTTTAGAAGAAAACATTCAGAATTCCCACATTTATTCATGGCTAGTTTTTACCAATGCATCCTTCTGTCAGCAACGACCTCGAGCCTAAAAGCTTTCTGGATTCTTCACCCCTGCCCTGCCTACCTGGTATTTATAATAATAAATTACATCCCATAGCCTGTATTTTGCCAGGCTAAATAAGCCAAGGTTATTGAGTCTACAGGTGTTCACTGCACAGTGCACTGCAGAAACACATCAAACGGATCTCAATTTCAGCACGGAAAAATAATTCAGGTGGAGCCTGTGGTTAAAGAGAGTTCAGATGTCCACAGGGTTTCAGGGTGGGCATACCCACCMTGGGTTCATGCCCACGGCTGTGGGCATACAACTCTGCAGCCTGTCTCCAACCCCTTGCCATCTTCCATCACCTTTGATGCTCCTGCCTTCCTTGGTCTGTCAAGCTCCGCTTCTTTTGTGGGCACTCTCTAAGACTGTTCAAGTCCAAATAAACCAGGTCAGAAAAGACTACCACTCTGCTGAGACTAATTCAGGTCATACTAACTAGGAAGGGCTGAGGAGGACTCACTGGAGCAACAATACTACAGGAGCAGCAAGTTCTGGTGGAGAGCAGCACCTAGAGCAATTAACTTTTTTTCCTGGTATAGCTGCAGCTAGAAAAATGTATGTCCATTGTCAAACTCCTGTAATAGACTTTGTGGACCATAACCCTCCTACTGGTCCTTTGTTGCACCTTTACTTCTTCGACTTCATCTTTCTTGGCTATGGGCGATCATAGCCATGAGTAGCCAGATGCAGTCTTACTACAGTGCTGCACAATGGCATTAATCTTTACTGGACATATCTCTCCTGATTCACATTTGCCCTTTGCGTGGCCTCATAGCATTGGTAATGCATAGCAACAAGTGACAGACACTGAAATCCTTTCCTCTGTCATTTCCAGCTGATGAGAACTCCATGGGCAGCATTTTTTTCCCTTCAGTGCCGGCACATGAAAAAAAAGTAAAAATATGTCTGAAGCCACTTTTTTTCAGGGCTAGAGATGGCATGCTAATAGAGGCTATCAAAGGTTAGAGGAAAGTCATCTGAAACAATTTGCAACTGTCTTCTTTTTCAGTGGCTTAATTCACTTCCGTTTTCTGGCCTGGCAACAGATGAGCAAGTCAAGACATCTTCCTCTATTATATTTTATCCTGGAGGCCTCATATGAAATTGTTGGTATTAACATGTCAGGGCAGACTGTCTATCTCCATTACTGTGCTTAAATCTACGTCCATGGTATAGATGTAATTACATTTCTGTATACAAACCTTCTGTGGCTACATGCATATTATACATAAATATATACACATACACATATGCATCTAATTGTTCTGGCTGAGGAAGCAGAGCAGCTCTCTGAGGCTTGAAAAAGAAAGCAATCAGGGACAGCAGCTGTAAAACCTGGCAAACCTAACAGCAGCCTGTATCTGAAACCAGCAAAGTGTGGCAGAATGGCGGCAGAGCAAGGATGGAGGACATCAGGGAAACTGTGACTCAGCACTGGAATATTTATCTATGTGTTTTCTAGACTACGTATRTGGAATAGTAATCTGTACACTGATCCTGGTTCACTAAATGCCCCAATACTGATAAATAAAAGTGTACCTTTTAAATCTGATCAGACTTCTGCTGGCAAGAAAAATGTCATCATAATCTTGAGAGAGCCCGAGGTCSAGCTGCAGGTGCAGGATTACCTACCTGAGATTTTCCTGTCACTGGAGCATCATTGTCCATCCTGAGCCAGCCATTCATCCCATCTCTAAACAACATGACGCTGTGCCAGTTCCCCAGCTTGATCTTGTTTTCACTTGTTATGACTGCAACTCCAGTGCCACAGTTGAACCTGGGAGCATGAGACAGAGAGGGCAAGGTGACAATCTTACATTAACCAAATAACTGGAAGTCGTTTTCAGACTCTAAATATTCCCTTCACTCCTGGGAACCTCTCTGTTTCACATTGCACATTAGCAGACCACAGGAAAGTTAGACAGCACGTTTACATACGATCTGTTCTAAGTTTCAAACTTCATTATCTGTCTTTCTCCCATGGAGAAGATTTTGCATCCCCTGGCCACCACACCAAGTGCATTGCAAAGCTTGCCAACAGCTGAAACTGTTTCATGATGGAGGGTATTACAGTCTGAGTTCCTGCTATCACAGTAATTTCGCTTGGGAATTTTTCTAGCTCCCTGGTGAAAGGCAGTGCTACATTAATAACTCTGTGATTCTATATGAAACTCAGTACTGATTGACAAGGAGACCTCCAGGAGAGTCTCTGTGGAGCTGAATGTCCACAAAACATGCCATTTTCTCTGACTGCTGTTCACTGCAGGTGAACAGAAACACAACTAAGGCACATCACCTAATTTGTAACTCCCCACTTTCAAAGGACTCACCCTCCCAAGTAAGGAGATCCTTGATGAACTCTTTCATATGCTTTATATCTATGGGACTGCAAAAAAAGCCCTCCATCTTCATTTTAAAAACCTGCAACTCCTATCTAAACAAGGGATATAAGATGAAGTTCCAGGTCCCTTGCTGGCATTAAATCCTTTATTTTCCTATGTTATCTGCAGGTCCTTTTGCTGTGAAGCAAAAACATTGACTATGCAYAGCTTGATATAGCATATGCTTAGCAAATGCAGTGGCTCACTAGCATTTCTGATAACATAGTATTGAGCACCGGACTAATGCCTTGAAGAAAACTTTTCATTTTGCCTTTACACCAAGGTCTGAGTAAAAATTGTTCAACAGGGCACATGTCCACACACTACAGAAGGATGAGAGAAAAAAATACTGRCGAACTGTTAAATGAAGTAATACTGTCCATTTTGTGCACTGCATGGGGCAGAAGTAAAAGACACGACAGATAYTCATCACATACAGCAAATCCCAGGAGGCAGCAATGGCCCCTTCTCTTTACATCACATTTAGGGTGGAGGTTTTACCTGAACTGGATGCTACGTCGGATGATTGCTAGTGACATAAAATCACCACGACCGTGTTCACTTTCTCCACAGTATAGCAGCAAACCATCTTCTGATTCAGCCTGCAATCACAGCACCAACATGAAAAATCAAGGTCTAAGCCTCACAGTGACAGATAAATGCAAGCAGCACTGGGGCACTTTTTTCCGGAATAGAGACAGCATTTTTCAGATGGAGTTTTTAACTTGCAGAATCAGAAACTGGTTGGTCAATTTTGCATCTGAAGAACCTAGGAAAACATTGCCTTAATGCTTAAATGGTTTAAGAACATCTCTTCTACTTACAGTATGACACTATCACAAGCCTGAAAGCATTAAAGACTGTCAGACATGTTCCATATGAGACCTCTGAGCACAAAGTCTAGCAAGGATGTCCTAGCAAGCCTTTTAAGTGTAGACACATCAGACTCACTGCACATGAATACACACACCCTGCTTCACATGTTCAGTGAGCCTGACACTTTTCAAGCCGAACAACCTGTGCAGGCAGGATTTCTCCATATGTGCATAGCAGCTGACACAGTGGCTTTTCGCAGCCATCCTGCATTTTAAACTGACAAATTGCCAGAGGAGTACCAGATCACCACAAGAGGCATCAGACTGCTGCGGCTCTAGTGTCAGTCTCGTACCTAGGCTGTGAGGCTGGCAAGTCTGCCTCGCGTGGGAGCAGGGCTGCATCCGAAACCTCGGCCACCCTCCCTACAGGCAGCTCTACCAGCTCTGTCTGTAACACACAGACAGCATTAACACAAGTCACTGTGGGTTGTGCACTTCAGAACCGTAGTTTAAGTAGTCCAGTATCTTGCATGTATTAGTAGCCGCTGTCCCAAACTTCAGAGGTAGAAAATAATGCCTACTTAAATCCTGCAGGATAGGAAAAGAACTCTGGTTACAGGGCAGTATTTTGCTCAGTACAAGATCACAGTCTCTTATATGCAAAGATACTGCATGCCACTTCCAAACAGTGATTCACAAAAATTCCAGGTGTACTTCAGCCTGTAGCTCATTCACATGGCTATAACCTTGCCAATGTACATTGCCGCTAGTCTGCAATGCCAGTATTACTAGTCCCAGCGATTCTCTCATGCACTGCCTACCAATAACAGATGCAAACACTTCAGTTCGTCTACCAACTTCATTTGCATTCACTGAAGGTGAAGCCAGATCTTTAGAGATAAAGATTATGTATAGGTTCACCACAATTACATTATAAGCTATACTGAAGCTAAGTTATTGTTCCATTGTCTGCATCATCAGAATAAGCGAATAAAATTTAAAGCTCCTATGTGAGTTTGGAATTAATTAAACTTACTCTGAATTCAAGGGTAATTTGAAATGTCTGATAGGAGTTTCTCAGTGGTTCAAAGGTCATGTATGAGTAGCCAGAGAACTGAGGATACTGGATAGTAATATCTGAAAATCAAAGACAGAAGCATGTTATTTAGCTGTTTTCTCCCATATAAAAATTGATATACACATTTAGTGCTAGATAACATCAGGTGGAAATGCAAGGCAGAGTTCCTGCAGAGACAACCATTAGTCAGCAGCAGTCAACAATCAGTTAACCTATTGTCTTGTCCTCCCACCACCTTTCACAACTAATCCTTTTATTCCCAAGGACCTGGTGAACTTGGAAAGAAACAGTATACTGAGGGCCAAATACTGCTCAACAGTTTAATCGCTGGCTTCGGTGGAACTTTCTCCAGATTTTCATCCTTGTCACAGAAGACAGAACCCATCTACTTTATCTCCTTTTAAGAATTCATTTAACACAGAGACAACAAAGTAATTTTCTGTTTTGCAGGATTATAAAAACATGTGCGGGAAATGTGGCCAGACTCCGTGCCATATTAGTCACTGCTGCTCCATAGCAGCTGTGTCCATCATCCACAGAATCCATGGATGGCTCATAAGAGCCCAGCAGCTTCCAGCGCTTCCCTCAAGTCAGCTCAGGACAGAAGGTAAAGGGAGTGATGGGAAGAAGAGAGTCCCTGCAGCATCTCTGCACCCCTGGATACAACAGTGGCCCTTCATATTGCTCTTGTCAGATGGCATTACAAAATCCTCACCCTTTGTTGTCTTATGTTAGAGGACCATTCTGGCTTCAGCACAGAAAAAGAAAATCAGAGAGATGTCTTACTGCTACCTTTGCAGCTCGTTTACTAAGAAGCACTGAGGACAGGCACAGTTTCAGTCCTGAATTCTTACTTTTGCAGTGGATCTAAGTCTAATGAGGAAGGAAGGATGAGAAGTCCTATTCCTCTTTGCTATTTGAATACTGAGTGGGTTTTTCTTGCGTATTTGGGTCTGGATACAGTGCTCTCAGCCTTTTTGTTTGCAAGACAAGACATTTTAGGCTGAGGTGAAGAGAACCAGTGCTATTAAACCTGAATGCAACCGCAGCAGACAGCAATTAACTCATGCCCTGATCACAAGCAGAACTGACTGGACCAGAGCGCCATGCAGCTGTTGATTCTAAAGAAAAGTCTGTTTTCATTCAGATTAATATACTATTTAACAATATTGGCGCTGTGAAGAAATTCAGTACAAGGGAATATTGGTACATGATGCTACTGCTTACCAAGGAATAACACACTCCCTTATGAAAAATGGTGGTTTTGGACTGACGTTAACAAACCCACTCTACAAGTTGTATCCAGTTATGTCAGTTCAAATAAATCCTCGACTATTCATACTTGATCAAGGCCAAAAATCACATCTGCAGCTGTTCCATGTGGCTGACTCACAACAGATTGTTTTCAGAACGAGCTCACTTTACTCCAGCACGGGAAGGAGAAGATCAAACACCCTCAGTGTCTGTATCCCCGACGCATGACACTGTGCATTACGAACGTCTAACACGAGCCTGCAGAAGAAACGCGTATCCCTGATGCTCTGCTGTGTGGCAGGGCCTTGGCAGATCAGATCAGCATGCAGAGGGACAGACCAGCTCTTTCTTAGCTGGTGGGACAGCACCACTACAAGCAATGGGACACTTGCTTTGCATGAGCTTTGGCATTCATCTGACCCCTTGGTCACCAAACCAGAAGAAAAATAACTCCAGGGGGAAAAAACAAGTGACCTGCTTATGGCCTGGTAAGCGAGCTGGACTGGCTCACCAGGTGATCAGCTCAACATCAGACCCAGCAAAAGGGCAAGGTTAGGTCTGCAGAGGGAGAGGACAGGAAGGTGGCAAGGGAAGGAGAAGCAGGACAGCCTCCTTCAGCTCAGCAAGCTCTTGCCCTGGCTCAGCCGCACTGCAGAGAGGCGAGAGGACGCATGGCAAGTCCTGACTGGGACAACCACACCTCCTCACATTGACCCAGGCTTCAGGCCATGACTTCTGAACTCGCGAGGGGGTTTTGTTCCTCCCTTGCCCCAGGCTGGGGCTAACACTCCAGCACTTCTGCCCTGCAGAGCATGGGGAAAGCCTCCTCTGGAGATAGTTTTACAATGGGGGCTCTGTCTCACATCCCTGCTGCAGGATCAGCATCATCCGATGGACCACGCTGGAAATGTGGGTGGTTCAGGGCTCCAGCTGCAGGCAAAAGGCAAGGGTCAAAGCGGGGTTGAATGTCCCTGCTGGAAGCTGCGGATGCCACGGTTGGACCCTGTCAGGCCTGGGTGCCTACCAACATACCTGGCCCCATCACCCTCCCACTCCTAGGTGGGTGAAGGAGGATTAACCTCCCCTGTGCACCTTCATACCGGGTCTGCATTCAGCTTTATCAAAGAATAACTTCTTCACACCTAGCTGAGGAAAGAGAAGCAAAGGGGCCGATGTCTGAACTGGGACATAAAAGCTGCTGCTGTCCTTAGGGATCCATGAAGTCCAACCAGCTATTCCCAAAATGCACTTTGGTTGGTTCATCGCGAAGCTGCTCCTTGCCCCAGACAAAAAGAAGCCAGCAGCAGCGGGCACGCAGAAACCTACCTTCTGCGCACATCTCTCCTCCTTTTCCCAAGTTGCAGTGGCAGCGTGAGCCGCCCCGGTCGTAGTCGTTGACACAAAAGCTGTCTGCAGAACAGATGGCCTCATCACAGGAGAGATCAAAGAGGCGTCTTGCAGAAGACATGCCACCCCTCCTCGCTGCCCAAGCTGTGGTCGCCCTCGCTGTGGTTGCAGGCCGTGTGGTAGTGGGTGTAGAAGTAGTAGGTTCAGAAGTGGTTGTAAGGACCCGTGACAGAAGCCTGGAACTAGACCCTGGAGTGACCTTAGTTTCGACCAGAAATTTTCTGTTGCCTCCTTTGATAGCAGGAAGTGGTCTGAGCTGAAAGGTAATAAAGAAACACAAATTCAGTAAAACCTAAAATGCTATGTGGAAATGAAATTAATACCTTCCAAGATACAGATCTGAGGTAATAAATTCATCCTCACCGAAGAAAAAGAAACCGCATTATTATATCTGAGCATATAAAATCGGATATTAAACTTCCCGACAAGATCAGACACTTTAAAGTATTGAGACAATAAAGAAAACACAAATACCAAAGTGGAATCTTGAAATTTACCTCTTCTATGTAAATGTCATAGTCTGAGTCATCGATATCAAATCCATCATCATCACCAGTCACTGTGTCTGTGATATACCGATGCCCATAGCTTCCACTTCCCAACTCCTCAGAGCCTGAAAAGACACAACTGGCATATTCAGCTCACATATGCTTTTCTCTTTACACAAGCAAGTCAGATCTTACCACCTCCTGATTTGCCACACTGAAATCTGAAGTGATGTTAATGTTCATCTCCTACAGACAATGCAAGTGTCAGCCTGAAGGTGGGAGACGCTGACCAAGTGATACATGTGCAACTTAAACAAAGACCTTCATTTAGTCACTTACTGTGATTCCCAAACAAAGCAGGCAAAGCTCAGTTCTCCCACTGCAAACAGACTTTTATCCATCATTCTTTCAAACAGCTCTGAACTTTTTCAGTGTGCACAACATTTTAATAACTGTATTGTTTTTAGATCAAACTTTTCCCTTTTATAAATATACAGTCCTGTATCTGCCCTACTGGTGACCAAATAATTGGAACAACAAAAGAGATGCATCTAGGTAGGGCTTTTCTGGCACACTCTGCTTAGGACCTTATCTGCCTCCACTGGCTCCAATGCTCCTGAAATTAGCATCTTAAGTGTATTTTTAGGCCATTTTTTAAAACACAATTTAGCACCTCCAAAAAAAAAACATGCACAAACATCATGTGTTTTTCATGTGCATAATCTGCTTCTGCCTCTCCCTGGAGCGCTAAACTGCACTGTGAAGGACTCCAGTCTGGGAACAGCCAGTTTAAACAGTAACAGGGTCCTTGCAGAAAATACTTGTGCTTTTCTGCACTTTCTGTAGCAAATTCTGGTTAAACAATGTTTATGCTTTTTAGCTATTAAAATTTACCAGAAGTCACAATGAAAGATAATACAGGTAACCGCATCTCTATCGTTACTTGTCATTTCAGAAAGGTTAAGAATAGACAAACATTTGATAACCATTAAAACAACGAACTTCATACATTTGCCTTTTCAATAAAATATTTTGCGGTCACTTAAAAACAGCATAGGTAATCCTTGCTTTACAAAGCCTCTGTACAGGCTGACCATGTGTGCTTGTTTATTTTAGCAGCCACAAGCTGCCCATATTTTCTCTTGAGCTAGCAGGTCCTTCACACTGCAATATGCAGAGACGCAAGGTCTTGCTGGGCAGTGGCTGTCTGTGGAAAGGAGACCTGAAAAGCCAGAAGATGACACTTGATGGTAGTGAGAGCTTCACTACCACCACTGAACAACCCAATGGAGCCAGCGAAAGCTAACGTGGCTCAGCAGACTTTCAGAGAGAGCAGTGTGGGCATGGTGCTATCGTGCCGTTTGAGCCAGTCTAACTGGGGTCAGCCATCCCCCACCTCGGTGAAGAATGAAGGAAAAATATCTCACTGACCTGATTCAGGCAGGACAGCACTTGCCTAAATCTTATTGTACTCTCTCTGCCTTTGCCGTGACTGCAACTCAGAAATCCTGGCAGACGGTTATGAAACCAAGCATATGTGCACCAGATATGAACGCGTGCCTTGGCTGGCTAATTGGCTGCCCACCATACACTCGGTGGGAGTTACTTATCAACAGGCTTTACATGTTACATCAGCATACAGAACAGAGTTACATCAGCATACATACTCAGAGGCAAATGAGTAGAGGTAATGAGGCACATACATTTGCAACCAAAACAACATGCTAGGCCAGGAGAGAATGTGTTATAAACCTTTCCACTCTAACACATATATCTAATCATCTGTAAATAATACAATTTAACTGTATATTAAACAGAATTATTCAGCACAGAGTTCTACCAACTGAGCTAAGCAGAGAGCTCATAGCTTTATGACTGGTAATGAGATGAGGCCATCTGGACAAACTACATCCAGATTATTTCTGCTGGTGACTGGAAATGCACAGGCAAAGTATTACTACTGGAGAAACAGACTGCACGTTTATGAACTGGTCCGAATCCTGTATTCATTATGGAAAACAACAGGTAATATCAAAACCTCTTACTCCTAGTACTCACTTGTATGCTCACTCGGGTTAATCACCATCACAGGATAATTTTAATCCTGGTAGGAAGAATAGAATAGAATAGAATAGAATAGAATAGAATAGAATAGAACAGAATAGAATAAAACAGAACAGAATAGAATAGTTCATTTGGAAGGGACCTACAACAATCATCTAGTCCAACTGCAAGGTTGACCTCTTCCATCCATCACTGCATCGGAATTGCTTTCTTTAGCAACAGTGATTTTATAAGAAGACATGCATTTCTACAAAAGAATTTCAATGTGCAAACCCTCAAACATAAACATTATAAATGTGACCTGCAGTTTAACAGAAATTATATGAATGAAGAAGAGCCCAGCACTAACTCAGCTCCCAGCAGATGCAGCAATTTTCAGCTCACTGGAATACTGTTGCTTTTAAGTCAGGTCTGTAATATTACTTATGCTGTGTGTATGAAACTATTTCAGAACTAATTCAGTTCTTCTAACGGATGAAACTAATTTACCTAAAGGTAACAGAAGCCATAAAGCTAAGCTGGGAAAAGGAAAGGAAAACTCACAATCACGTGTCAGGGAAAACAATCATCTCATCTGTATTCAAACAAGCTGTGATACATAAACTCCATTTTCTAATTTAGAGGTCACAAGTTACAAAATAAACATCTATTGTAGTCCAAATTCTGCCACATTTTTTCTCTTCTCAAGCAAACCTTCTACTGGCTTAATGGGATTTAGGTTCAATGAGGATGGCACGAATGAAGCAATACAGAGAATGAAGTATCTTCATAGTCACACGTAGGAAAATGTTAGGTCTCGAATTTACATTCAGATATGCACACTTGCTTGCATGTATAGATATGATTTTAATGCCCTGCCAGTTTTACAGAAATGTAACTCTCCTGATTTGAGTGGAGTTATCACTAAACTACATCGATAACCACCAGCACGCAATGAGACCTGGTAACTTAGGAGAGACAGGCACTTCATCAAGTAAAAGGTGTGCATCTTTCATCTGGCAGACCAAAATGTTCCATGCTTTTCCAACAGAAGACCTTGGGAGATGAAACGTACCCACTATTTTAAACCAGACAATGATTCCTATCCTTTATTGAACTGGTACAACATTTAGAGCCTGGAGAGAGCAAAGAAGTTACAGTTTATTGTGGCTGGTAGAAAAGACTGCTTTGAGGCCCTTCTTCAAAGACCTTCAAGACTTAAGTTTGGCACCACCAGGAAAAGTATAACTTTGGAAGGTGCCCTAATATCCACAGGTCTGTAATATGGCCCCAAACCTCTGCTTTCACTCCCCCTGGCTCCATCTGAGTTTCAGCCAGCACATGCTATATTACTCTACCTGCTGATCTGTGAGCAGTTCTGGTAACATGTAACGGACCTCAGAGCAATGGAGACATGGAGATGTACTCTTTTCTAACTATGCCTGAATTTATACAGGTCAGTACACACACAAATGATGAGACCATCTAACAGCCCACTGGCTTCTCAGTCGCCTTGCTCTGCCCTACATTTGGTGCTTACTCACTGGATGTGACATGATACCCACGTGTGACACGATGCAACAAAACTGCAAAATAACAGAAAGCAGAGAAGCTAACACGACCTTCTGTAGAGAAACCCCAATGTGAGCCCATCTCTCAAGAGCACTGTGTAGCTTTGGTGGAGACCTCATCTCATAAAGGGGGGCAAATCAGGGACAATTAAGCAAAGTGGTCCTCTGCAAATACCAAAACAATGACAACAGAGATTATAAGCATGTTATATTTCATTAAATCAGTGTTTCAGTGTACAAGGAGATGAAGCCTGTTTAAGACCCTTTACCAGGTCCTATAATCCTGTTTTATAATTAATTGGAAAACCTGTGGGGGGTCATGAACTTTAGACAGCTTCTTTCCAAATAATCAGGGATTAAGTTATACCAAAGAAATCTTTCTCAAAACTAACAAAGCCACACAAACTTTTGTTTTGCCAATTAGGTGGCCACCAGCATACTGATCAGGAGACACAGGAGAGCATAGGAGGTAGACCACCGGGCACTGCGACGCAGGCAGATCGAATGGAACTGTTAACAGACTGATCGCCTTCATGCAGAATCCCTCACAGGTCTAAATTCAAAATACATCATGGGCATTTTAATCTGAGTTTTATTTTTGTCAGTGACTCACAGTGAAGCACTAAATATCGCTTGGCCGGTCTCTTGTTTTTTGTCCCTGTCTGTATAAATATGAACACTGCCTTTGTAAAGCCTTTGCAGGTCTGTGGGAAACAGTTCTGTGGAAAACCTTCTCCATTTGCTATCTCCAAGACACATCACCATCATTTACATCAAGGTTTGGGCCCAAGGGACTGCCTTTTTCCTGTGCCTGAGCCTCAGCGGACACATTCAAGCACTGTTCAGAATATTTAAGCACCTGTGCCAATGCCTTGCTCGGTATGAGCCTGGCGGCGATGGCCAGGACCAGAGGAAGGGATGTACCCAGATTAAGCAGCCACTTCTGTCACGTTTGCTGTGGAGACAAGCAGGAGGGTATTTTTAACAGAAGACGCTTCCTCTGTTGGTCTGGCAAAGCCCAAGGCTAGTGACCTTCGAGGCACAGTGCAAACCCCATCTGTTTCCCCAGGAGATGAAGGGTATTTAAGCGACGCAGGTGATGACACTTTGTTTGTTTGATTCTTTAGGACAGTTTATTTTGTTGTTACTAAACTTGATATGTGAAATCTTTTGTTCAAGTAAATTGTCCATGACACATTGAAAGATTTGATATAGTAAAAAACCAACAACCATATAAGTGAAATACCTGCGACCTGCACATGTAATTAAGAAAGACAACAAAAATTGATTTATTACATCATTTCCCTCTAGGAAAAAAAAAAAAAAAGAAACAAAATCACAAATAAATGAGAACCCTTGGGGAAACTTGCCCTCTCTTTCCTCCCTGAAAATGGAGCAGTGTAACACAAACCAAGCATGCATTTTTTACTAGGTAAGGGGGTAACTGCTTATAATCAAGGCCACATGTTCTACTTGCACAGTCCTTGGGAGGTCTGTCACATTAGGTGATACTATCAGCAACCCTTCAGAGGAACATTTTAGCAAACAAAGACAACGTTTTCCTATGTTGACCTGAAACAATGCAGTCAAGAGTACTGCAAAGTCAGCCACCTTTTAAAACCAAAATGAGAGAATTACATGTGAGAATGATATAAACCCCAGCAGAAAACATCCCCAAGTAGCATAGACTCAGTGTCTGCAGGACTCTGTCTCTGCCTGCCTAGAAGAGCAGCGACAGACTCTACGCAATGCAACACGGGCCCTGAAGGTCCCCTGCATCCCTGAAGGTCCCCTGCATCTGAGGTAATGCTGGGAATTTTTTCTTCAGTTAAAGTAAGCATCAGAAAAGCACTACTTATTTCAAAACAAGCATAAAAATCCAGGATATATAAGCATAAAGCTACAAATTTTTAAAATCCAAACACACTGAGGACCTCAGTGCCGGCACGATGTGGACTAAGTGTAATGCAAAGGAAACAGAAGTTGTATGAACTTCTGCCAGCTCCCTAAGATATTTCAGGTATTTCTGAGGAATATACAAGCACTCAGAAAATAGCATCAAATATTTGTGGCATGTTTCATTGTTTACACGGGAGGAGGTACCATTTTAATAATGAAGGTAATAATTCCTACAATGCACACCCCGAGGAGCCAAGGTGCATCATTTTCAGACATGCCAACTGTCTGACACTCTTCCAGCAGCTATAGGTGACTAAGAGGTATCTGCTGCACTTTGAGAGATTCAGGCATCTGGTGCCATCCGAGATGCATTACAGTACCTGAAACATCCCCAGAGGACTGCCAGGTGTCTGGGAGATGCACGGGAGGCACATGTCCTCCTGTAGTGACAGCCACAGGACCTAGGGAACCTCAAATCTACTGAATGTCTATACCTGAGCAACTGAAGTGAATGATTAATTGGGCCAAAGAAGGTAACCATTGGCTTTCTGGCTACTAGAAGGGGGAAGGTACCTGCAGATACATAATGTGAACTCGGAGTAAGTTTTACTTGGTTGTCTTAAGCTTAGCAAGAATTTTTTTGTTACATTAAACTTGTCAACAGTTTAAATCACTCTTCAGGATTTTTTAGTGTTTTGGGGAAAAATAAATGCTTAGGCTATGCATGGCTTTAATCAAGAAATTTTTTCACAACAGAAGTTTAGCATAATGTACTTGTGTATCTGGTTAACATCAAACTAGTTTCTTACACAGACATCACCCAGTAAAGCCAAGTGAAAGCTGCTATACTTAGTTACACTCCTGCTTCCAGAAAGCCACAGAACTTATTTCTACAGGCATGCATCCTTAGCTGCCTTTGAACACCACTCCTTCCTCTGCAAAAAGCTGGTTGTTATGAAGACAGGTATCCACAAGATAACACAGGATAGTGGTTATACGTAGTTTTTAAGCCTATTTGCAAAATACACCCTGGAAACTGGCAAAGGAACCACATTTGATTTGCCAAAGGACCCAGAGTTTGCTGAAGTAGCACTAAGTACAAGCAACCTGGTGTGGGGCTGGGGCACATCACGGACATGACGTGGCCCCAGGCTACGGGAGCTCTGCCCACTCATGAGTGTCTCCTCCAAGCACTGCCAGCCCCTCAGTGCAGGGGGACCAACCTCTCAGCCACAGCGGCACCCACGTGCCTACCATGGACCAGCACAGAGTTTCTGAGCCTATTCAGAGAGCAGTGCAACATGCATAATACATTCACTTTTCAGATCTGATCCAGGCACAGAGAGTCAAGGTCATGCCTCCTATGAACCTCTCCAGAAATAGGTGTTTATATACACCGAGCATGAATATGATTCCAAGCTCTACTGTCAAAAATCCATGTTTTAGAGCCATCTTGACAGGTCTCTGCAGAACAGGTGGTTTCCAAAGGCAAAGTGCCTTTCCTAGAATACTGCAGTAAGAAGTGCAGCATGAAGACTACTCCACCCTTATTAACAGAGCTAAACACTTTCTCTTTTCCGACCAAAGAATGCAGCCACTCACATCCAAAGATAAACAGGATACCGAGGACCACACAAGCATGCCTGAGGCAGCAGGAGCTGATCCTTGAGGATCCAGGAGCCAAGGAACCGCAGAGCACGCTGCACCTTCGTGGTTTTCACAAACATTTGCTTCAGAGGTTAAAATTACGAGTTCAGCAGCCATAACAAACTTCATGCAAACTGTTCAAGGGATTGAATTTATGACAGAGGGGAAAAGAGAATGGAAACTGCCATATAAGAGTCAATAAAAACAAGGGATTGCAAGATAGGGAGGCAATTTAGAAATAAATCCTTAGCGGGTTAAATTGGTGGATCACTAAGGATGTGGTCCACATTTCTGCAGCATGCAAATTCTTCTTGCAGAGCTCATAGTCCTACCTGAACATCAGCTGCTCATTTTCTACCAGTTAGTTAAAGATGATTTGCAATTGAGTGTGCAGGTGAGAAAAGAAAAAAAGTCAGTTTTGTTGCTCTTTTTTATAGTTCATTAATCTGCTAAAATTATATCCAGGCATTTTCTTGCGTGGTATTCTGTCCCCTATAAATGCCTTCAAAACTGGAAGTCACAAGTACTGAAACCCTTCAAACACAATAAAAAGTTTGGCACACTAAGGATATAACTCAGTTAGTCCCCATACCCTGCCAGCCTTGGCTCTGCTTCCTGCATCCACTCTCTTTGTGACATTGGGTTTTTCGCTGCTGTGCAAGAGATGTGATCTGTATGATTCCCAACGCGGTCTGTGTCAGCTTGATTGGGATTCTCACATACAGCTATGACTTTGGGGGTGATGAGAAGCAACAGCACCTCAAAGTCAGCCCACAGAGACACTAGCACTGACAGAGGACTATATCCCGAGGAAGGCCATCAGGAGATGTGAGCAGGACCTACCCCTTATTGCAATGTGTATGGCCCACATTGCTACACAAATGTGAATATAATTGTTAAAAAGTTGTGATTATTCAAGTATGTTTGAATGCATTTTCACCTATATTTTTGCTATGCAGCTTCTGATCAAAAAGGAATGCTTACTTGTTTATACCATTATTTTCATGATTGTGCTTAATAGTTTAAGAGCCTTACTCCTCAGAAAACAATATAGATTTGTTTTGGTCTTTCTGAGTTGTTTAAATTATAAATGTAGTATATACAGTTCAGTTTCAAAGAACTGAAAAAAAAGATGAACAATAGACTCATCTCTCTCATTTCTCCCCATGATATTCACTTATCAGTTCTGCATGAAGCCAGCACAAAAGTCAGTAAGTAGCGATCCAAAAATATCTGGCAATGACCTCCAGAGCAAAGGAATGGCATGAGAACACTTCTGCCTGGAGCTTTTCAAATCCTTGCTTGTGGCTTGACTTTCACAGGATGCTGCAAGCTCTTCAGACAGGACCGAGAGGTGTCAGACTGGGGGTGCCTGCGGTTGGAGAGCGACTCTTTCCACCAGCAGCCCTCCACAGGCTACCCCAGATACACTGTATTTACAGATATATTTTATTTTTATATAGCTTTAATTATAAAAATGTGGTTCTACTCACTGAACGTTTGGATGATGTCGCTTGGTGCACTGGCGGGGCTGGATCCATAGGAGTTTGCTGCTCGCACAGCAAATTGATACTTGGTATTTGGGAGAAGTCCCTTGAGAACCATGGATTCCATCTGGATCTGGTCTCTTATTACTGTCCAATTGCTGTCAAGGTCTGGCCTTCAGGATCAAAAAAAGCCAAGATCATAAATAATTAAAGCTGGCTGTATAAATTAATTGCCTTTAAGCTTTCCTGGAAAATACACAAAATAAATGAGATATAAGCCCGCTAAATCATCACTGAAATCCTTCACTCTCTAAGGGGCCATACTGTGCAACCGTTACAAACCTGCAAAGCCTGTGATATCAAAACTATTCAGTGATACAAAACCAATATTCAAATTTTGCTTATAAAGCCAAGGAAGTTGTTTAGAGGACAGTTTGACAAATCAAGTTCTGTTTATCTGTTTTCATGGATTTTGGGTTCACAGTTTTCAAGTGGAAGTATATTACTAGCAGTTCCCAATCTCCTATTTGGCTGTATAAAACAATATTTTGCAACAGAGGGAAAGATCCTGCTTTATTTCTAAGAGTTTGTGCTCTAATGCCACAAAGCCACTTCAAACATACACAGTCATTAGCAGGATGAGAATCTAACATTTGATCTCCCAGGCAATCAGGTTAATCCATTCACATTGGAAAATCTGGATCCAAAGACACCTCTTCAGAAAAAAAAAGCCAAACAAACCCAAATCAATAATGCAGAGAACCTGTCCTACATATGTGGATTTTGCAACAAAATTCCCATGTCTGCCTTTGGAAAATCCTTGGTTAACTGCTGATTCATACTGGAAGCCAACTGCCAATAAATGCTTTCTCTGAGTGCTGTTATAATCCATCTGAAATCAGTACAACCATTCACATGGCAGTTTGGTCTCAAATATTTAAGTTCATATGCAGAGGGACATCAGAAAGGGGAGGGCTACTTCAAATACTTTGAGAGAGTATTCTGATGATTTCACACGATTTCTACTCTCTCTAAAAGTGGTCTCTTCTTATCAAAAAGTGAACGGAATGAGAAGTTAAACAAATATAAACCAAATAAAAATGTAAACATTAAGTCTAGGCCACCCAAAATATTCAAATTGCAGCCTATGAAAGTAAAATAGGGACAGAAATGACTTTCAGATAAAATTATTCCAGTTCCTTTTCTAAGATGTCCTTGCGATATTTATTACAGGAAATAACCTCCAAGTGCTCCCTGAATCTACCAATGTTTACTCAGGACTAGCTGCAAATGTCTCTAACAGTCTTCCAATGAAAATTACAGCACAAGGCAGGCATTTTGTATTYGTTTATTTGCAGCTGGAAGGAAATGCCAAAGTTAATGTATGTCATCTTTTACCAGTCAATACAAGATTTATTGATCATTGTGGTTTCATCGCTTTGTGCCAGCAGGGCCAATGCAGYGACAAAGGAGCAGCTCCCAGCTGCCCGGCTCCTGTGCGCAATGGCACACAGGGTGCGAATATTTCATTGTCTTGCTAAAAATAAAAATAAAATCAGACAAATGCACAAGATGCAATGACAGCTAAACGGACCATCTTAAGTCACCCTCCACCACCATTTCCTGGTAGACAGGAGGGCATTTATTTTGGCTACTCTTTCATTGTTTGCCTTCTCTGAGCCTGGGCCAAAATGAAAATGCATCGTTTTCCAAATGAAAGCTGTTAACATCGCTTCCTTCCACATGCTTGCTTAGTAGTGTTTTCAATTTTCCTGTACACATCTTTTTTTGGCTCTAATTCCAGTCCAAGAAATTCCTGCTAGCTCAAGAGCTGTCTCACAGTCTCTTTGCAACAGACCCTGCCAACATCTGTGCCCGAATGGAAACACACGCCTCTGAGAAAGGGACCCAAAGGAGGTACTGCACCCTACGAAGATTCAGGAGATAACACAAACCGTAGGCTAGTCTTCAACTTCACTGACTGTCTCTCACAAGACTTCCTCCTGCAGAAGTGAATAATAAAGGAAATGCCTGCAAATGTGTAAGCATCTGCAGCTGAAGGGGAGGGAAAGAGGGAGATTTATCACTCGACCTTTGCTATTTCTCCAGAACATTCCCTGTGTGAACAAATCAGTACAAGACGAAAAAATGGCAAACAGATGGGGAGAGGAGCACGATAAACTCAGCTGGTGACGGTGTCCAGGGCCAGCCAGCTCCTGTGTTTTCTAAGCTGGGAACATTTTGTTGAAAACTGTCTCCATGGTCCTTTTTGCATCAAAATTCAGTTTCTGTCAACGCTTACACCAGAAGGGCTCATTTTGATGCCATTTTTCCCATCTTTCTGCAGAGCTACCTTCCCTGGACCAGCACAGATCCCTCTGCCTCCAGCCAGGACCTCGCAGGGCTGCTCCAGACAATGTATCTGTGCATGGAGAAATCAGACAACTTCCACGGGCATTTTCTGCTCTTGAAGTTACAGCTGTGCATCTCCAACRCAGAAAGGCCATGCAGTAAGAATCTGGCCAGTAACAAAGTCAGAGTGGTTTTAAGATAAGATACATATGGGTAAAGTCAATAGGACTGGACAGATATAAACCGAGGGCAGAATTCTGCCCCAAACGTACCCAAAACACTTGGATCATTGCTTTACGTTGTAATCTGAGGACTGATTCAATTTAGGAAAGGAAATCTTTCTGATGCAGAGAACAGCAATTTTATACTCACTTGAACTTCCTCTTAAAATCACCTGGAAATGATTTAACAGAGTGAAGCACCTGCTAGCAATCCAATTTTTATACGGTTTTTGATTGTTATTTCGTGCCATGTTTGTCCTCAAGTGGCAAATTCAGCTCCACCAAATTTTTTTTAAATATTCCAACAAATAATAAATATGGTAACAAGTACAATACATTCTTATTCACTATGGAAAATAGTCAATGCACTATAGGATATTATTTTTAATAATTATTATTATTTAGCTTTATGGGGACACTTTCTACAAATTTTATCAACCAATACGCCAGTTCAACTCTGAGCAAAGGAAAGGTAGACAATTTTCTAACCTCATTCTTTTGTTAAATATTACTCTGATGCTGTCTAATGTTGTTAAGAATTTCCTAATATCTACGTCTTTTACTCCTCTTTCTTCATTAATTACCTTTTCAAGGATTTAACCCTTACAAATAGTGAGGTAAATGTTGAGGCAAATGTGTCTGTTTCATGCATTAATCAGGAAAGCGGTATTAAAGGTATTTTTGCTGGGCATTAGGAGGAGTCTCCCTGGTCAAATCTGTTGTTTTGGGTTCTTTGCAAATGAAAGCAAATATGACTGCCTGGTTCAGTTCAGCGCCAGGTACAGCTAGTTCAACATGGAATGAATTCAGGGATATACCTTTTTTTTAGGAGGAAGGCTTTAAACTAATCAAGAAATCTGCCCACAACACTACGCTGAATCTGCTCCATCCTAATATCTGTATACTGAAAAATCTTCCCAGTTTCATCAGCAGAACCCACCTAGTTCATTGTAGCAGAAGTTTCATGTCACTACTGAGATACTGAAAAATTTCCCCTCTTTGTCGAGATTAATATTGAAAGCTACTGAGTCCATCTATGTACCAAGGAGATGAAAAGAAAGTGACCTACTACTTCTAAGGGGTACGCTGCTGAAACACGTGTGGTTCTGTAGAAGCTAGCTGACTATAAAAATTTGGGTAAGTTAGTTCCAAGTTTAGAAGACTGGGTAGGCATTCAACAGATTAAAAATTTGAGTCTTTGGAGTATTCAAGTGAAAATATTCAAGACATTTTTGAGAATTAATTTTTTACAGTATCTTCAGGATAACCTTCACCTTAACTAGTATGTTGAAGTCCAGGGGCTTTCATAAGCTTTTGTAAGAATGCTGTTTGTCATAAAATATTTGTCAGCATAAAGCAACAGACTATTAACACTGCGCCTGCAATCTTTACGGATTCCATTAGCTATTTTGGGTTTAACACACTCTTTTACACATTCCCTGTGAACTGTGCAGTAAGCGCCAAGCAGTGAGACCCTCTTGATTTTCAGCGTTTAGCCAAGTTGGGATTGTGGTCTCCTTAGTGTCCTCTTATAATCAACAGCAGAGCAGAGCCTGAGTTAGTCCAGCCCGTCCTACATCTGAAAGCACCTGCAGCCTACAGCAAACCAAAATGTCCCAAGGCAAACCCATGCAAGTGCCTAAATAAAGGCCCAAATTCAGACCTCGAGCAGAAACAGACTGCAGGTTAGCTCTGGGTCTGATTAGATTCTGCTATGTGCAAACAATTAAGATATTGAATTTTCAAGAGGTTTTAATCCCCAATATCACAGATGAGCAAATGAAAAGTGTGTTTTTCCCTCATCTCAATCTCCTAGCATGGTTTTTCTAGGGTTAAAGTCATAAAGTTGGTTCTAAGGGGACTGAAATGATTTAAACAATATCATAGTTTTTAGAGATTTGTGCTGCACCCAAGAGAAATCACAGATTTGCATAAGAAAGTCATTAATTTTGCAAAAGCACAGGATAATATTGTACTTCTTTGACATAAGAGAACTTAATTCTAAATTTATTTACACTGTTTTGGTTGGTTTTACATTGGTTTAATTTAACAGCTTTAACTCATGTTAATATATTTTATAGTAATTAAAACTATATGCAGCAAAAGACAACGAAGCTCAAAGTTAAATCTTTACCTCTAACTGCATTAGGGCTTATGGCTCATTCAATCAAGCTTCCAAGTCTAAGAGAGCATAATCCCAAAATTAACAAATACACTTCAAGCTTAGCTTTAAACCTCAAACTAAACAGTGTAATCAAAACATTGTGCTGTTAGCAAATTCTTTCCCAAAGTCTAAAAACAACAAAACACTGAAAGTTCAATTACTCGCATCTTTCAACTTAAACAGTGAAGGCAGCCTTCCACTCTCTGACTGAACAAAAACATTCAAGGGTGCACTTTCAGTGTGTCAGATGGAGATGATGGTGCCCACTTCTTCTTCCATTAGCAGACCCCTGGTGCTATGAAGAGGTGTACATAAACCTGCAGGCTCCACTTTCTGCCAAAAGCACGGAGGCCACAGAAGTGCGGTCAATCAGAACCCAACAAAATCCCTTCCCCAGCCACCAAGCACATGAGAAAGAAGAGATGGGGAGAATAGAGAAGGGCTCAGATAACGATTGTGTTCAAAAAACAGATATTGGAGAAATTTCATGGCAATGCTACAGCAGAGTTTACATGAGGGCCATAATGCATCTTCAGCCCTCATGYCCTGCCTCCCAGTGCAATCAACATTGGATGGCTTCTCACTAAATATGGGGCACTCTGATTCAAACACAAAGTGCAACGTAAGTTCCCATGCAGGCTTTCAGCCTGGGAATTCTTTTCATTATATCAATATCTTCTAGACTGTAACCATACTTCGAGCACTGAAAACCAATAGTGCTTTCTGTCTGTTTTAACAACGACCATTCTTTTTTAAAAATGAATGTGTTTTTCTGAAGAATGATTTTTTGACCTTTACAGCTCAGAGTAGTTAAGGAAGCAATTCTCCCTTCTCATCCAGGAACTTCAGCTAAAACCTGTCATCAAGTGTTCACCCAAAGGATTAAATTTCCAAAGGTTGAATTTTGCATTCACTGTAAGGATAAACATAGAGGCAAGCACATGAAAATAAACAGCTTTGTATGCAGCTATTAGCTTACACAATCATATGAACAGTCAGGTATGAATACTTGTTTGTGCATGCAGATACAACCACCTCCTCCTGACCCTTCATATGCGTCTTATAAAAGCAGCTTGATTGGCAACTTTTCCCAGTTCAGTTCTATTACTGCAAATTTTAGAGAATTGAACATAAAAGCAGAAAGAAACCCCACCTCCACCACCAYGCCCCCAAAAAAAATCTAAACAGAAAGGCCAACATTTCATGTAAACTTGATTAGCATTAGGATAACAGAGCAAGTCTGAGTCCTGCAATCTCAAGACCAAAAAAACTTTTGTCAGTTAAAACTGCCCAACATACTGAGTTTGCAATCCCCGGATTATTTCCTATAGCAGCCCAGGGTACTCCTGCTCAGGGGAGCCACACACTTTTCTCAGCATGGTTTGACAGTGTTTGACGACAGGAGAAACTTAAAACTTCATTCACCCAGGCCTTTATTAGAGGGAACAGATCAAACGAGATCTTTTTTTCTTCAATCAGAAGGTACAACTTATTGGTGATTTTATAACAAACTGGATTATTTCTGGTTTTGTCTTTAAATTTTCACGSTAATTCAACACACATCGAGAGGAAAACTAAGTGTGTGCTATAGACACTAAGTAAATAAATCATGAGAAGAATCTATACACAGTTTAATAGTGCTGTTTAGGTAAAAAAGACCTGTAGTGCACAAACACTGAAATTCAGACTCTACTGGCAAACTTGCCTCATAAACTCCACCGTGTAGTACTGGATGGGAGAACTTCCTTCGCTCACTCCAGGCTTCCAGGATAATGCAACTTCTGAATCAGAAACTACCACAATCTGGGGCTGATAGGGTGGTGCAGGGGGCATGCACTTATCTAAGCCAGAAGAAATGCAAAGGAACAGCATCAGATAAGTGGACAGGCTAACACACAATTAAACCCAACACCCATAGGCGTGGCAATCAAATTTAGAGGCTTCTCCCTTTAACTGTTGCCCCTCTAAAACCCCATACTTGTGGAAAAGTTATAGTAAAATATTACGATACTGCACATGACAGAGATTTAGGTGTGAGCGACCTGCTGTGTTACAGACGCGTGCCCTGCCAGTTTTGCAACAGAAAGCCGTGTACGCAGCATTACCTTGGGATAAGGTTGTCACGTCTCTGGGCATGCTGGGTCGTCCTTTCCCTGCCCAGCCGTATGCTCCAACGCTAACGCGGTGTGGAGTGCCCGGCTTTACATCACCAATAACAACCTCCTACCAGAGTCAAGAGAAGACAAGGCAAGAACATTGTGAAAGCTTTTCCATGTAACTGGGGATGGCGCTGTGAGCTGGGACTCCAGGATCTTACATGGCATTTTCTATGTAACCTCCTAGGAGGATTGTCCCCAGCCCAGCCCAGCTCAGAAGCAACAAAAACAAACAGCACCACGTGTTTCCTCTCAAGCTGCAGCTTTGCCTCGGGGGATTCCACAGGGATGACCTGGACCCATTTCTCAGCATAATTCACAAGGTTGCAGATTGTTTGCATTCACTGTCCGGCTTTTTTGCTGGTGAATTCAAAGTCACATTCTATTCCCTCCCTTGAGCCAATAGCATTCAGTATCGGTCTGGTGCATTTTTTGTGTGTGGGGGGGGTTTTTTGTTTGTCTGTTTTTCTTTTTCTTTTTCTTTTTCTTTTAAATCCAGAGACCGTAAAAGCTCCTGAGAATGAAGCAAGTTGCCACAGTGTGAACTAACGATCTTTAATTTCTCACGGAGCAGAGACCAGTCCCATCGCCTCTCACAATTTTCCTAGCCCAGCTATCAGCCTTGACCTGAAGCAAGTATTTCCCTTATTTGTTCTTCCGCCATAAACACAGAAAGATTAACCCACAGACAACTACTGTAAGGGAGGCGATGTTAACCTCCACGTGAAGAGCTTGTGCTGCTGAATACTGTTGAGAGGACCCTGCTCAAATTTCCCAGAAATTAGCAAATGTCACCAAAAAAATTACATTTTATCACTGGCTGGCGCACATAGCATGGATCAGCTTCAGACGTTTAGATCTGGTCTTTAATGGAGCATGTGTACGCGTGTATAGAAATTCAGTATTTTTTACCTGCAGCCTATCTGTAGAGAGATGCAAATCCCAGATYTACAAATTTTGACACATATACAAGTAAACAGAAATACCAGGTTCTACACCTCAGACTGTTTTGTTGTGAAAAAAAGCACTTACAAAAAACTAGAGATTTTTCTTCTGTTTTTCACTCTCTGATATTAAAAAACATTATTCACAGTGCATGTGAAAATGCAGAGATGTCCTTTCTCTTCATACTGGAACRGACTTTAAATCTGCATTTCCAGTTGCAGTAAAATAGTAAACAATTCCAAAATTTTATTAATTGCTGAATTTCCTTATGACAGTCTTTTGGACAAACTCTACCTCTCTATTCTTTGGGGAACTTATGTTATTACTACAACACTGTTAGGCAACACCCTGCCATCTGTCATTTTTCTAGCCGCAGTTTTGGAGCTCCATCACTGATTTCCTATTAACACAGACCACCTGACCATTATCCTGTTTTTCCATCATTCACCCTTGGTCTGCTTGAATGATTTGGATTCATCTGAGAGAGATGATAACAATGCTGGAAAAGTAACTGCCCAGAGAGAGGCAGCAAGAACACTCACACCAAAAGATTTATCTGGGTCTTTCAGTCTCGTAGCTGAAGCAACTGAGATCGTTCAAAATGTGATCTGAAAAGCCAGTTGCTGAAAACCCAGCACCTCCTCCCAATGACAATACTGATGATCCTGCTCCTGCCATTCCATCCTCCATGCCATACATACTGTCCGTCTGTATTAAAACTATGTGCATTTGTTCCTTCTAGCATCTTTCTTTATTACATTCATTCTTACGAGAAAAAATCCTTCATTATGTGTCTTAGTGCTTTCACACTATTCAGGAACTTGGCCTCTGCAGACAGTGGGATATGGGTGTACTTGCCTCATATTATTACCTCCAGACTCAAGTCTACAATAAACTAAAGAGAACAAATCTCATTGACTGCAAGGCCAATCAAGATCAAAGTCCTAATATCTACTTAGGTATTTAAATTCAACATGTGTACCCTCAAAACCTCAGCAAGGWGCTCTCTTGCCTCACAAGGCTATCTGCCTCTTTCTTCTGGCAATGACCTCTCCATGAACACAGCTGTTGGACATACAGTGGGTATCTTTGAGATCAAGTATCTTCTCATCTTCTAGGATCAAGACTTTAGCGAATAGGTAAAGATTCAGGACACCATCAAGCTACCCTGACCCGTGGCAATCTCAGGGAATACCCACCTCACACAAGAACACTTTCAAACGAGATGCTGGAGAAGAAACACATTTCCTTGTACCTCACTGTCCAGGAGCCTGGGAGTACATATTTAATCTTTTCTTTTTTGCTTGTATTTAGCAGAAGGGTCTTAAACCCAAATTTTCTCCACCCCAGTAAAGACACTGGCCTCACAGATAAGGAATTTAGGTGGTATGTGGAAGAGTTAGCTCCCCATCATTTTTGTAGTTTTTCTCTCCACTCAGATTGCCTCTATATTTTGAAGCATGATACCCCAAACTGGACACTACATTGCCGATGAGGCTTTACCAGGCACCAACCTCACTTTCCTGTCTTAGACAAAAACCCTGCAGAATGACATTTGCTAAAACCCTGCAGAATGACATTTGGTATTTTCATTACAGTCTCACATTCCTGAATGGGGTGAAGCAATGCAATGCCTTTTCTGTGGTAGAGGAGTCAGGTGTACGTAGAAACCATATATCCCCCCCTGCCTTGCCACACAGCTTGCCCTCCCTCCAAGTGTGTTGAAACTCTTTGTGAGGCTGCGCAGTAAGCCGCCTCACAGAAACCTGGATTACAAATTATTCTCCAAAGAAAACCTGTTTTCTGTTTTGTTTTGTTTTGTTTTAATCAAAAAAACCCATCAAACCCTGGATTACAACRCAGCTGCAGAAGCTGAGCTGGGTTTAATGACACTTGATCCCCTGACAGCTCCTTCCCTGCACTACTCGTCTCAGCTTTTGTACTGGTGCGTTCGGTGATTTGATAGGGAGCACTATTGCTCTCCAGGGCTCTGTACCTGACCTAAAACCTCCCACCCTTAAAGCCTGCTAATTTTTCTTGCCTTTTTTATTTTTTTTAATATTTGTGCTCAACTTCATTAATATCATGCCCAGTAGAACAACTGCCTTACTAAATTGTACTGCATCTGCACTTCTCCTGGCTGCTCTCACTCTGGTGTTCTCTGTTATAAGATGACATAATACAGCTATAATACATTATCCACTTTGCTAACACACAGGCACATGCACACACGCACACACAGGAACAGGCGACCCAGTTCAGCTCTTGCTACAACAGCCTTGCACGGTCCAGAGAAGCCTCTGAGAAAGCAGCGGGGTCATACCCGGCACCAGGAGAGGAGGCTTAGTGACGGAAACACGAACTGTGCAGACTTAACCACAAAACTATTGCAGATTCCTGTTGAGTTTGGTATGAATATAACAGAAAGCATTTCAGCGAGAACACCACTTCCTGAGGATTAATGACAGCTGGGAGCTGATTAATCCCAGTCAGACATACTTCTCCACAAGTACCCCTCAGAAGTGTTATTTTTATCAAGCAGAAGAAAAGGGCCCAGCATGGAACCTCAACTCTGAAATGCCATAGTCCAGACTCAGCTCAGCTGGGATCGAACCAGATATTCCTGGTTCGAGCACATCCTGAGGTCTCATCCAGACATCAGCCTCCTACAGTCCAACCAAACTTCCCTTAATTCAGACCATAAAAGCTGTGTGAGATCCACCAACTTTGTGGGATTTCTCCATTCCTAGAACAGATCTCAGAGAAAAAAAGTTTGCAAGAGGTTGTTGATGTTAGGGATTTCAGTTAAACACTGAAATCGCTGCCCTCATCCTACCCAAACCCGAGCACCTCCTGCTTGCTTCCCCCCTCACAATAAGCCCAATCTGTTTACTGCTCATAGGAAGCAGAGTGGACCAAGTGCACGACTGGAAATAATTAATCTGAATAATTCACCAGCTGCAAAGCGATTAAGAGGGCTGGTATTTCTTTCAAACCTGTTTTATACTAGTTGTTATTCTCCCACTCCTTCCTCCTGGGCGTTCCGTGGCTGGCCTCTTCCCGCGCTCCTTCTCCTCAGTTCTTGCTGACTCAGGTTTTTTCCTCTCCGTCACCTCTCCCACTGCCGGACCGCTTTGTTCTTCCCCGTCACTCTGTGTCCGACTGCCCAGCTGTCCCTGTCCCCTCTAAGTCCTCACTGCCTGGATATAGCTAATTTTTTACACAAATTTCCTCCAGCAAAACAAGGCATCCAAAAATACTTTTGTCAACTGATAGGAAAGTTTATCCATTGCTAAAAAGGGAGCCGCTATGCCTACACATGTCCACCTTCTTCACCTCTGGATTTTGAGTTTTAGCTACTACTTGCCATATTTTGACTACAAAAGATCCTGTATAAATGCTAAGTAGAATCAACTTTGTGTGTGAATCTGTGCAAAGACAAGGTGCGGAATGTTCCATTTCATTTTAAATCACAGCTGCGACCAAGTTTCATGCGAAGCAATACTTACAAAAATTGCTTGTCCTTCAAGTTGACCCTGTGAAAAAGCGAAATAGGACTTGTTAATGAAGTAACATACTAAAAAGTGATGGGAAAACCACATAAACAATGGGTCAGGGACTTAAAACAAGGCCAGTGCTGCGCATATAGTAGTCTATGTGGCTGTGATTCTCCTGTGTGAGTACTGGGATACAGATTCTGTTCTCCCAGTGAGCAAGAATTACTGCTGTCGGGATTAAGATAAAAAACCGATGCGCTGTTTGATCTTTGTTGGCACTACTAGGAAGAATGTTTTTTTTGGGAAAAAAAGCAAGTGAGGAATACAGAGAAAGATCAGAAGGGAGAAAATAATGCATAAATAAAGAAATAGTATATCACGGCAACAGGATTGTTTCATTTGCCATGATCCCAGAAACCTGCAGAAGCCAGAACTGACAACCAGAGTGACGGGACGCTGCAGGAAATCTGAGCATCGCTCTCACTGACGCTTCTCATGGGGAAGGTTTCTGAGCACTGCCCAGCAGGGATCAGGAAATATCAGTGAATGCATAATGTTGAACATCAGTTGGGGAGGCTGAAGGAAGAGGGATCAGGAAATAAAGGAGAATGAAGATGAGTAGAAGAGAAAGGAGGAAAAAATTGAATGGTGAAGAAGGATCACCAAATAAAGACTGGAAAGCCTGCAATGCTCCTCTGTGTGCACACATAAGCTTTTGATTCCTGTGCTGGTAATGCTGCTGTCTCGTGGACAGACTGCCCTTTGCAGATCGTGGTATGAAACTGCTCCCCTCACAGCACCCAATTTGCGACACTCCTTCACTCTCCGCCCGAGCAGAGGCTGGAATATCTCTGTTTCCGCCTTGCTGAACTGAAAAAGCAGCTTCTCCTCACTGAGGAAGCATCGGCATGTTTCAAGAATACTCTTTAAAAGCAGACCGGATTAAAACCATCCAGAAGCACAGAGGAATTGCTTTCATCTCAGCACTAATTGCTCAGCCGCACAGCAGAAGAGGATGGGCGGTGTTCATTTGCGAATGGAAAAGGAAGGGAAAGTGGACAGAAAAAGGGAAGGAGGAAAGAGAAGGGGAAAGTGAAATAAGGCAAAGTAAGAAAGCGAAGGAGTGATAAAAGGAAAAACAGAACTAAAGGAAAGGGGGAAAATGGGAAGCAAGGAGGAAAAGTAGTGCTTTCAAGAACAAAAAAAAACAGAAGTTGAGGGAATCTTCTAGGAGATGGACTTGCACAACGGCAACCAAAGCAGCATTATTAATTTTTAAATTCTGTATTTCAGGAGGCCACAGTCTCACACAGAGACAAAAATACACTGAAAACTGTCTCCTTTAACTCACACACTTACCTGTGTCAGACACTGCAATACACGTGCACTGATACTCAAATCTGACTGTGCATAGAGTCATGCAATTCCCCTTCCATGTGTGGAAGTGCACAGAAAATGAATATTCAAAATTAAAAGTTCTATTTCAGTAGATACCAAAGGTCAGTACTAGCAAGACGCAAGCAAGTCTCAATAGTTTTACGTGATAAATTAGTCAGACAAGAAGGAGCAAAACTGTATCACACTGACTGGATTACAGAAAAACATTGTGATTTCCTTTTACTCAATACCCAGAGCAGATCTGGGGCTTGGATCCTCGGTATAATTCACAAACCAGCAGCAAGTAGACAGTTGCAAGTTCCCACCTGCAAGCTCCACTCCAGTGCTCTGACTGTTGATGAAAAGAAATACTCACCATGCTAACCATATCCAAATTCAGGGGAACATCGTGTGAGAGCTGTTTAACTGCTTTGCCATCTTCGACCTCCGAGTAAAACACCTTGGGAAGAAGATATAGTCAAACCAGTTAAAGCAATAATGCAATGCTTCAGAATGACTTAAAAACAAGTGCATTGTTATCACATTGTGGACAGCATTTGAGCCTATGATCCCCTACCTTTTCAAAAACACAAAAAGTTAACGCCCCTTAACATTCCCTTCGTATTTGCTAGAAGTTGTCAGTATAACCAAAGGACACCATCTTACAGTGTATACACTGAACTGAGGTGAAACACAGCCTAGCTTTCAGGGCAGACTTGAACTGACAACTTTAGTTGTGCATCATTTGGCCATGGTCAGCTTGGACAGCTGAAGATATGTGGGACTGGTCTGCACAAGTCAGGCATTTTATTCCATACAAGGATGATATTGACATTATGTGATTATGTCATTATAAAAATTGCTGTATCATAAACGTCTCTCCATGCCTATTGCCATGTACTGGAGACTAATGAGCCAGGAAGTCTGATTTCCTGTGCACAGGGACCCTGAGATGCCAGAGGGTCAAAAGCTAACATGAAGTGAAGATGGTTTGGGTACAGCACTATCAATGCTGTTTGTCATTGGTTTTACCATCATGCCATACACTCAAGGCTTAAAAATAAACTGGGGCTTGGATGCTTGATGTATCACATGAACAGTGAAAACTATTTATGATTTGTGACTATAAAGTATTGCAACTGTTTGAGAAATATCATGACCTACAGAAAAGCCACTTACTCACTGCACCTCTGTTTTCACACAGAAGAGCAGACCCAACTACACACAGAGCCCGGCTGAGGCAGGTTCTGGCCACAGCAAGTGCTTCTCGGTGTCCTAGACGACAAGCACTTTCATAACAATAAAAACAACCCTGCAGCTGGGCTGCATTAGTGTCATTTACAAGACCACGGGATGAAGGTGGTCCAGATGCGTACCAGAAATACCTATTTCAGGGAATTTTCTCACTCTTTTAGCATACATTAATAATAAAGGTAGTCAGAAGTTTTTTGCTTCCCACCTTTTTACATAAAACTGAATTTTGGATTTTTTTTTTCTGGAAATTTCAAATCCTCCCACAGAAAATGCTAATAAAAACAACTGCTATTTGTTTTTTGTTAAAGGGGAAACCAACCAATTCTAGCTGATATCCCACATATTTGGTGCTAATTCCCCGCTGACTGACTTCCATTTTGGGACTGAGTTTCATTGCCGTGGAATACCTGTTAAAGCAATACCTAATAAACATGAATAAATGGCAGATTAGTGCTCATTGTTTCTCTGCTTGCACACTAAAACACAGTACCCAGTTTAGGATAGCCACTCCGCTTTGCTCAACAGGCAGAAGGTAATGTGGCAGAAGCTTGGAGGGGGTCAGAGCCTCCCCTACAAAATTGCTGGGTAAAACAGGAAAATCACCCAACTTCTTTAACAGAAATTCACCACAGAGGTAGGAAGAAATAAAAAAAAGTCTCTTTTGATATTTAAGGCTGTGGCTGGGCTCCCAGGGATGCCTTGCAGTACCGTATCTATCAGGGGAAGAGACACCACAGAACTGTCCTTCCCCTGTACCTGCTGCAAAGGTTTAGAGGTGTAGTTTGGAAAAGCTATTCCTGCTAAAGCAATYCTCAGGCTGGAAGTACGAGTCAAAGGCTCTGAACAGCCCTGAAATCACCATGGATCTCCCTTCACTTGCGCAGTGTAATATGGGCCTGCTCTGCTCTACTTTACTGYTTTATCAGCTGCAGAGAGTGCCGAGATCCTTGCATGAAAACCACAACAGAAAAGCAATCTATACGCACTACAAGCCCTTGGCATCCAACCCAAATTCCCATCATAGCCTGCTTCTGAAACATGAACTGCTTGTTTCTTAAAGTTACAGCTCAATCCGTTCAAGCCCACTGTTTCTTGACCACGTTCTGGGCAATGGCACGATTTGTTAGCAGAGCGGGCTCTCCTGCTTCCTTCGCCGTGCTGCGTGCATCGTCTGAGGCCATGTAGGGCATTGCAATCCTCTACTAGCAGCATAGAGGATCACTTACTGTATATCCCGTGACGGTGCTCGCGTGCTGCTTTGGCATCCTCCATTGCACGCTGAACGCTGTGCAGTTCAGTGAATCCAGCAGTATGTCGAGAGGAGGACCCAGCCTATCTGCTCAAAGCAAAATGACATTGTATAAGAAGCCATAGGACATAAAACCTCTCCTTTAGCCACCTGGCCGGTATGGCTTTGAAGAAGAATAGATGTGTGCTGCCCTCGTTCCAAACTGTCAGACATAGCCCGCTACTCAGATTTGACTTGGGTGCACCTTTTCCCTCCCCACCTCTGCCCTCCAAGGCAGTGGTGGGATACCAGGAGAGAGGGGGCGAAGGGGGACATCCCCTCTCTCAGTGGCAAGAAGCTCAGGACACCTCACGGACACCTTCAGCCTCCCTCTCACCGCCCCCCCAGGCTTCACGTGCAACAGCAACACCCTGGTGTGAGGAAAACCAAACCAAACCCAAAACATGCCTCCTCTTCAGCCCTTTGCTGCTTTGGCACCGGCCAGGAGACCCCCTTCATGGGCCACCGAGAGGTCTCCCGATCACCACCAGCCTCTGCAACCTCAATTCCTTCACGACAGCTATGGATGGGAAAGGCAATGATTTAAGCAAGGAGCAAGTTTGGCCTGATGAGAAGAGCAGAAAGGACCCATCAGTCCCCACCTGCCCCTCTCCATTCGCAGGTTACAGCGATGGGATCTCTTGCCATCATGCTTTCAGTGCTGCCATGACCAACCCTGTCTCTCACCAGCTGCAGCGGGAGGAGGGCATTTTTATACGGCTATGACGTTCTCACAGCACCTATCTGTCTCCTTCTCTTCCCATGGTACAGGTTGGTGTTTCCGTATAATGGCTAATTGAACTACTGCAAAAAAAAAAGGCTGGAGAAGAAGGAAACCCTGAGCTCCACATCTCTACTAACTAGTTAGCAACTAGTTAGCAACTGCATTTACTGTGTGAGAAAGGGCAGGCGGAGGAGTCGGTCTGCTCTGTAACCCAAGCAAGATTTTTAACACAACTTCTCCAAACCAGCAGTGTCTATGCTCTTGAAACCAAACACACCTAACGAACAACTGTAATAGAGAACTGATTCAGACACTTTAACAACAATTTCAGTTTTTTTCAAGGTGACAGTTTTACTATACTTAGTTTTTTGCATGCACTTATCTATGAAAATTTTAAGTAAAGACTAAGGAAACCCTTTTTTTTCCTTTTTTTCCTTTTTTTCCCACTAGCTCTGAAAAAATATCAAGCAAAAACAAGCTACTGTAAAAGTTATTTTTAGATGTGAAGCAAGCCTACATCAGATTTACACTTATCATTTCCACCAACATATTTGATTTGACGCTAAATACAAAACTTAACAGTTTACAAACTCTGCACAGTATCGATCAGCATCAATACCCAAGTAGTTAAAACAAGAGCAGAACTGATATTCTGGTCCTTTTCAAACTGACCATGCATTTTACCACCGCTAGGAAACTTTTTGGCTTATGTTTCTTAATTTGAGTGAGCAAGTGCGGCCAGTCAGGATCCACACCTCTCAGTTTACACTGACTACTCGTTGTTTTCGTGGCCCTTTTATCTACTTATTTCTCTTCAATGTTAAAACAAATCCTGGACAGTGCTAGGTGCAATCATAAAAGGATAAACATAAATGAGGTTTAAGAGACCCTAACTTCTCTCACCATTCGGTCCCTATGCCTGAAGCTTCAGCCATTCTTACCTAAAAAAATTCCCAGCAGACTGTCTCCTGGGCAAGGCTGCACAAGGACTGCATGTGATGGGCTCCTCACCAAGAACTTTTGCATACCCATTGTATGCTAGAGTTTGTATTTTCTACACACCCCATGGATCCTGCTTATCAGTTCAACTCGAAAGAAATTATGAAGACTAATACACTATTATAACATCCCCAAGAAGTTCGTGTAGCCCTAACAGGACAGGGCTGCATTTATATATTAAGGAGGGAAAACATACTTAGGGCTCTACCTACATCAATTGTCCTCATTACCTGCAATAATCTAACCCGAGTTAATGGAAGCATGCACAAGAATTACAGTCTGCCCTAACAGGCTCCTACTCCATAAACACAAGCCAGCAGTCAGATTCCCAGTTTCCCTCCCAGCCTGTTGCGTTCTCCAGAGGGTAAGCAGGGAGCTGCAATCCCCCCCCAGCCCCTTTCCAGGGACACCATCAGCGTCTCCCTTCCCCTGGCTCCCAGGGAAGGGACACGGAGGAGCAGAGCATATCCTAAATGGATCTTCAAGTAAACAAATAACCACCAAATGCTTCAAGCAATGCCATTGAGCAACCCGTTCCTGAGATGCTGGAAACTACCCAGGACCCAAAGACAGGGACATCCATGCATCCATACTGCCTGTACAGTCCATGGCAGAGGTTCAGCCCCTAAGGAAAGTCTCCCAGGAATGGTTTGGAGGATAGCACAGCTCACAAACCATGTCCGTAAGTCAGTACGGACATCTTTTGGGAAGGAAAGGAGTTCAGCCATATGGACGAGAGCCAAACAATGCCATGCTACTTGCTCTCTGGGCCCTCACCCATTTTCTTTATTAGCACAGACTTAGCCTCATGCATCGCTGCTTGGTTCAGGGCTCTGAGCACAGCAGAGTACCACCTCTCGTGCTCGCCTCCTGCCCTGCAGGAGCAGTAGCTGGACCACACACCACCACGTACCACCTGCTGCCAAAATGAGAGGCAGGGAAGAGCAGCCAGAGCTGGGGTATCGCTGTCTACTTAAGCAGCGTTTCACATTCAGAAAACACCTTTCCAATCTTCACAACACCCAGTGAGGCAGATTAGTATTAGAGGTGCATCAGTAGTAAAGGAAAAAGAATACTCCCTAAACATTCACGCTTCACATATTTGTGCCATCCTTGTATTACTTTCTGGGGAGGCTCTATGACACAAGTTTGCTGGGAGGCATAGTTGCTGAAATAACAAATTTTAACCAGCAATGACAAACACTAATATAAGGCAGGCTTCAAATTCATATTCTGAATGCATTATAGGCCAATAAAACTATTTACAGAAAGTATTTAGTGAATAATTCGGAACAACAAATAATTTGAAAAAAACGCAGTCCATTTGCAGACTATCTGCAAACAGAGAGGCAACATCTGTTGAATAAGGAGCTGCGCCATGAATTATTCACCCAGCCCTACTAAACACTACTATCTCCAGTTTGCAGATGATGAAAGAGACACAGAGAGCCAAATACTGACCTCAGTTACGCAGGCCTATAAATTGTCGCTGGAGGAGTAAATACAAACTTAAGCCAGGGAAAATGAGAACAAGGAGACAGAGAGGTCTATATTTCCACCCTCCTTATTTATTCTCCCTAGAAGTCAGGGAATTCCCCTAACAGAACAAGGATGGTGGCAGGAGGCATGCTTGGGAACCAGGTGTAAGCATCACTGGCACTTAGCACTGTCTTTGCGAGCAGCCTCAGATGATGCTCAGCATCAAACCCAACCATCAAACGATGGTTTGGGGAGTGTGCAGGACCTGCTCACTGCACTGCCGCATCCTGCCCTCCCCATGACAAAACCACGCGACAAGTAAGCACGCAGCGCTCACCCTGCTGGGGACCGCGCTGCCTCCTGGTTAAACTGGGAGCTGAGAGGAAAAGGAAAACCTGGGCCAGCCCTGCCCCATGCACAGAGTTATTTCTTGGGGAGGACAGAGGGTAAGGCAGAGAGGAGCATGTCATGCAGTGTGGCGGTCCCCACAGTCCTCTGCTGTCACCGCTCCTGACCTTGCAGCTTATTGATGGATGTCTGGGGATTCAGAGTCAACCCTGGTTGCCAGAGTCCGAATTTCACACAACCTGGCAGAAAGTAAAAAATGTCCATTTTTGGACTGAACTTTCCCTTCACAACCATGACAAAGTGACTGTGTGATCTGACACAAGCAATGTTTATGCCACTGAGACGCAGGAGATGTCACGGCTTCGAACAGTCCTGCTGCCACACTGCATCAAAGCGGTTTCTCAGCTGATCACAACTGTTGCAATACATATCGCTCTTTTACTAACAAATTATTTTGAGATAAATGTGCGCTTGAGTTATTTTGAAAGATTTTACAGAACATCATGTATTAGGCACACTAAAAATGGATATTAAAACTGGTCTAAACATTTATGTCTTTATGTCAAAGGTCATGTTTAGACTATAAAAAATAAAAATAGTTTTCAAGGGTAAAACTCTTTGGGTATTTGTAGTTCCTCCTACAATTCAGGTCAGAAATACCTCTCTTCTCAAAATTCAGCATGAAAGCTCTGTTAATCTGGTAGCACCACGCACAGTGCAAAACCACAACGGAGCCTACCCCCTCTGCAGCCTGCTGGATTGGGACCTGCAGGCAAGGGAGGTCCAAAGTATCTACTACTTGCACGTACTCTGAAGATCTGCCTCAGTGATGATCCCACCTGCAAATGTCCTCTGCAGTTGGATCCGATCAATACCTAAGAAGGCATGGAGATTAGCTCTGAACATAAAGAACAAGGAACCTATTTATATAAAAATAAACGCATTTTGTACAAACACAGTCATTCTCCTTTCTGGCCCGTCAGGCACAGAAAGCTCGATATTGTCCAAAATGCTTTGATGAAACCGGTAATAGAAGCAATGACTTTGGTCCCATGCAGGGAAGCTGTTAATCAAGGGGGAGCACTCTTACATGTATTATGACTATACATTGTAAAAGTATGTCAAATACAAGAAGTTAATGAGGATTCGGCTGTAAATAAACAATGTTGAGCTGACAATGTTGTATTTACTTTTCTGCTTACAGCTGTTTTGTTTCTTGTTTATAGATCTCTTTGATTCTGTACTTCTAAAAATATGCAATATCTGCTAAACCAGTGAAGTCACCAAACAAGCTCTCCAAGTGAGCTGAAGAATACATGAGCCCTCTCCCTAAGATGCAGTTAATTTTACCATTTTTAAATAATTATCATTATTTAAATTCTTCACAAAAGCAACTCAAATTAAAAGTGGTAAAAAAGCTTATCCCATCGATACAAGTGTCGCTTCCATTGCGGCTCCTGCTGCCCCATACAACAGCCTCTGCCCATAAATTAAACACCCATAGGCTACCGTCAGGGTGGCCACAGGCAAAGTGCCTCCTGGGAATGGTCCCCAGCCTGGACCAGTCCGTGATGTACCAGTGCCTCGGGATGCTCCCTGCCATCACCGAATTCACCAGCASAGATGTCACTTCTATGTCTACCCTTGAGATTTTAAGCAGAGTTAGCTTGGGTACCTAATGGGAACACTTCAAATTAATCCACCCACGGCTCCCAGCCTAACCATGCTGGCCTCGTGCAGAGCKCAGGAGCAACCGCTTCAGCTTGATGCTTTCCTCCAGCTACTGCAAGAAAACTGCTCATGCAGACACAGGCAAGTTCCTCCTTCCTTCCAGTCATGAAGTCACCCCAAAATCTTACTACAGTGATGAAAATTTATGAGAAAAAACCCAGMTTCAAAACAAATACATTTCTTATGTTCACAAGCTTCACATCTGAAGTGCTTTGGATGAGTTGGATAAAGCTCGTCACAGTTGCTACTACTATTTAAAGAAAATTTCAAAATTTATTTAAATTTTAAATTAGATGAAAATAATACTGACTGAAAACAGTATTTTTTAAAATATTCATGAATGGAATATCTGAAAGGATTGGGGTTGGAAAATTTTCTTTTAGAATTTTAATTATATTTTGCATTTCATCTTCTCTTTCCTTTTTAGAAGTTTATGCTGTTTCAAGGCATGCAGGTAGTCACAGGTACTTACAGGTCCTGAAATAATATACAAATAATTCACTGATACAATCCTCATGMAATAATATGGTAATTCATTTAAGGGAAAACAGATGGTTCATTTCACCTTTACTAGTTTGTGGTTTGGAAAATTAAAATATATATGCTACATATTCTGTACTACTATTAATGTTAGGGCATAGGCCAACAAAATGAGATAACCATTTCCTTATTTTACTTTTAAAACTCTCTGGGTAACAGCTAAGAGGTACTGGCTGAAGGACTCCTTATTTTCCAGGTTGATGCGTCTCCTGTTTCTGCCCCATGAAACAAGAGGAGTTTGTTGATRAAATGCCAGCTGTCACTACTAACATGTCACAATATAAGGAAATAGGAGTAAAAAACCTCATGAAAGACAATTCAAAGTAATTCTAAATCGAAGTTTTCAGAACAAAACATTTTCCAGGAAGAGAAATTCTTTTGTATTTCTTTTGTTTCAAACATTATTAAATTCAGTTCACTAATTCATCAAAAAAACGGAGTTTTATTGAAATAGCATTTTATCATTGAAAGAGCTGTTTTCAGGAAAAAAGTCTGTTTACTCCTAGAAGTGAAACAAAGAGTATTAGGGCCCATTCACTCTCTCACTGAAATATTGGTGAAATTCTCATTTGTAAAACAATAAAACAAATTCTCATTTGTAAAACAATTTGTAAAACAAGGGTCTTTTCTTGTTTCCCTTCTTTCTACAGACTGAATGAGGTTATGCAAACACCACAGTGGAATGAAGACAGCATGATGAACCGAAAAAGGTCAGGAAATACTAAATGAAAAAAATGTGCCATCTTTTAATCTCTTTGAAGCGTTTTCCAGCTCCCACTGCCCAGCAGCGGTACATAAGAGACCACGAGTCTCCCAGACGCAACAACTACAAAGGACAATGACTTGAAACTGGAAAATCTCAGCTGGTCTCTCCTGGTTCTGCACTCTGAGTAGCAACATCAACACGGAAAACGTCAAAAAATGGAGAAAGCTTGATAGTCATTGCTCTGAACAAGTCACCTACCACTGCTAGTGCACTAGATCCTGACAAGAAGAAATCCACTGGATCACCTCCATGCTGCCACAGTGAGCACCGGTGCAGAGACTGCAGGTAGTATGGGCCTAGGGAAGCATCATGGTTTTTGACCCAGACCATGGTGCACAAACCTTTGGAGAGACTAACCCAATCTCGGTTAGTCCTTTAAAAATACTGGAATAAACACAATTAAAAAAMCCCTCAACATTATAATAATAGCAGGCTTGGACCCATGTGATRTTTTTCTGATGCACTATATAGCACCTGTCACCTGCCCGAGGTACATCTGAGGTGAAGGTCATTGGAGTATTTATAGCCCAAGGAAGAGGAATGAAGGAGATATGCACAGTGCATGGCGACTTCCAGGTGTGAGAAGGAAAAGCAGAACCTGATTTTTTAAATAATTTTTTTAAGAGCTAGACACAGAAAAAACTTCTAGCTGTGGATGGTTACACACTGGAACCGCTTTTGGGGAATTCCTGGTGCTGAAGGTTATTAAAAGCAGGGGACACCATTATCTCTGAGCAAAGGTCTAGTTTATACCTGTCCTGCCTTTGTCAAGAGGAACAGACAGGGCAATCTCTGGATAACTCTTACAGGCTTGTGTTTTTAATAATTACTGATCAGAGACCAGTCTGACTAACACAAGTGCATACACTGTACCTGCATTTGAGATAACTTGAAATATTTCTCCTGATGGAATCACGTTCCACTTCCAGTATAAATGTAGTATAGATGCCTGTAAAAAGCCCCACCAAGACACTCCACCTGCACAACCTCAGGTGCATTCCTGGAAGCCTGAGTCAAAATCTAGCACTCGCGCCCTAAAACCAGGTTTGCATTTCATCTGTCRAAGCCCCAGTGCTGGTGCATGGCTGCTCTAATTCCTGATGTCTCTGCAGCATCTTGGCCCGGCAGAGGAAAATGGTAGCCAGGTCCCCATTCCCAGAGAAGGGGAAGCACTGAGGCTCACTCCTCCCTGCTCCAGTCTACAGGCTGCTCAACATTTTTCCTGACTTGGGATTTCCTGGCTGGGCTCGGACCTGCCTTGTCCCTGCGGATGTGTCCAGGGGCCGGCAGGCTGTGTCTGGCCCTGCCTGCTGCCACGGCCCTGCCTGCCCTGGTGCTGCCTGCCTTCCCATCGGCTACTTCACCAGTTTTCAAATAACTTTTAAAAAAATGTCTCTGGGAGGTTTAACGTAAGTATTAGAAAGTAGCTGAAAACAAGCAACAGCATGTTAGCATGTCTGTGCAATAGACTCTAATAATCCGTAGGATGGGCTAGATAAGAACCAGCATGCCAAGCACATACCCTACGACCCCATCTCCCTCCATGGTTTTCTATACTGGGACTACACTGGGAACAGGCATCGGTTAAAACGCCATTCAGCTGACGGGCAGCGGCAGCAAGCAGCAGCAGCTTTCCAACCAGGCACCCCAGCGGGTTTGCACATGCTGCCTGGGTGAGACAGACCCAGCGATCCACAGAGAAAACTCTGCACCCAAGGAAAACTCTGTCATCCAGAGGTGCAGTTTCATCCTACCACTGAGCAAAAGCAGCAGCTCGCTGCCAACAGCAAGAGCAAGGTCTCACGCCTTCTCCTGCCCTGCCACCTCCCCACTCCTCCACCCCTCTGCCTCCAGGCATTTACCTCCACCTTCCTACCCCAGGGCTTCTCCCTCCCCTTTTGAACCAACTCGGGTGTTGTGTAAGAGAATTCAACCCACTCCCACCAGAAAACAAAAGGCTGTTCTCCTTCCTCTCATGAGTTACGCATCTGAGGTGTTCGGAAGCACGAACATCAGAGGAGCTCCAGAAAACATGGCACTCCAAACAGTACTGGAAGCAGAAACAGGAAAACATCAACAAAGTTGATCACACGGTGCTTGAAGTACATAACTGAGTCTTAGGCATTGTTGGTGAAAATAAACTCTACTAAGCAGACTACTACTGTTTTGAAATGAAATGATAAAAGTAAGGATAAAAGTCAGCCTGCTACATTTTCTGAGCGTTTATAACACGGGTAAAATGCATAAGAGAACCACATACCAGAGACTTGGTATTTATTATCAAATAATACAGATTCACTATATATAAATATATATATATAAATAAAAAAGGCAGTTAAGCTATAAAAACACCAAACAAATAACTTGAAAATTTCTTTTCCCATCAATCAATATCACTTAAGGTTATATTTTCCAGGCGTTCACTTCCCAAAGCTTACTATCTTCAATGGGAACCATGGCAAAGTTGTTCTAAAATGCTACTTAAAAGATGTTCTCCATGATGTCTCTTAATCTCTTTGCTTTATCTACTACAAATTTCTCTCTTGCTGATACAGTACAAAACTGAGCTCTTGAAGAAATAGCTTACTTAGTATAAGAAACAAAATTCAAGGGGAGCTTCTGGAAAAAGATGGAAAAAACCCACCAATCACACATGTATTATGGACACACATACTCAAGAAGATTAAGGTATAAAGAGGGCAAAGCTGACCATGTGACAAGCAACCAAAGTGCCGGGTGAGGACAGGACATGCAGCATCTTGGGTTCTCACAATCCCTACAAGTCCTGAGTAATTGTTTTGAAGCTCATTATTGGTGGACACAAACAATCTGGTCATGCCCCAGAGAGTACCACACAAATAAACATGCGGGTTGGTTATCCCCAAGGTTTCGGCACAGGCCTCATACAGCTACACCACCTCAAACGGTAGTGACCTCCCACCAAACATCTTTGTATTGATCACAACTAAAGTAAACACCCGCTTTTTCTTTAGAAAGTAGAGCAGTTGGTCCAGTTTGTGTTTTCAGGCCATGACAGGATGGAGGTCATCTCAAAGGAAGCTAGATGAGAGAGCTGAAATACACAATTTCAGAAGATACTTGTGACACTTTGGAAAATCACAGAGAGGATGAGGTCGGAAGGCACCTCAGGAGATCACCTCGTGCAGACCCCTGCTCAGAGCAGGCTCAACTGCAGCAGGTTGCTCAAGACTTTGCCCAGCTGGCTTTTAAATATCTCTAAGGATGGAGACTCCACAATTTCTCAGGGCAAGTGCTCAGTCACCCTCACTGTAAAAAAGTTTTTTCTTATGTTTAAATGGAATTTCCTGTCTTTCAGTTTGTGCCTATTGCCTCCAGTCCTGTCACGGGGCAGCACTGAGAAAAGCCTGGCTCCATCTTCATTACTCCCCCCATCAGATATTTGTATACATTGATAAGATTCCCCCAAGTCTTTTACTCTCCAGGCTGAACTGTTCCTCTCAGCCCCTCCTTGTCCCTGAGATGCTCCAGTCCTTTAATTATCTTTCCGGCCCTTTGCTGTATTCAATCCAGTATGTCCATGTCTCTCTTGCACTGGGCAGCCCAGAACTGGCCCAAATCCTCCAGATGTGTCTCACCAGTGCTCAGCAGAGAGGAAGGATCACCTCCCTTGACCTGCTGGCAACACTCCTCCTAATGCAGCCCAGGATGCTGCTGGGCTCTTTGCTGCAAGGGCACATCCATCAGGGCTGCCACGGCACAGTGATCCTAACCTGAGTGCAGAAACAAGCTCAACTGCAACTGTGATTTTACTGAAGACTGCTGAAGGCCAGGTCAGGRAGGAAATCTGGCATGTTCTCAAGGATCAGGAAATTCTTCTCCAACTCAGTCCCTCCATAAGAAATGGGATAATTTCACTACCTTCTGCAGTCAGCAAGTCTCTCTGTTCACCAGCAGTATCAGTAAAAACCACAGAGGAAATTCTTTGTCTCTATTAAGTGACAAAAATAGATGTGTTTTTTAAACCTGAATCCCCGCACTAATGTAGTCTTGAATACAGYTGTGTATCCAAAAAGCCAGCAATATGCAGTGGGAGAATGACCAGGAGGGATGAAACCTTCTTTGCTGCAAGAGACAATGAGACATGGAAATGTATCTCAGGATAAATAAAGACCAAATATGTAAGGGAACAAACAGCAAATGACCCAGGCAGTTACGATGTCCACAAAGCTAGCATCTAATACTCCCTAATCCTCTCAAAGTATTCTCTGCTGCACCACAGCTTGCAGAGTCGAACCCTTTGGCCCAAACCCTTTTACCAAGGCTGCCTCACCATTCAAGCATGCCCTTCTCTTGGCATCAGCCAGCTAAACAGCGCTTTCTTTTCCCCTTTCTGCCCATTTTAAGTGCTGTCTAGTCCTTTGTCCAGCAATGACTTTCCTCCCCTTATATTCTGCAGGTTTCTTCTTCCATCCTCCCCGTGATCACTACATCTTACCACCCCACAGAGGTAAATGGCTCAAACACTCTCGTCTCAGCCCACTAAGTCCATTAACATACACATGGAGAGAGCTGCAGTTCTTGACTGTATAGTTCACCATACCATAGCGCTGCCGTTATGACTGTTCAACTAAGATGAAAGCAGTAGCAACCCATGTGCAACGGGTTCATGTGGGAACGGGAATGTCATGAAATGGGAACGGGAATTAAAAATGCCAGCCGTTGGTCTCTGTGTTAGTGGCTGGAGTACCATCTGCAACGCCACCATGTCTGTAGATAGTCATCTTCATAAATAGCCGGTGTATTTTTAGAAACATGTTGTCTTCTCCTGTGATTATCTAGAAAGCAGAATATGAAACAGAGCTGAAACATTTCTSTTCCAAGTAACAAATCCTGGCTTCTGCTATCTCTAATTAAACCACAAAAGTTCTGGTCCCAGACACTTACTTTCCATAATTTGCAGTTTGACAGGTTTTGTTCGTGTTTTTTTCCTAAAATGATCTTCTAGTTGAAATTTCTTATGCATGAAAGAATTTAACTTGAGTTAAATTCTCTATAATCTTTGCCCTTAGGATTTTTTCCAGAAGATTTTTGAGCTCAGCAACACAAAGTAAGCTTTGGTTTAAAACTTTATGTGTGCAATAACACCTCTAACACATCAGAAGAATCGCAATGATTTCTGTATTTGAAAGCAGCATGCTCAACATTCACAAGATGCTCATTTCCCCTCATTTTAGAAAGATGATTAAAATTGCAAGTTCCAAATGTACAAAGGTGTTGATATTTGACTTACCACCATTTTCACAGGTGCCAGCAATTTTAAATGACTTGAAAATTGAGACAGGTGTGAAGAATAATTTGGCTTAGGATTCTTCCAGCCTTGGAGATCTTTCCGTGCAAGTTACACCAGCCTGACTCTCCTCTGAGGACACGGGGAAACTCAGAGCCACTCGGTGTCCCCTTCTCACAACAACTACTCTTAAGATAACTGCTATCTGCACTGTTATTTAAAAAGTGTTTATTAACTGTAAGGTTAATATATATAAATGGGAAGACATCTCATCACCACTTGGTGATAYACGGAGAAAGCCAGGTGCTGAATATGTTAGCACCTGCATGTGGTTTATCTCTTCTAGGTCTAAAAATTAACTCTTGGCAATGCTTGAATGAAAGATCTTTTTAAGAAAACAAAGCTGGTATATTTTGACCATCCAATTACACTGCCAGCAACTCAGTAACAGAAGAAAGGGTTTCTCCCCCAGCCTCATAGCTGTCCTCTTCCTTGGCTCCCTGGGCCAATATTGTGTGGATTTCTCTTTCACTGGAGGRCAATATCCTGAGGAGCTTTCCTCATGAGTAGTCCTTACTCCTGGGTGTAGTTACACTGCGCTCAGTAGAAGAACTGGTGTGAACTTGGTGTATTTCACACTATACACCACTCACCTGGTGAGTTTTATGGATCATCACACACCATATCATTACCTAGGTTTGAGTCAGCTACCTGGTTGTGATGGAGCTTTCCCCCTAAGCCTCCAATTTTCAGTGGCTTACGCCCTCTTGAAGCAGTTACTTTCGAAGATTAATTCAGCTGTGCTTGTTCTCAGCTCAGCGACTCTGAAAAGTCTGAAAAAATAATGTTCATTTTTTGCTGTGGTTTGGATGTTCACATTATATGAAATAATAACTGATTTGGTTTTCATGTGTAAGTATCTACACTAAAAATAAAAAATAAAAGGAAATCAAATCTTGCCTATTCTTACGCAAAAGTATTCCCTTTCAGCTGGAATTGATTATGAAGAACAGGTTTTGGGCTTTGTTTGGTTTGTGGATTTTTTCAGACAGATCATTTGTTTGCACAGAAAACCATTAGGAAATTTTATTCAAGATCACATAGCTAACATAGTCTCCTGTGTGCCTGTGGTTTAGAAAGTCTTTTATGACGTGATCACAGACCACTGTTGCACATTCACCAATAAAYACGACACCAAATTCTACACTCTTTAAAATAAAGTCTGCAAAGATCTCTTCATGGCAATTTACTCAGATTACAGGCATCTTTGATATATTTTAATAACTTTTTAATATGAGAAAAACTTTCTATAACCATTTGTTTTAGTGTTTCACTTCATTGTGGCGGAAAAGCTGTGAAAAGGTCCTATCACTCCTGTTTTGGGTCTCCATCATGAAGCAACAATGTTAATCTCCCATTTTTTTATTTATTTTTATTTTCAGTAAGACCACATTAAAGGGATATAGGCAGAATCAGGCATAAGGTTGAGTCCCAATATAAGCATGATCTGAGGAACGGGAAACTCCCAAGTATACTTTCAGCTAACTGATGAGTTTGTGGGGCACTGAAGAGCACTCATCCACCAAAATTTTCCATTTTAAGACAACAGGGTACTCTCCTGCTCCTCAGGATATCTTTTGGGTGACTGACACTCAGAATCCCTGCCATTAAGTTTAAGAAGGTCAACCTGATCATCGGATGTGCTCACTCCCAACGAGCTGTACACCGTACACAGTGCTGTGCCCTTTCTAGTCCAGTGTCACTGTGTGTCTGCCAGAGAAAAAGAGGGTGGTTTTTTCTGCAAGGTATGCTGGAAGATATGGAGGCATTCACCTACGTATTATTACTATTATTATGCCTAGCAACCTTGAGTAAAATTGGGGTACAGCTGTGCTGAGCACCCTGCAGAAGTCCTATTACTGTCTAATGGTTGGAAAAGGACAAAAGCACAAAACCACACTAACCACATTTTGAAAACTGAAAATCTGGCCTGGGAAGGACTGGCAAACCCTCAAAGCAAATCTGTGACAGCCYCAGGACAAAAAGATTTCCCAAGGCTCACTCTAGTGCCTTAACTCCAAAACAACTCATCTTCTCCAAAGCATCACTGGGAACCCCAATATCTGGTATAGGTATAATTCCACTGATTTTTTAAATTTTTTTGGCTAATTTTACCTTTCTGAACACTGGTGGAAGTCTGTATAGTAGTTTTAGAGGGGGCATTGCCAACAGTCCCCAAGAAAAACATTTATCAAAAGTTTCCTTTCACAGAGGAAGATAGAGATTTCAGGATGGCAAGGACAGAACACATTTTGCTGCGAATAAGGCTAACTAAAATGAGAAAACATACTCCAAAATGAGTGATTAGCACTGACGTACCAAGTAACATGCTCAAGTAAAATAATTTAGTGCATTCCCATTGCTGCCCCAGAGGGTATTAGGGAAATGCTCGAACCTGCGTGAGGTGGTGATGGGATTGATCAGCGCTAGCAGGATTTACCAGGAGTTGGGCACCAGAGGTACAAGAGCAAGTCCAATCAAAATGAAAATGTCACACAACATTGTGACACAACTTACACCCAAATGCTATAAACAACATACATATATAATTAATGCTTGGTTGATTTTATTGGTGTTGAAGACATCGAACAGTGCAGTCTGATAGCCCATGTTTTGGCCTATGTCTGAAACAATAAAAGAATGATATTAATCTTCCTCCAAATAAATTATTCACATCTTCTTTATTAGTTTTAGCTCACAGATACACACCGTCTCTGCCAGCTCTGCAGCCCTTGTGTTAGGAATCCTTCAGCTTCAGACTCATTCCTTTCCTCAGACGCTTCACAGTCAGCAGCAGATCAACCTCACCTTTGCACGCTTTACATGCAGAATTTATTATGCCATTGAATTACAACTTATTCTATTGTTGTTCCAAAAAAATTATCATATTTAAAAAATTCAAATAAGCACATTCCTTCCCAAAGACTGCAACATTTTCCCTATCAGTAGACCTGATTTTCAAGGTAGTTTGGCCTGTTTTGATACCTAAGTAGGGCGAGACTTTCAAAAGTGTTCCATATCCAGCAGCTCTTATTATAGCCAGATTTTCTAAAGAATTCAAATATTGCAGTGCTTGCTATCCRAAGTTCTTCGAAAAAAAAGTCATTTACTGTAGTGCTGACCAGGGAGCTGGGCTCTTTCGAAAATCTGGCCCTGATACTGAGTGCTACACTCCTGTAAAGTCTTCAGACTTTAACCAGTCTGATTTCTCCAGCATTAACACACAAAGCCAGTGATGTCTACTGTTATGGACATCTGGGAAATAGATACAATACAAGCCCAATTCTTTGTCTATATTAGTTGGCAAGCATAATATTAAAAAAAAAAAAAAAAAAAAAAAAAAAAAGGATTCCTAAGCATCAGATATGAGTATTTTATTTTCTCCATGCAGACCAGCTCAACACTTAATATTTTACAGCGCATTGGAACTTTACACTCCGATACTAAAAAAGTAACAATGCAATACAGTGCAACAAGTTCATGCCATGAACATCCATGGGAAATCAGCTAAGTGGTCGGCTCTTTCCCCTATAATCCTCTAAAATCATAGAACCATTAACATTCAATATTATTGTGTTTATATTAGTAGTAGTATTACACATTGGGGGCTAGGTTTAGGCTTTCCAGCCTTCAACCAGTTGACTGAAACCTGAAACAGAAGCAGTGAAAATCTGTGTCTTTGCAGAAGACGAAAGCAAGAAAACAATGTGAAAGCAGCAGCACAAGAGCCAACTTCTGGGAGTACAAGATTTAGAGAATCCCAGCCTAATCTGTTCCCAACTACGCTATTCACCACACGGTGTCTAAGGATTTGTTTTAAGTCCTTCCCAAAGTGTCCTGTCATCCCATCTCCTTGTATCCAGCAAATGTATCATGTAACTGTAAATAAATGTTCAAATGAGTTTAGCAGTCATCAGGATGTTTCAAATTTGAGCACGACAGCTTTTTTCCATGAAGTTTAATTTAAGAAGTCGCATTTGTGGCCATTTTACTATATACTTTATTTTTAACTTCACAGACAGATTTCTCACTCTGCTGCTTTCTTGGGATTACAAAATTGATCCTTGTAAGGTAAACCCTGAACAAAAAACATGGAAAAATTGAGATGTATTTGACTATCTTGTTTTCTTTTGACCCACAGGACCTCCCGGTTAGCTCCTGTTATTGAAGATGAACTGGTTTTATCACTTCTCTCTCAATACAATCTTTTGCTTTTACTTCATTTACAATTCCTGTACAAGTCTCACTTCTATTGCTATTAAAAGGGCAAAGTGAAAGGAAAAAAAAATCTTAAGGAACTTTTTACTATCTTATCTCTTCTTCACCCACTACTTTTCGATGTGCAAGTTCCTTTTCACCCTTAACCACCCAGCATGTGATATGCTGCAGAACAAGGCAGAGATGTGAACTACCTGGAACTATACCTGTTCTCAGTGTTTTGACAGCAACATTTCACAGTAGGGACTCAGCCACGGGATTCTTGGAAGCCCACAATTCCAATAGCCCTTGGCAGAATGCAGATGGCATTTAAATCATATACTGCTGCACAGACACTGTCTGGGGGATTTCCCTCTTCAAATCTTGCTACAAGTGGATTTTCAAATGTTTGCAGAGATTTTGAAAAAATTGTTCCCATCTAAAATTGGCTACTTCTTATACAGCAAAAAAAGCAGAAAAGGAACGACTGAATCTGTCACTGAACCTGAAATAACACGTTATAAAAAAACTAACATAAAATGTGTAGCTAACAAAACTAATGTACACACAGTGTTATCAAATTAATTAATCTCCTGCACAGTACTACAAATAATTTGTTTCCAAGTTTTAAACTGTTTTAAGTCAATGCATAGGAATACATTTCCACTAGGTCTGTCATTTTGCCGTGATTAGGGGAAACAAGTACGCCAGTACAGTAGAGGAATCTTTAAAAATATTTACACATTTCCATCCCCAACTTCACATATCTAGTATTTTAACACATCTCATTCACAACTACTGTCTATCTAATTTCTTCAAGTACTTAATGGTAGCTATTATGATAACCAAGGATCATGGGACTAGATCCCTAAGAGACAAGGTCAGACCAGTAAAATTAGCCATCTGTCCAGTAAGGGCTTTAAGCTCAGGCTGTATTTAAGTATTAAGTCTCCAACTGCACAGGCATTATTTTTTTCTTGCAAGAGCAAGGGATTGCACAATCCTTATTCTAAAAAACAGCAACACAGATTTTTCAACACTGTGGAATATATACAAAAAGGGTCTGATCCTGCAAACACTTTGTGAGCTGAAGCAGAATTTACTAAACTTCTTATATTTTCCATTGATCTGACACCAGTGAAGTTAGTGATAAAAATCAGTGCTGGCCTCAAAGACTCCAGGATGGTCTCAGTGTTTGAAACCATCCTGGGAGTCAGTATTTTCTCTAAGCACCACAATTTTTTAAGTACGTAGAATGTCAAACTTCATCATGCACTGTGTCCCATCTCACTGTTTACATTTTACCTTACTGTATCATACACTGCAGGCTGCAGGGGCTGTAAAAGCTGCTCAGAGTCCAGGTTTTTAACTTTCAACCAGTAAGGACCACATTCCACCACCCTGATCTACGTGCAAAACCCTGCGACAGCCGTGGGAACTCTCCTGCAGGTCACAGGTAATGCTCAGCCAGAAGCAGGACCTTAAAGCACTCCACATCATGGTCGGTACAGAATAATTACATTTTTTGATGACATTACTGCTTCCCTAGCCATTTTTCTTTCACATTTACTACTCTGTGTCTTAATTAAGTTATTTGCTACCACACACATAAATGTCACAGCCAAAGCACAGCCTTGCCGACTTGAAACCTCTGACTGGCACAGAGGTTCAGCTGGCGTCTAACTCCGCTCACGCAGCACCACAGGTTGCGGGCTCCAGGGAAAAACGGATAAAATTTTCACCAATTCCTTCCGCAGTAGCAGCAGTCGGGTCCTGGTCTGTAACCCGAGTGAACCCACCGGTATTGGGTGTAAAACGCCAGAGAAAATGGATCGCACGCTGATTCCGCAAGCTCACCGCTTCCAATGGCACGTTCCCTGCCATTGCCTGGGCATCCTCTCCCACGGGTGGGAGGACACAGCAGGGGCTTGCAGGGAAGGGCGGGGAGCGGCGCCCGCCCCGCCGGGCAGCCCGGCCGTGGGCTCGGCCCGCCCGCAGCTCAGGGACGAGTTCATTCCGCACGGCAGCGCCGCGACCCGACCCCAAGCGCCCGCTCCCACCCGGCCCCGCTGGCGTCTCCCCCGCTCCCCGACCCGCGGCAACGCCAGTTTTAAAGGGACGCGAAACTTTGCTGGCTGCAAGCGCGGCGCTGAAGGGGCACGTCCCCCCCCCCGGCACCGCCGCCCGCCCTACCTGGCCGGCGGGGGATGCTCCTCCGCGCCGCCGCCGCGCAGCCGATGCACGACGCCAGGAGCAGCAGCGAGGCGAGGCAGCGGCGGCGGCAGCGGCCCGGCACCTCCATGTGCGCCGCGCTGCCCCGCCGCCGCCCGGGCGGGGGAGGTGGGGGCCGGGGTCGCGCGTCCCCTCTGGGCGTCAGGCGGGCGGGGAGCGGGGCTGGGGCCGGCGCGGAGCGGAGCGGCGGGGCTGGTACCCGCGCCGGGCAGGAACGGGGAGAGAAGGAAGGGAAGGGAAGGAAGGGAAGGGAAGGGGGGAGGAGGCTGGGTCCGGCCCTTCGATGGGATTACCGCCGCCCGTGGGGCGGCCGCGGCGGCGCTGGGCACGGCTCGGCACCTCCCCCGCGGGGCGCCGCCGCCGCCCGGCAGCCCCGGCCCGGCCCGGCCCTGATGGAGGGGCCGGGCGTCCCCTGCCGGGTGACCCCCGCGCCGGCGCTGCCCCCTCGGCAGGCCGGCCCCGCCCGCGGCGTGGACACTCGGGCCCCCCCCGGGCAGCGTGGGGCGGTGTGTCACCCCTTCCTCAGTGATGTGTGTCACCCCTTCCGCAGACGTCCCTGCCCTCCCCCTGCGCAAGGCGATGTCCTCGGCTCCCTCCCGTCCTGCGGGACCCCAGCTCGGCTGCTCCCCTCCCCGGGGGGCATCGGCATTGACACCTGGGTTCACGGTTTCTTCCTTTTTTCCCTGGTTTGCTTGGGAGGGAGGGGGCTGAAGTAGTAGCCAAGTGCTAGGGCGAAGGCGAAGCTGGGGAGGGGGTTCAGTGAGGAAGTTGTTGCTGAGTTAAGAGGATAAATTAAATTTAATCCCCCCAGATGGAGGCTGAGATCTATCCAGCCACTCAGACTAATATAGAAACCCCTGTGGAGATTAGAGGGGATGGGGAGGGCTGGGGGAGGAAGGCAAGGGGAAACCACAGAGTTTGAAGAGCCCACAAAAAAACAGGAAGAGACAAGCAAGGAGGAACCCAAAGCATCCCTTCAGAGCAATATAACATTGGTGAGACAAAACACCAAATCTGTTTGGTCCAGTATCCCATCTTTGAAATTTAACAGACAGAGAAAGGTGCAAGAAACTTCGTATTAGGTAGATGTGGGATTATCTGCCCTCTGCTTTAGGTCTCATCCTAATCTCGGTTAGTTAGAGATCAGTTTAAACCCTGAAACATCACAGTTGTTATGTCTTGAGGGTTTATGTGGGCTTTGTTTCGGAATTGAGCTTAATTTGTTTGTTTTGCTATTCACTTTGATAACTTTGAGTGGGTTTGATGGCCATATAAATTACGTACGTTTATGCAGTCCTTTTTTGAACTTTATTAAGTTCGTAACACTGGTACTCTGTTCAATGAGTTCCAGGCTGTAATTTTATGACATGTGGGGAAAAAACAGGAGGAGATCAGAAGAAAAGCTGTCTCTCTGCAGGAACAATGCTAAGACAGGAAAATAAGGAAAGCTGTACCCTTTCGGGGTACAAAAGGGAACAAGGAAATGGTGATGAAGTCCTTTTGGACAGAAGATCAGAGGAAGGGAGTTGGAGCCCATATCCTGTAAAAGCACTGCAAGTACCTCAGGAAGAAGTTGGAGGGGCAAATCAAAGTCCTCACAGGAGACGGTGGAGAGGACAGCCCTTGCATCCCTCAGGGACAAGGCAAGGATACAGACAGAAACTTGGTCTGCTTAGAAAGGGCAGCATGCGAGTTTCAGAGTGATCCCCACCAGGAGAGCATGCTCGAGGCTGCAGGAATTAGAGATGAGGAGTAGTTCTGTTAGCGTATTTGAGATGCCAGTGATGTCTCTCTCACACCCTTATCAGCCTGCCTTTGCAGAGCCAGAGGAATTGCAGTACGTGTGGGAGAAGTGCAGGGACCATGGCATGAATTGCCGGCGAGGTCAGGGACTGCAGTGCTTTGTGAAACTGCAGTTCACAAGGCAGAGAATGAACTCTGGACTCCACATTTGCCCACAAGTCACATGGGACTGCTCACTCATCAGTAAAAGATGGCAGAAAGATCACGGCCAGAGGTGGAGAAAAGCTAAGTCTGTCCTTTATATATGGTCCAAGCAATTGTTATTTGTACAGTGTGCTGTCGTCAAATACATTACTACGTCTGCTTTTCTTCTTCCTTGATCTCCTTCCTTCCTTCTTTCTTCCTTGATCTCCTTCCTTCCTTCTTTCACTCCTCTATGTCTTCTTTCCTCTGACTTTCTTTTCTAGCAGCACTCATACTGGCCACTGTAGTTTGTCTTCTCTCTCACATACACCTATGTACCAAAAGTAATCTGTGATTATGCAGTAGTTGGGCATATTGAGGCCAAATTGATTGGATCACAAAAGTTCATACCACTGAGTTTCAGGCAGTTGTAAGATTCAGACAGATTTTGTAGTTTTAATTACAGTTTTGGAAGATTATCTCTGCAACCATGCAGGCTGGAAACTTGCCTTCTGCTAGGATGGGGTGGGATATTCAGTTCTGGGTGTATGGGCGTGTGCTCTTCTTGAAAATGCTACCAACAAAGGTAACCCGCCACAAGCCCATAACAGAACAAGTCCCAGTGGCTTTCTCATTGGTAAGGTTTTTACACTTTCCTCATTGGCATAGTCCCCAGTTGTCTTCCAGTAGCATACTGATTAACATGAATAATACTTGGCACGCATTTGTTTTTGCAACCTCTTTCCAGAGGGAGAAGCATTTTAGTGGAGTATCTAGAACTAAAACTTAGAATTAGGGTTAAAAGATGAATGTATGCCTTGCTGTTAATTGATCTGGGAAAAGGCAAGATGAGTGAAGTGTACCATGTACTTCTGACAGTGCTGAGTTTTGGGAGGGATTCATCTGCCAGTCTCAAACCAGCTTCTGAGATACATCATCCTCTTACAGTTGAAAAATTACCTTTATCGTGGAGGACTCTGCTGTGCCAGAGGAGCACAGTTGTTACTAATGACACACCATGGCTGCATATTCATCCCCTTGCTTCTCCTTGTCCTCACCTGAAAGTTGTTTTGTTTGGATTCAGCTTTAATCAGTGATCTGTGATTGGATCCAGCCTCGGAGCCATCTCAATGCCAGTGATGAGATTTTTTTGCCATCTACAGTAAGTAGATCTGTAAACTATCCGTCATGTGCCTGGTTCACCAGTGGTTGTATATAGTTGTTGATAAGACTGAGACACAATCTTTCGGAAGTCCGTAAGCCCAGGAGTCTAGTAGCGGTGGAGGCAGTTTTCCATCATTATCTGCTGAACATACTCCACCGGGGAGGTGCGAACTAAGCCAGCACATGAATTTGAATATACTAGACCTATGTCCAGGTCAAATATTTCATCCTTTCTCCCATGCTGTAGCTATGGAGCTCCAGTCCACATAGTTTCTTACTCTGGGAAGCAAAGGGATACAACACAGAGCACAGAGTTTTTCCCTCATATCTCTTTTCTAAGTGGCAACACATGACCCCTCTCTGTGCATACAGGTACAGGAATGCAAGGAATGATGTCCTGGGCAGGTAGGAGAAAAAGCCTCTCATACTTCTGTGTACCCAGACCCCTCTAAAAGATCTACATCCAGAAGGGTTGACTCAATTCAGCTTGCAACTGCATTACGCTGGTACGTCACATGTGATTTGCAAGTGCTGAAATCAAGACCCACCCCTTTTCTTTGAAAATACAAAAATAGATACAAACGTAAAGCACCAAATGCTCAAATGTGGCCATAGCCTCTCTTTCAGGTTTCGGAGGTCCAGTGTAACAAGACTTCATTTTTTGGGTAAATTTCATAGTTGGCACATCAAGTCTCATGATGAAACAAAGTTTTTTTAGCAGATATCCAGACCGTTATTAATTCATAGTAAAAAATAGATGCTTACAAATATTTTCAATACCTGACTTTACAATAAATCACCAAGGAAGCAGTTTGCTGTGGAAGGAGCTAAAGCAGGATGTTTACCCCAAAACTATTTGGTAAAAGTGAGGAGGCCTTTCTCTGTGGGCAGTTAAGTGAGCAGATGGAGAGACTGGAGAGCGTAGGAGTCTGGCCAGTGGGGTTAGCAGGCTTTTCCACTGTGATTCATGGGGGGAAAAAGCCACATCTTTGCCTTGGGGCTTGTCTTCACATGAAAGATATTTGGGATAAAAGGCACATGTAAATTTATAGCATTTTCCAGAGTAGCTCCATATGTGGACACGTTTAGTCCAGAATAAGATTAAAAGAAAACCAGTGAAGAAGTCTTTTGAGGTAGAAGTATAAAAATGGAGACATCTATGATGAAATGGGATCTTTTACACCTTTATAGTTTTTTTTATGATGACAGTGTAGGGCTCAGTTTAGGAAATTAGGAATCTGTACCTTTTCATAATTATGAAGAATGGATTTTTCTCTAAAGCCTCAAAAATTTTATCATTCTCCCTCTTTTCTTCCTTAATAATCTGCAGCTTTTTAAAAGACGAATTCTGAATATGTGGCATTGTGTCAATTCATTCATAATCCACTACAGATTTTTGTCAGGCTTTTTTATAGGTTCCTCTTGAAAGAAGTGCATGAACTCTTGACCTTGTAGGGTCCTCTTAGTATGCCAAGGTCATTCTACCTATTTTACCATCCTGATATTAATTCCAACATGAGATACTGACTATGAGTTATACCAATCTATATATGTGACATACAGAATTATACAGAAGTGAGGATCTTTTTATTGACTTTAGTAACTTCATAAATTTATGGAAAATAGAAGGGCCATTACTTATGAGTTTTGAAGTACAAACCTCATAAATGTAAATGTCACTTAAAACCAGCAAACTTTATTTTAGCAGGTCATGTTTAGTTTTATAGCAGTAACAAACAAATCACAGTAACTTGCATCTTATTATAATTTAATTAGAAAACAGTAATGTTTCATGAATGTATATATTTGTTGCTTCTACTAATCATAATAAATAATTGTCTAACTGGTAGAAAACCAAATAATTGATTACCTTGCAATATAATGGCTGTTTACATCTATTATTTCATTTATCACTTACAAAATGTCATAGATGTGCATAGAGTGCATATTACAATATGCCATCTAAAGTCATAACTTTTCTGCATATGCTGTTTCCCTCTGGCTTAACTAAGTAGAGTGTCTTGGATAGATCTGCTTCTGATTGCACAGAGGATGGTAACTGAGAGTATTTAAGATCATTTTGGTGCCTAGGGCACCAGAGAAGTCTACAACACATACTTAGAGCAGCTTTATCCGCATGAAAAAGTGGTCCTACAGCCAGTATACATCTGAACAGGTTGGGAGGGAAGTTCAGGCTGCCCAACAAACTCAAGGAGCAAGGGTCATGGAAACTCTAGTTTCCCTGCAGAGTTTCTTCTTTGGGTAGGGTTTCTTCTTTAGGATATTATTAGGAAACACATAAAGGTTAATGTAAATTAAAACTACCTTGAAAAGGTGAAGGGATGAGTTTATGCTATTAGGTTCTTAACTTCTGACACCATCTACTTGTTTTAGATCTGGGTCTGAACTGAGCCTTCAAGGCTCTTGTCCTCTCCCTGTTTTCCATGAGAGAGTCTGTGGAGTCTAGATTTAATTCATTTGGGGCAAAAAAACAAACCAAACTCTGCCTGCCATTTACTCATATTTTAATATAGAAACAACTATATATCAGAGACATACTACACATATACACATATTAAATGCTGAAAATACAAAACCAAACAAAGCAGCATAAGTCTTCTGTCTTACAGAATCATTAAGGTTGGAAAAGACCTCTAAGATCATCAAGTCCAGCCATCAACCCAACACCACGATACCCACTAAACCATGTCCCGAAGTGCCACGTCTACACGTTTTTTGAACGCCTCCAGTGATGGTGGCTCCACCACTTCCCTGGGCAGCCTGTTCCAGTGCTTGACAACCCTTTCGGTGAAGAAATTTTTCCTAATGTCCAATCTGAACCTCCCCTGGCGCCACTTGAAGCCATTTCCACTTGTCCTGGCGCTAGTTACTTGGGAGAAGAGACCAACACCCACCTCGCTACAGCCTCCTTTCAGGTAGTTGGAGAGAGCGATAAGGTCTCCCCTCAGCCTCCTCTTCTCCAGGCTAAACAACCCCAGCTCCCTCAGCCGCTCCTCAGAAGACCTGTTCTCCAGACCCTTCACCAGCTTCGTTGCCCTTCTCTGGACACGCTCCAGCACCTCAATGTCCTTCTTGTAGTGAGGGGCCCAAAACTGAACACAGGATTCGAGGTGCGGCCTCACCAGTGCCGAGTACAGGGGCACGATCACCTCCCTACTCCTGCTGGCCACACTATTCCTGATACAGGCCAGGATGCTGTTGGCCGCCTTGGCCACCTGGGCACACTGCCGGCTCATGTTCAGCCGGCTGTCGACCAGCACCCCCAGGTCCTTTTCTGCYRRGCAGCTTTCCAGCCACTCTTCCCCAAGTCTGTAGCATTGCCTGGGGTTGTTGTGACCGAAGTGCAGGACCCAGCACTTGGTCTTGTTGAACCTCATGCAGTTGGCCTCGGCCCATCGATCCAGCCTATCAAGATCCCCCTGCAGAGCCTTCCTACCCTCAGGTAAACCAACACTCCCACCCAACGTGGTGTCATCTGCAAACTTACTGAGGGAGTACTCAACCCCCTCGTCCAGATCATTGATAAAGATATTAAACAAGACCGGCCCCAAACCTGAGCCCTGGGGAACACCGCTTGTGACCAGCCGCCAACTGGATTTAACTTTGTTCACCACAACTCTCTGGGCTCGGCCGTCCAGCCAGTTTTCTACCCAGCAAAGAGCACACCCGTCCAAGCCATGAGCCACCAGCTTCTCTAGGAGAATGCTGTAGAAGATAATGTCAAAGGCTTTACTGAAGTCCAGGCAGACCACATCCACAGCCTTCCCCTCATCCACTAGGCAGGTCACCTGGTCATAGAAGGAGATCAGGTTGGTCAATCAGGACCTGCCCTTCATGAACCCGTGCTGGCTGGGCCCAATCCCCTGGTTGTCCTGCACATGCCTTGTGAGTGCCCTCAAGATGAACCGCTCCATAATCTTCCCTGGTACTGAGGTCAGGCTGACAGGCCTGTAGTTCCCCGGATCCTCCTTCTGGCCCTTCTTGTAGACGGACATCACATTGGCAAGCCTCCAGTCATCTGGGACCTCCCCTGTTAGCCAGGATCGCTGATAAATGATGGAGAGCGGCTTGGCAAGCTCCTCTGCCAGCTCCCTCAGTACTCTCGGGTGGATCCCATCTGGCCCCATAGACTTGTGAGTGGCAGAGCAGGTCGTTAACCGCTTCCTCTTGGATTATGGGAGGTGTATTCTGCTCCCCGTCCCTGTCTTCCRGCTCAGGGGGCTGAATACCCTGAGGATAACTGGTCTGACTATTAAAGACTGAGGCTAACAAAGCATTAAGTACCTCAGCCTTCTCCTCATCCTCAGTGGCAATGTTCCGGCCAGCATCCAATAAAGGATGGAGATTCTCCTTGGCCCTCTTTTTGTCATTAATATATTTGTAAAAACATTTTTTGTTGTCTCTTACGACAGTGGCCAGATTGAGTTCTAGCTGGGCTTTTGCCATTCTAATTTTCTCTCTGCATGACCTAACAAGATCCCTGTACTCTTCTTGAGTTGCCTGCCCCTTCTTCCAACAGCGGTAGACTCTCCTTTTTTCCCTGAGTCCCAGCAAAAGCTCCCTGTTCAGCCAGGCCAGTCGTCTTCCCCGCCAGCTCCTCTTACGGCACACAGGGACAGCCTGCTCCTGCGCCTTTAAGACTTCCTCCTTGAAGAACATCCAGCCTTCCTGGACCCCTTTGCCCTTCAGGACTGCCTCCCAAGGGACCCTCTCAACCAGTGTCCTGAACAGGCCAAAGTCCGCCCTTCGGAAGTCCAGGGTAGTGGTTGATGTCTTGTCACATCAATAAATATTTGCCATATATTTATTCACTGGACTGACAGTTTAAGCCCATTACACTTTTCAAGGACTCAGAGTCTTTCTGTCCTCCGTTGTCTCTCATATGGATTGGCTGTGGCATACCCAGAAAGTCAATACATATGAGCAGCCCACACATCTGCAAGTGGTAACTGTGCTACAAAGAAGGGCCTTTACTGACCACATCTGCATCAGATGAGAGTATTCACAGTCTTCTTTCTTTATGCTGTCAGTTCTGTCCCCCAATCTCCCTGCTTCCTACTGTATTCCAGGCTATTTTTATTAATTACATTTCACCGGTTACTTGTACTGTATGAGGACTTAAAAACCCCAGTCAAGACTAATAGTTCTACACACAAATAGAGACAAATAGATAGCATAGAAATCCTCATTGTGCCCAAAACCTTTGAGTAAATGATGAGAACAAAAGGGAGGAATGGGATGATGAGCAACCAGATAAATAATAGTCATAACCCTGCAGCCACCTGGCCAGTATAAACCGTTATGTTCCTCATTGTTGTCTCACTCTTTTGCCCTCACTCATTTTCACTTTTTGTGCCACATTAGTATTTATCATGTTATAAAGTGCTCTTTTCTAACATGCTATACATTTTTATTAGTCACAGGATGACAGTTTGCCAAGCATCAGCAGTATTTTTATAATTAAAAATTAGTATGCATTACACTGTTAAAACAATAGGATTTTACTGGATAAACATTTAATGTTCCTTTCTTCCACTTCCAAGTTTATTACATTGTTTAAAATTTAAAATAAATGAGATTAGCGGTGAGCAAAATCATTAATTTATGCCAGCACTCCAAAATGGATGTTGTAGTCTATGTGTTCAAATCCTAAAGTTTTATCCTGCAAGCTTCTTTTTGTAAATAGTACTGTTTCTTACTTGTGTAACAAATAATTTTACAGCACTTTGGTCATGGATTAGGATGCCAGTATGCTACAAATGCCCAAGGTAAGCTCCAAAGATCACTCAGTCTGAGTAAATTTAACCTGAAGATGGGCATATTCATAAGCACAAGGAGCCACTTGGAAATTGGGCTAGCAACATGAGTGGTAGCTTGTAAAAGCCAAACCTTACACTCGTACACTCGTGGTTTATGAGAAAGTTGTTGATTTATTCTTTCTATTGGAGCTGTTTGTGGATTTATAGGTTCCAGTTTTAATAACTTTGTCTTCCTTCTCTTTTATCTTCTTTGGCTAGCTTTTGGTAAGGTGGAGAAAGTATTGTTTTGATCTCAGAGAGTTCTTTATATTGTCCCTTATTCAGCTCACAAAGAAACAACAGAAGCACAAAGACCCAAATTCCAAAAAATTCTCACCTAAGAATCTGAGTACATTGTTATGCATCTCTCTCACCTCTCACTGTCTCATCTCAGATAGGTCAATATTTGCTAGTTTTATTCCTGGTGATTTAATGGAGCACATTCTTCTCTTCTTGTTAACAAGTCAATTCTTGCCAGACTTCGGACCTACAGTAAATGTAGTGAAAAGCAGCAGAAGGAAGAAATGAGCTGTTTTACATACCTAAGTGTTGCTTTAGACACTCATAAAACTTGCCTGCACCAAGTATTACATATTCAGTATTTTCAAATGTGGGAGGTGTTGGGGAAGTGATGTATTGCCCCATATAGGCTTCTTTTCTTGTTTCTTTTCAGTTTGTGATGATACAAAGAAAAATGAATGATCCAGAGTGCTCTGAGGGGCTCAGGGCACCATCTTCATATTTGTTTTGCCATTTCAGTCTTTCTGCTGCTCTCAAAAAAATATGACTTCAAAGACTGACTTTCATTGTTTTTCTATTTAATGTAATATGTGTGCTCTTCCCATCCTCTCATCTGTTAACCTCACAGAGCGGTACATGGCTCCTGCTTATGATATAATTTCCTGGGGTATTTCCTCCACTTTCCTGATCAGGATTTCAGAATGAGGAAAGACGAGATGGATCACAAAGAACCATCCAGATTTTACAGTGAACTCCATGCATCTTTGGACTTGCATAGTTTATTTACAGTTAATAAGGGGGAGAGGGGATGAATTCTGCAGAAATAACACATGAAAAGTACCACCATTCATGGCTTTTCAAATTTGCTGTTAATTCCGATTCTGTCGGAAGGAGTACCTATACACTAAAGGCAAGTGCACTATTGTCTGACTCTGCTCTGCGTGCGGAAGGAATGCGATTCTCATTAATCTCTGCTAGGGAAAAGTGAAGTCTGAAGGGGAGAATACTACTCCAATTTTATCACTTCCCCCTTATGTTGATGACACTCCTGTGAGGCAAGTGACAGAGAGAAGGATGAACGTATGCAGCTTCATCTCCTTTAGTCACTAATACTTATTCATTGTGCCCTGGTGAATTACCTGATTCTCCATGAACCTCACCAGCCTCCTTACTTGCAGGAAAGAGCGGTAAAGGATGGATTTGCAGAAAGAATCACACTTCTGGGAAGGCCATTGAAGGAGAAGTGGAAGACAACAAGATCTCCTAGTTCACTCAGTCTCTTCTGCTCCTTCCATACGGAAATGTAGGCACTGGAGGAAATAGCAAAAGTTTTAAAAAGTTGAATTTTTCTTTCTAAGTCAGAAGATCAAGGAGAAAACTGCAGAATGAGCACCACATACCCTGTAGGAGCCCAGTCATGTTCTTGAAATCTCAGTTTTTGAACAGATCACCCTGGATGCAACACACTTCATCACATATCAGTTCACCTCTGAGACTTGACATTAAAAAACCCACTTATARGCATCACGTGGTCTCCCAATTTGGATGAATGTAAAAGATAAGAGGTCTCCAACTAATTTTGTGCACTGATTCATCTAAGATGTTCCTCCTCTGTCTCTTTCCGAAGATCACTGAAAACTTCACTTGCCACAGATTAATTCACTGTCTCAGAAACACAATGAGAATACTGTAAAGTTAATTCCAGCTGTTTTGGAGCTTGATAAGCCTCTAAGAAGCTTTTTAAAAATGATAAAACTTTTAAAAGATCTTTAAAAGCATTTTTTTCATATTTGCCCTAACGGAGTAATAATGCTTGTTTAAAAATAGCAGGTAGCAAGATCCAATCAATAGACCATTAAGATACTGACAGCACCAAGATAGGATTACATGGTGAAGAAACAGTGAAACCTTTAACTTTTTCATTTTTGGCCAAGAAAACACAAGAAAGTTGAGTTATCTATTTCATAAGCCTAACTTGAAATAATCTTACCTCTTTCTTGTCATCAGAAAAGCACCTTGCTTGCATAAATATGAAACTAAGTGGGTTAGTGAGGTACTCATTTTATCATAAAACCGTGGTTCTTATTCTTTGGGCTGAAAGATGTTTTACACAATATAGCCATTTCCCTCTGCTTCACCTGTATAGGGTAATACCAAGGTTCCACCAAATTCTTGAGGGACAAGTTAATCTGTGGCTATTAAGCATGACTGTTGTGCTGGTTTTGGCTAGGGTAGAGTTAATTTTCTTCATAGAAGCTAGTATGAGGCTGTGTTTTGGATTTGTGCTGAAAACAGTGTTGATAACACAGGGATGTTTAGTTATTGCTGCGCAGTGCTTACACAGAGTCAAGGCCTTTTCTGCTCCTCACACCACCCCGCCAGTGAGTAGGCTGGGGGTGCACAAGAAATTGGGAGAGGACACAGCCGGGACAGCTGACCCTAACGGACCAATGGGGTATCCCATACCATATGGTGTCATGCTCAGCGTATAAAGCTGGGGGAAGAAGAAGGATGTGCGAGATATTTGGAGTGATGGCGTTTGTCTTCCCAAGTCACTGTTAGGCGTGATGGAGCCCTGCTTTCCTGGGGATGACTGAACATCTGCCTGCCAATGGGAAGTAGTGAATGAATTCCTTGCTTTGCTTTGCTTGTGTGCGTGGCTTTTGCTTTCCCTATTAAACTGTCTTTATCTCAACCCATGAGTTTTCTCACTTCTACCCCTCCGATTCTCTCCCCCATCCCACCAGGGTGGAGTGAGTGAGCGGCTGTGTGCGGCTTAGTTGCCGGCTGGGATTAAACCACAACAGTCCTTTTTGGCTCCCAACGTGGGGCTCAAAGGGTTCGAGATAGCAACAGATTTGATTGGAATGTGCTAGATAGAATTTATAGCTGTTATTGCTATTTAACTGTTAATTGATAGGCTTCTGTGCTTGCCTTACCGTATACTAGAGTCTAACGCTTGTCAGTGGCCGCTTTCTGCTTCCGCCACTTGCTGTACTGCTGCGCTGCTGATCATCCTACTGTGCTGTGCCTGGGAGCAGTTGGATAACAGCGATGGCGATGCGCCTGGGCTGGCAGGTGGCCGGGGCATCGCTGCTGTTTCTGTGCTGCTGTACTGGGCAGGAGCGTGAACTCCAGTGTGAACTCGAGTTGGAGGAACTGTGACCTGTGGATGAGTCCATGTGGGAACAGGACACCCCAAAGCATCTGTGGCCGTGAATAAGTCCACACCAGAGCAGGTACATCTCAAAGTGTCTGTGGCCATGGTTGTGTCTGTGCCGCAGCAGGTATACCTCTGAAGAGGTTGTGGCCCATGGGTAAGTCCACACTGGAAAAGGTACACCTCAAAGCATCTGTGGCTGTGGAGAAGTCCATGCTGCAGCAGGTGCACCTTGAAACATCAGCGGCTGTGCATGAGGTCATGCTGGAGCACCTCAAAGTTTGTGGCCATGGACAAACTCGCGACAGAGCAGGTACACCCCTGGAGGGACTGCAGCCATGGGTAAGGCCATGTTGGAGCAGGTTTACTTCTGAAGGGACTGTGGCTGTGGGTAAAGCCAYGCTGGAGCAGGGCTATCTCTGAAGGCATTGTGGCCCATGGAGGAGGCCAAGCTGGAACAGGTGCACCTCAAAGCAACTGTGGCTGTGGATAAGTCTATGCCGCAGCAGGTATACCTCTGGAGAGACTGTGGCTCCACTTGGAGCAGGTACACCCCCAAGGGACTGCAGGCTGTGGATAAGTCCAAGGGGAGGAGTTCATTGCAATGTTAAACCTGATGGTCTGGTCCAAAGGGACCAGCGGTGGAGACTGTAATGGAAATACCTTTAAATTGTTGTAACCCATGATTTGAGTTGTATGTTACAGGAATTACTATAGCAGGAACCACCTGAACCAATGGAGGACAACCCTTACAAGCAGCAGTGCAAGTGCAGCAGTGACCTGACCTGAGCTGGCTTTGGTGCCCAGTAACTCCACGCAACACACCACCTCTCCTGTCCTGAGTGACTACCATAACAGATGGAGCTCAGAGGCATGGAGTAAATGAACTCAGTGGACATTCTGTGGACATCTGCGGGCATTTTACAGACATTTTACAGAGTTGGTCCATAGACTAGGGAATGATATCTGTGTATTATATCAAAGGATGGGAAGGTGGGTGAGTGTTTAAAAACATATATTCAGCTTGTAATTTGAATGTGACTTCTTTCCTTATCTGACTTAGCATTTGTTATTATTGATCTGATATGAATAAGACATGGTTTTTGTAACCTGGAGCACATAGTTCTGCAAACCTTATTAATGCAATTGTCTTACTGGGTTTGATCCAAGCTGCTAAAGTCAACAGAAAGACTTTAGTGGTCTTTGCATTTGTCAGGTAAATGTTGGGGGGGTTTAGGCATAATTTATTGCACCTCTTTGCCTGGGGCTACATGAAGTTGCAACCACTCTGTTCCTATTGCAGTTGAACTCAAGGCAGAAAGGGCAGCTGCTATAGTTGGGAAAATTCCCTTCCTACATTCTCATTTATGTACATATGTAGGACTTTCTATTCAGCTATCGAACAGTATGAAGGTCTCTGAGCTACACTGCTCTCAACACAGCAACTCTGTGTAGTCTTGGGGAGTCCAGAAATCTCTTGTGGAGACTGGAAGAAGAACCCATCAAATTTATTTTCTAATAAAAAGTTAAGAAGCAAGAAATTATGCTTTGGGTTACCAAGACAAGAGAGAGAGTCAGCTATTGACCCAGCCCCCTAGAGACTGCTCCCTTCAGTTCTTCAGGTGCACATGCTACAGATTAATAGGATTTCCTATATAGTCTTAATACTGCACAGATATGGTGCAACAAGGATGGTAAAGTTAAGGCTGAACCAAATCAGCTGTAATATTGAAAATAAAAAGCTAAAGGGAAAAAGAAAAGAGTAAGTTTCTTTTCTTTAAGATTCTATATTATAAGAATTGAGAACTTTACCTTTTTGAGGGACTTCCTTACAATATGCCACATCTTTTTAAAACTCTTCTGGATTACAGTACTCTGTAATATTATAGTTTCATTAGTACTGCTGTGTTTTTGCCCCGGTTTTCCTTTCAGAAATACATCTATGTGTGCATTGTGTAGTGTCTGCTCTGCTTGTATAAAGGGCATGTGTACTAGACGGGATGTGGATACTTAATCAGCATCATCAGACCTGCTGCTGCATTAGGGCTGATACTCAGAAATCCTAGAAAATGTGCAAAAGTTCTTAATTTCTGTCCAGACAAAATCTCCAGACAGAACAAGAAAACAGACAAATAGTTGCTCTACCTATATCGGTAACAGCCTACTTCACGTTTATGTTCTAGTAAGCGTTGAGTTCTACCAAAAATTAGATAAATGACCTTCTTTGGAGAAGGAAGTAAATACTGACCTTTACACAGCTTGAAAAATGAAAAACCAGCTTATATTCAGAGTAATCTATCCATCTCTACCCATATCAGTGGAGCTATTCTGGATTTATACTACCATTTTTCAGGTCAGAATCAGGCTCAAGACAGTGCAGTGATAAAGGGCATATAAGTAACTACAGATTAAGTGGAATGAACTGGGCTATTTTTCAGTATTCTAGTTACTAAGTGACAGTATTATATATATTTTCTATTTTTATTTTTTCACAAAAGGACCCTGCACATAAAAGAGTCAAATCTCATAGCCACTAGGTACAGGAAATCCAAGGATGTTATTAAGATGAGATACTGAGTGATTTTTTGCTATGTAACTCTAAAATCTTGGCTTCATCTGGACCTGCCATAACAACAAATGCTACCAATGTCTTTGTTTTGCAGCCACCCTTCCTGATGCCAACATAGCTACTGCCGAACAAACAGATGGCCAATAAGGATATAAATGTGTGTTCTCTTTATATCAACCATATTATTTTTTGTAACAATTAGGCCAGATCCTCTGTGGGTTTAAGTCAGGACAGCTCCCTAGAGACTGCATCAGCTTCAGAAAAACACAGCCTCATACAGTGACCGAGGGTCTGGCCCCCGCACATTACCCTACAGCAGCATGGGGACTAGAGACGAACAGCCTACTCATGAAATAAGATTCCAGTGTTGATGATGCTTGTGTTTTCTAAACCCTTCCTCAAAATCTTCAAGACTTTTTTTTCTCACCTCATGCAGGTGAAAGACAATGATGATCGAGGCTTCCTATTAATTAAAAGTATTCTAACATGATATTTAACGTTACAAATTACTTTGACTTTTTATTTTACACAGAGAAGATATATGTGTGTTTGTTCTCCCTGTGGCTACCTTCAGAAAAAAAAAATTATTTTCAAAAGAAAGAAGTACAGAACAAACTTAAGCCCATAAAAACTTGTCAGATCTTTACAGACTTCCAGATACACTTTGTTAACAGAAATAATAGAAGCTTGCATCTGTTGTATTGTATCTGTGAGACATCATGCTGCTTCTTGGATTAAGCCAATTTAAAATGTATTGAACCTTGTTTTGCCAGTGTCATATTTAGGTCTCTCTCCCCAAGAATACTGTTCTGTAGCTTTCTGGGAATAATTTTTCTTTGATTTATTTCTATTCCTGTAACAATCCCAGAAGTAAGCCATGCTATTTTCTGTTAAGAGAGCCACTTGGATCCATCTAATGCTGTCTTCTTTACACGCAATAAAATTTCAGTTATTCCAGGCTCACTCTTTTAACCTCCCTGCCCAATAAACTGTATATGTTTCCCTCTTCCATAGCCTGTCAGTTCATCAAGTTCTTGATTATCCAAATCCATTGTGTGATGCCCCTGTGGCACATGATTAAGAGCCTAAAATGGTTTCATCTTCATTTTGAGAGGTATTACATTAATATTTACTGCTGAAAACTAATACTGTAACTTTTCCTCTCACTATTAAACTGATACTGACTTGATGCAGACTTTAATTCTTAAATAACTACTATTTTCTCTGTCCAGCACAGCCAAAAAGCCACAGCAGGAAGAGGGTGTCTGCAGTACCCTGCCTCCTCTGATCTCCCCAGGATGCTCTGGCTCGCTGCCAGAGCCCAGAACCCCCATCAGAAAATCCACAGCTTGCACGTAAACACACCCACACGATAGTAAACTGTTCTGCAATCAGACACCTAACTTTGAAGCAGTTGTGATAGCATGGACATCTGAACCCCATTGGCAGATCTGTCACTTTCGAGGGCAAAAGACTTGGTGTCACTATGGCTGTGACAGTCCTTCCAGACGTGCTCAGCTGCTGGTTATAATCACATGCTGTAATGACTTCTCTTGCTATTTGCAAACCCATTGTTCATGAACTCTAGAAAAAAAGAAAAACCAAAATTGTTTTAGGGGGCAAAAAATTTGTCTAATTGTCTTCTTACGAACAAGAAGGATTTAAGACAAAAGATGGGACTCAGAAATGCAACCATGCACTGGTGGCTTGAGCTCGGGGACTCTATTTCTCTTTAAACACTTATGAATACCTAGCCATGTTATAAGCATTTAAATTCCCTGCCCATGTTGTACACAAGATGATAGTTTGTATGCCATGCAGAGCACTTAGAAACAAAATGTAAACAGACCTTTTCAGTTAGCTACAGTGGGAGCCTCAGAAATCAAATGCTGAAGTGCAGGCCTGTGAAAGCTGTAGGGGATCATTGGGGTTTATTTATTTATTTGCTGGTGTGACACACTGTCTGAGAACTAAACTGACACTGCTCCAACTTAGCAGGCGAAGGAAATAAAGAGACTTTCATTCTCCCCATACCACGAGAAGGAAAGTGGTGCCTTACTTACATAAGGAAATGGGCAGCGATAGAGTGGAGAAAAAGGAGTTCCTCCCATTTCTGTGGAAGCCAGCCACTGTCAGGGGCTGACGGCAAACACGGGGGGAAATTACGTAGGCTAGAGATACAAGCTTTTCCAGAACAAGGGAGGGGGCAGGAGGTAAGGCTAAAGTCTACACTTTGATCTTCACCTGAGGTGATGCAGCCCCTCCTGTCCAGCTCAGCTTAGACTGGAGATGCACAATCCAGCCCTAAGGGACTGCGCTCTTTTCTTAGATTTGATGGGTCAGTTAGGCTCTACCTTGGAAAATGTTGGAGAGGATCAAAAGGCTGGAAAACTCTGAGGAAATAACCCTCAGAAAATGACTAGCACAGAAAGGGAAAATGCACATGGATAATCAGCAAAATTGAAGGACAGCTGCAGGCAACTGGGACATTTGCCTTTTCAAGAGCAGTTCTCATAAACAAAGGGACTGAAAACTTCCACTCACTGCTATCTGTGTAAATAAACCAATGGGAAGGTTATAGTTCTCCCCCTCCCTCATGCTCTGGCACTATCTGGTAGGTGTAGCTGATGCTGTCCTTCCTGACCTCAACCCTGGAGCACTGCAGCCCAGTCTGAGATCTAAAACTACTCCCTGTGACGGTTGCTGCTCCTCCCATGCAACTGGGCAGAGAATGGATGGACAGAGATGGGATACCACAGTTAAACTTTCCCCCTTTGAACTGAAGGAAGCGCTAAGGAGAAAGGCCTTTATACCAGCAGTGGCTGTGTTGTTCCTCCCTTTCTTCCCAGAACAAGGGAGAACCATGACTTAGACTAGACACAGACTCTTGCAAATTTTGCCGTGCTTGTAGGGTATTAGGTCTATGAATTGTCCTTGACCTCACCCAGATGACCAGCTCTCCATTTCTTCCCTTGGAAATCTGTGTAGCTCAGTAACTACTGTTTGGTAAAAGTGGATGTATTTCCAGTTGGTGGAGATGTGAAATGGATAACTTCTAGTGACTGAATGACATGATCTTCACTGTAATGAATTAATCTATTAAATAGTGAGAGCCATCATTTCAAAGCAGGATTAATGTTGTGCAGTTGCCAAAATGGTGTATGCAAATATGCTTAATTAACCATGTGCATGGTTAATTTTCTAACGTTCCTCATGCCTTCACCTAATAACAGCATTCTTAATACACCGTTTTCTGGGCTACTCTTTTACTATCCCTCCTTCCTGGCTAGGAAGCACAGGACAGCTGTGCTGCTCCAGGAACAAACTGGAGACCAACTTGTTACCCAAGGCTGAGTCCCAGCTCTCCCGCTGCCTGGCCTGGAGAGGAGGGAAGGGATTTTCCTTTTTTTTTTAATGAAGTACACCTTTTGTGTGTTTGTCAGCTTACTCAGCTTGTTCATGTGCATTGTAAAGCTTCAGCTCCTGAAGTTACACGATCATGTGAAGAATGAAGGATTTAATTTTAGAACACGTTCGCTGTAGTTTAAATTGGAGAAAAAAATGTTCTGCACAAATCCTAAGGAATCCAACAGTAAAAGGCAATCAGTGGGAAGCAAATTGATTCTTCTGGGTATTTTTTACATGTTTTTCAAGCCAATAATATTATTTCTGAACATTCATAGTCCCCCTGCCTCCCCAGTCCCACTTTGAGGACAGCCATTCAGGGGAGTCAGGAGAAACCGCTCCAGTCATGTTTATACCTCCTCACAGCCCAGTGATGGCTGCGGCAGTCTCACCTGATGTTATAAAGTGTTATGATGTTTTACACTGGAACCAGAAAATATGTATTTTTTAAAGGAATTAGCTAATTTTAAAGGAATTAGCCTGGTAAAAATCATAGAATCATAGAATGGTTTGGGTTCGAAGGGACCTTTAAAGGTCGTCTAGTCCAGCCCCCCCTGCCATGAGGAGGGACATCTTCAACTAGATCAGGTTGCTCAGAGCCCTGTCCAACCTGGCCTTGAATGTTTCCAGGGATGGGGCATCTACCATCTCTCTGGGCAACCTATGCCAGTGTTTCACCACCCCCATCGTAAAAAATTTCCTCCTTATATCTAGTCTGAATCTCCCCTCTTTTAGTTTAAAACCATTACCCCGTGCACTATCGCAACAGGCCCTACTAAAAAAAAAACTCTTTGAACATGACATCCATGTATGAACTTATGTTCCTGAGGCTGCCCCACTTTTTCAGTGTGAGGAGAGAGGGTACCATAATAGATACTCCACACACACACACTTTTGAAGCCTGGGGGGGAAGTGAGGGGTTGTACAGGTGTTGGATTCTCCCTTGTCCAGTACAACTTAGTGCTTACCAGCAAGTCAGGAGGCCTTACGGCTTCACAAGGAGGTGTTTGCACTGTCACAAAATCACTGAAAGTGAATGAGTGAAGAAAGGGGGTGTCCAAGTACTGTACTGAGCTCATGCGAGGAAGCCCTGTGAGCTGGAGTGCTCTGTCTGGCACCTGTACAGCTGGACGTGGCTGCGCTCAGTCTGCATTTGCTCACGGGGCAAGATGACAGCAAGTCCTGAAAAATGAATCTTCTCCCATTCCATGAGAAAATGAGAAGCTAACTCAGGGTATCTACAGCAACTGTCAATTGAATTTGCTTTTCACTGTATTCCACGATAACAGTCTTATTTTCTACTTGGCTACCAGCATCAACCAGCTACTAATAAAAAATCAGAGTAAGGTCCAGACTTGTGATTTCATGCTGTGACAGTGCAAAGCTTGCAAGCTAGCACCTGAAGGGAAGAGGCACACGATCCCAGGGGAAAACTGGGTTCTCCTGTGCACCAGAAAGTTAGTACTGGCTTCTTGTCTGTAGCTGAAGAAGCACAGCAGAGCGTAACATATGGAGAGAGACTGTGCTTTCCTACCAGCATGTTCAGGTTTAGGGGGCAGGGACCTAACGAGCAGAGGAATGAGCAAGAGCACGTTATTTGTTCTGTGGGCTAAGCCTGGTGCAGATCCCGATGCAACGTCAGTGGGAGGACACTGGAGCAGACTGGAAAGCCAAGTTTGATGGCTACCTGCATCTATTTGCTAGGCCAAGACTAGGAAGAGGTGAGACACAGGACAGTGTAGCTTGGGAAGGGCTGCGTTATCCTGTCTTTTTTTTTTTTTTCTTTTTAAACAATTAGCCCTTGTGCAGTTCCTACTACACAGGTAATTCCAGTGTCTAACTGTCAACACTGAGGCTGGGACAGTGAGTTTAAGCATGGTACAACTCTGACTGCCAGTCATTACCAACATTGTCTTACTGCTTTTGCTCGTCTCAGGCATGACTTTAGTGTATCCAGCTGAAAAAAGTGGCTCTTCCAGATGAAAACCATCATGTAAGGTTAAACTCCAAATCTTTAGCTATGAAACTGGAGCAGGATGTGACCGACTTACCATATCAGACATTATCAGTGCTCTGAGGTGAGTGATGCAGCTACAACTACAGCAGCCTGGAACACGCTATAGAGCAGCAGAAGCTCTTAGTAATTTCTTGAGAGGTATTTGGAAAAAAATGGTAGGCTAGAGTAAGTGTTTTAAGCTACCTCCCCTGGACATGGGTGGAAACCTTATACATTGGCTCATTAAAAGTTACAGTGAACTGGACAAAACCATTTTGATTCTTGTTTGCATTGTGGCAGAAATCAGGATATCTTTATGTTTAACACTGCACAGATATACAGTCTGCTTCTGTTCCTGCTTTGAAAAGCTTTGCAAAATGCAGAAAATGTGCACTATGAAATAATATTGTGCAGATGGAGAGATACACTGGAGTTTATTCTTCTTTCTAGCCACACAGTTTTCTTTCAAAGACCTGCTTCAGCTTTGTTCTCAGATTCCAAAGTCAAATAGACAAATTAGTGTAGGAGAAAAGTTTCCTGCATTCTCTAATGTAGAGAGTCCTGTCCACCCCTGGGAAAATATAAATTTTGAGAAAATATTTCCATTTTCCAAAACAACATTTTGAAACTAACTGAAGTGCTTCATTTCAAAATGTCAATGCTTAGTTTCGAATCGCTGTTTTAACTCGGACTGTCATTTAAATATCACTGTGCAAGGAAATACCAATTTAAAGTAGAACGTTTCAGTCCAAAGTAGCATTTCTGGAGGAGGGTTGGTAGCAACTAGAGGGAAACACATGCCCTTCAAAGGACAGATTTATCAGCAACAGTCTAAAATTTGATGTTATTGTTGCAAAGCTTGGAAAACTTTCAAGACTCAAAATCATGTTACTCATTTGTCTTAATTTTCTTTAATGCAACAAGGAAATTCCTGGAGAGAAAATGTAAACCTTTTCTTGATCTTCGGTTTTACAGAATCTGCTAAAGAGTGAGCTATAAGGATAATTTACAGTTCAAGAACCCTTACTTATTGTTTCTGTAACATATAATGGTTAGATTTCATGTTTAAATTTCTGTCCTTGTTATTTCTTTTTTCCCTTCTAACATTTCTGTTACACAGCATTAAGTGAATAATAATTTCTCCGACCTAACAGACAAACATAGACTTAGATTAAAGCCAGTGGGAAGTTTGCTATCAGCATTGATAAGGACAAGGTGCAGCCTCAGGTTCATTGCATTTATATTTTTACCTTACCAGTGTGGTTCAGCCGAGTGTTTGAACACCACCTGATTCACAAGCTGATGACGCAGAATATGCAGATTCCACCCTTCTCTTAAATTCAGGCCATCAAACTGTGAATTCTTCAGTGAAAAGCAACTAATGTTGTGACTGGATTTAAATCACTAGAAAAACTTGTGTATTTTCTTATTAAGAATTAATCAGAAGAGCAAGCCCAGGAATATGATCTATTTCCACATTTCATGAGAGCATTTATATTATTTTTCTCTGTTTCTCTGTTTATCTCCCCCTACCCAGAAATGAACTCTTTTCTTTTTTGCTCTGAGGTATTCATGCCATATAAATCTCATCTTTCTCATACCATCGATTGTCATTTCTTTGCTATTGCACTGTATTTTATATACTAGATTCTCCAATTCCCACATACAGTAGGTGAGACAGAGACAAAGGAGTGAATCCTATCCACAAGAAACTTTTTCATTGAGTGCAAAGGGCCATGAAGCTGTGGGTGGTGTAATTGTATAAATAATTTTAAAAGCAAAGAAAATAGATGTGGAATGCAATTGCTGAACATATACTTTCTGTCACAGATGGTTAATATTTTTCTTCAAGGGAACAAAGTTAGTTTTACTCTACCCCCAAGCTTTTAAAAACACACACACAAACACACACACAACAGCGTTGATGATAGCAATAAAGGATGAAAATATGTTCCTGCATTAGCAGTACTAGCTCCAGCTGACTCAACCTATCTTTGGTCAGTGTCTTTGTCAATGCATTATTGTTACAATCTCTGAATTTCTAGTCATTTAAATGCACTAAGCTAACACGTAATGTTGCTACTGGAAAATGTATGCGAAAAGCAGCTTCAGCACTTGGGGAAACATCTGCTTTCTCTCTCCCTGCTGCTCTCCTAAAGATAAAGGGCATGAGCCTGGGGCTGCATCCCTGTACCGCAGCAGAGGGGTCCTACCCTCCTGTACACAGTTACTGGGAGGCTGAATTTGTTGCTGTGTGCAGCTGTTTCTGCACTGTAACAATGAGCAACAAAGAAAAACCTTCATGAAAAGCCCAGCATATGGAAATGGAAGTTTCTTTCACAGACCAGGAGTCCTGGTGCGATTTTGGACACACAGGAGATGTGGCTCTTTCCTCTTCTTCCTGGAGGACCCCAGCTGTTAGAGCTGAGCAAAGACACTGCATGGCCACACTGTACCAGGACTCCCAAGAGGGGTCCCTTGCTGCCCAGACTTGTCCAYGCACAGACACTCTTCAGCCAAGCTCAAGCAAATTTCTCTGTGGACACTTGTATTTCAGTCTAGGATAGGCTTGTTCCACACAAACAGTTAAAGCAGTCCTCATTTACTGGGACAGCAGACACAGCTGGTTTAAAGCAAAGTAGTCCTAAGCACACATTTCACTGCACTGGTTTAAGRTCACACTGTGAAGAAGGCTTGTCTGCCCAGGAGGGTCGCTGCCTGATGAGGGAGTTGTAGTATCTTGGTTATCTCACATTAATTCCCCTGCGGGTGCTCATCTTCTTTACTTCCTGTGGAGGAGATTGCCTTTGCTGAGAAAGGCACTTCTGAGCATCTCTATAACCTTCCATCACTCCAGAGCTGATTTCTCAGAAATCTCTGCACAGGCATTACTGCATGATCCTTTCTCCCATAACACAGGGCCTCCCTAGTCTAGAAGGATCGAAAGCTTTGTTGTATCCAATTTACCATGTGGTAAATAGGATAGACATATATTCTTTCTGTCAGAACACTTCCTGTAATGCATTTTTTGGGGGACTGCTCTTACTGAACGGGTCTTTGCATGAYGAACTTAGCTGTTATGAGATTTGGACTCTGTATCTAAGAACTAAGTTTTGTTCTCAGTCTGACTTTCCATGCCCCACTCCCCTTTCCGCTGTCGCCTATAGTTGGTAAAGTGCATAGTGTTGTTCTGTTAAACAGCTCCTGCACACAGTCTGACTTTGTATTCTGCACATCCATAGGCATCGCCTGATGAGAGGGGTCATTGTGCTGCCAAGAGCTGCTGGTTGGAAAAATACTTCTGATCATCTATAGTGCTATTGTTGTTCAATGTCACTGCTTGATYGGCAAAGCTCTATCCTAACTTCTGCTACAACATTCAAGGGAAACATGTATGTCAGTGGGGGAACCTGGCAATAAATCCCTAATGGCTTAAGAGCTGGTGAGTGGCAGAGTCCTGTACGAGACGCAAAGTCCATCCCRTTCCAAGAGATGCACAGGAACATTTAGAAAAATTCCGAGTTTTAATTTCCTTTTCTGTGAACATCATGTCAAGTGCTGAGAAGGCACTCACCTTGTGCAGTTCAATACTGATTAAGCCTRTAGAAGTCAGTCTTCTGCGAGAAATGAGGAAAAGACAGCAGCTGACCACAGCAATGGGCTTGGGAAGGATTGGGCGGTCAGAAGAACAGCAGAGCATGAAGATAGAGAAGCCATGAGGCAAGATCTGAGCGTTGAATTTATTTCAAAGTGGGGGTGAGACGTTTAAAATTACTAATTGTGGTGAACAAGAAGGAACCTTTGGAAGAGTGGTTAAGCTTAGCAAGGAAAGATCACAGGTGGAGGGTCCGTACCAATAAAAACAGAACTCACTGAGATTTCTTGCCCCCAAATTAACTACCAATTCATCTGATCAGTTGTCCTTCAAGAGCATCTGGTTCAACCCATATTATAAACATTACAATCCCACACTGAGAGCCCCATGTACCAGAGTCATGAGATAAACCCAGCAGTGCAGCTTCCATTGGAAATAAGTAAGTTCCTAGCCTTTGCAGTAAGAAGGAGAGCTTATAAACATGACTGAAGGCAGCTGATACAAATAGGTGGAAACCGTAGTAATGAAGCATATGAGCTACTATTGTATTTCAGTGACAGGCCTTACTTTAGCCCGCTGGGTGCAGCAGGAAAAATCATCCTGGGGTGTTGTAGGACAAAAAGAGTTCAGAAGGGCCCCCGGGATAGAGGCTCATAGGACTGCGAGAGGTCTCCTGTATTCTTCCTGGGTATTACAGGCAACCATGGAAGAAAACTTCAGTGTGATGACAYCAACCTTCCTTGGGTACCGGGGGGGACTGGCTACCAAGAGTCCAGCTCTGCATTGTCAGCATCAGAGATGATAGACAYAAAGTCAATCCTTTGAAAGACAGGGAGTTGTTACACATGTTAAATTGTGTTTAGAAGAGCCTTTCTACTGCTCTCACTTGGCTGTAGAAGAAAACTCCCTCAGATCAGTTTCAACATTAAGCTGTTGGTGAATGTCTCTGACTATTTTCAGAGAGCTGTTTTATGTGCAGCGTCTACCTGCAATATCACTAGAATATGGTGGACACACCCTCATGCTGCATTACAGTACTGACAACCCCCAGCTCTTAGACCGCCATCARTGGAGCTGAAAGTGTTTTACTAGGAAGGGGTTACACCTGCATAGATGATGAGAAAACTGAGCCATAGAGAAGTGACTTTCTGAAGGSCACTCAGCCATGCAGGGTCAGAACTACTCAGTAAAGTCCAGATCTCTGGGGTCTTCTAGGTCTGGGTGGTGCCTGTGCCCCATCTGTGCCACAGAAGTGGTTCTAGGCATTGCAAAGGCCACCTCTGAATCTTTCTTATGTTGCAGTGGGTTCCCCACCCTTAGCATGAACTCAAGACAAAACAGGCACCGGGAAGCGTGAATATAAGAATCTCGATTAATACAAGCATTTGGCTGTAGCTTAGTAGAAGAGTTCTACTGCCTGAAAAGCTGCCACAACAGTGCTGCAGTTCGTTATCCTGATCCTATGCCTGTTCCTTTTTCTGTTTTGTTACTCCTTCAAAACTGACTGTGTAACTATTTCAATAACCCCCCAAATCTGCTTTTCAGCAAAGGCAGCAAAGGCTAGACAAGACCATATCTCTTAAAAAAAAAGCTCAAATTATCCCTGGGTCATTTTGCTAGCAAGAATGGAGGAAATGAGCAATGGAAAAGAAGGATGGATTGGAAAGAAAGTGTGCTGGAGAATGGTACCTCATTTTACTAACACCCAGATAGCCATCTGAGTGCTGGCAAGACACTCAAATTGAATTCTTAAGGCTTGTGTGGTACATATGTCCGATGACTGTGGTAGGAGTAAGCAAGAGGCTGTTCTAACACTTAATGTGTCATCTGCGAAGAAGTCACATCAACCCTCATTGTCAAAGTTAGTTAAGTTGGATACCTAAATTAATGGTCTGGCTATACAAAAACCATTTCCTTAGATGCCTAAATACATTTTAATTTCACCTACCTCCACTGGAACATATAACTCATAATACCTGTCCATAGTAGGATCTCTGCGTAAAAATTGAACTCAAAAACAAAAATAGGGGCCTTATTCAACGGGAGCACAGTTCCTCACTTTTCGTTTTTTCTAATGCAGCAGTACAAATATCTTATTTACTTTCTGGTATATTATGGATGTGCGACTCTAGCTACACAGTGCAATGAAAATTAAATCTTCGCCCGATGGGCTTAGATGGAACTTGCAGGAAGCAACATAAATAAAATGTATTATTCATTTCTTCCTTGCTTATTTGCTGTTAAGGATATGAGAGTTTGCTGTTGAAGTGGCTTATTATTTCAGAGTGCAATAAAAATGAAATCAATGGCCAATATGTCCAACATTTAAAAACAATTCTTTATGCTATAAAACTTTATTTCATATGGTGCCTTTCATACCAACTATATCCCAACAGGTTATGCTTAGTGAAAGAATACAATTACAGAGATAAATAATAAATAGGAAAGAGAAAGTGCAATTAAAGTGATACTGGCAAGGGGGAAAACATAATATACTATAGAGCAAATGTTTCTCTTACTCAGCTTTGTAAAAGAATATTGGTGCATAATGATTGACTTAGTGGGATCCTCTTGGAAGTGGTAAAAACCCGGCATACTGCGTTTTCAAAGGGCACAATCAGCAGCAGTTTATCAGCTGCTGCAGTGGAGGATGTGCTAATGTTTAAAGGGCATCAAATCGGGCTCATAAAAGCTAATGGAAGTCTTTTACTTTCATTCTGTATTGGATCAGGCTTGAGTGTACTTATTAAACCAATAATATATACCTATTTTTTCATCTAAATTTCTACATCCAAAAGAACAAAACCCCAAAAGGCCTTTTTCAACAATGACAACAAATCACCAAAGGAAGATAAAAACTCTTTTAACTCTGCAAACTTGATGCCTTTCTAGCACTTTTTGCTCAGGTGTCATTTCATGAGATACTTGGAAGAAAATGTGTTTTCAAACTGTAAAATAAACTCAGTGGGGAAAAAAAAGGAGACTATTAGGTTCTTCTGAAATGCAAAATGCAGTAACTGAGGTAGTTGACTAATTGACATATTACTTCAATTAGGCAATTTTTTTTTCTGATATAGAAGTTCAAGTCCTCCACATACAATGGGAAAAGAATAATCTGTTATGGTGAAAAACAACAAACAAAATTCTTGCACAGAGAGAGACCAGAGCAGAATGCAGAATAAAAACAAGTGTTAAAAATACTATCCTTAAACTAACATATTTCAGCTTCAAAATCTACTTTACAAAGGCTTGGGATAGACTCTGTTTTCTATCTGACAGAACAGGTATGTTTACAGATACATAAAAGAAAATTACAATAATATAACCTCATTTCTTTTTAAATGTGTTATGCTTTAAATGTGTTATGTTTCACAGATAATCAATAATGGGTTTCAAACATTTATGAATGTACTATATTTAGGTAGAAAATGTTTAAGGAAGAGGCATTTTTTATAAAAAAAGGGAGAAATACTATCTTACAGGAGTGGACTAAACACTTTAAGAAAATGATGGCTGAGAGAATGATTTCTGTCTATGATTATATTCTGATGGTAAAAATGAGGGAAAGAAAAAAGTTATTTAAAATAAAGGGCAYTGCTGACATAAAAAAATGGTTGCAAACAGTGTCAGAGCAAATTTAATCTGAAAATCAGGACATTAGTAATCAGCAAAGGAGTAAATGTCTGAGCAAGTCCTCCAACAGGACTAATCATGGGGCAAGAATAAAGTAGTTCCAGATGCAGCTGGACTGGGTCTAGGTGAGATGGTGTCCCACAGGAGGCCAGACCTACAGCCCAGGAAAGCTCCTTCCCGCCATTGTCCCACCTTCCTAAAATACTGCTGAACTAACCAGCTCACTTGGGTCTATTCAAAACCTTCCCAACTTCAAGAGAATCTTCTTTCCATTCCTGTCTCAATCATCTTTCACAAGCTCTTTTCTTCGTTCAGTTTCCCAAATTTCCTTCTGCTGTCCCAGATTTTGCTCCTTTCTAACTTGAAGGTCAGTATCTAATTCTGACTTGAAGGTCAGTATCTAAACCACTTCCTCAACTGTTTTCTTATCACTACACGGCAAATCTCCCCTCAGCATGCATTGTGCAGCCAGAGTCTCTAGTGCCTCTTTCACCCCAGGCCAGCTAGAAAGTCTCCCCTGAGACATGGCGTAAGTACAAGTATGAAGTCAAAGAACTCCAGATTTTGGCAGCGGCTGGTGAGAACATGCTGAAAATATGAAAGTATTTTCATTCTCCAGAGGGAAGACAACTTTGTGATAGGCTTGGAGAAAAAAGGGAGCACTAAAAATCTTGTTGCCAACAAGAAAGACAAGCTTTGTTAGTCTATTTTATTTTAACACTGCAACAGCCCTAAAAGTTCTTGGGCAGTTATTTTGCATTATCTGGATTTATCTGATAATCCCCCCAAAAAGACACTGTGATTTCAGAGAAAYATTAACTAGAAAAGACAACCCTCACTCTTCAGTTGAACTTTACCAAAGGCTCTGCYAGGCAGGTCTGTGAAAACACAGAGATTTCTCCTCCCACTAAAACACGTTACTCTAAATAATTTTTATATTATTTTCTCAAGCTCTAACTGAGCAGACATTTGGAGGCAGAACCATTCCAAAGGATATAATAGTCAAGACTCTTGAACATAAGCTTCTTCTTAGTAATCTAAATCTGGTTCCCGCAGTCTTTTTTCTACATTTCTTTATAAACTTGTACTATGTAGGTAACATGATGGGTCTTAAAGTGCRTCACCATATAGAGCAAATACAGTAACCTTGTTCCTAGGCCTTGATATTGGTTCTGGTAGTCTTTAGGCTAACATGGAAAGACATAATTAGGTCCAGTGTCTAAGTAAAGCTGGACAAATTCAATGTGGAGAAAACCACGCATTTTTAACAATGAGAATAATTAGTTATCAGAACAACACACCTGGGATCATAGTGGATTTTGCAGTCTTTCACTGAAGGTTGGGTATCTTTCTAGAAACTTTGCTACTCTGGGCCAACAAACACCCCACTCAACAGCTCTAGAGATCTTTCTGAATATGTGCATTAACAACGGTATGGCTTGTATCTCTGGTCTGTATTGTAAAGGATGTCTGATAAAATGTTCTTACAGTTCTTTGCATTTATTAAAAAAGAAAAAGAAAAATAACTTATTAAGCCATTTCTTGAGCAGTATTCCTACTGCAAAACCAAAAAATTCATCTTTTCACTGTAAATGTAGTTTATCAACATTTAGAGCAAGTTCTTACAAATTTAGCTGCCTAGATACCACAGAAAGGGAATTCCAGAGCACTGTGCTGGATGTACAGTCAATAATTGCAACGGCTTTTAGCTCATGCATCCAGCACTGTTGTCTTTCCTGAAGCAGGAGCAGCAGCTCTTGGCTATAGGTAGAATAACAAAAAGATACTGATATTCAGGCAACTAAATCTCCGTATCCTCAGTGGAAGAGTTAATAAGCAGATCTTTCTACCCTAAGCAGAGTAACTTGTATGCATGTGGGGATCTCTGTATTAGAGCTTATATATGTTTAGAGAGGGAAGAGTTGGAAGTTTGAAAGCAAAACCCTTCATCACAAAGGCAGTTCCTCAAAAGAAACAAAAAACCCCAAATACCATTAATAACAAGATGTGACCGACTTTGTAAAGACTCCCTGTTGTGAGCTGTGCAGAATCGCGTTACAGCCCAAGAAGCACCAGCTCCTAAGTTGGTTTATAAAATCATAGAATCATTAACATTGGAAAAGACCTCTAAGATCATCGTGTCCAATCGTCAACCCAACACCACCATGCCCACTAAACTATGTCCTGAAGTACCACATCCACAGGTTTTTTGAATGCCTCCAGGGATGGTGACTCCACCACTTYCCTGGGCAGCCTGTTCCAGTGCTTGACAACCCTTTCGGTGAAGAAATTTTTCCTGATGACCAATCTAAACCTACCCTGGTGCAACTTGAGGACATTTCGTTTTGTCCTATCACTTGTTACTTGGGAGAAGAGACCGACACCCACCTCGCTACAGCCTCCTTTCAGGTAGTTGGAGAGAGCSATAAGGTCTCCCCTCAGCCTCCTCTTCTCCAGGCTAAACAACCCCAGCTCCCTCAGCCGCTCCTCAKAAGACCTGTGCTCCAGACCCTTCACCAGCCTCGTCGCCCKTCTCTGGACACGCYCCAGCACCTCARTGTCCTTCTTGTAGTGAGGGGCCCAAAACTGAACACAGGATTCGAGGTGCGGCCTCACCAGTGCYGAGTACAGGGGCAYGATCACCTCCCTACTCCTGCTGGCCACWCTATTYCTGAYACAGGCCAGGATGCYRTTGGCCTTCTTGGCCACCTGGGCACACTGCCGGCTCATGTTCAGCCGGCTGTCGACCAGCACCCCCAGGTCCTTTTCCGCTGGGCAGCTTTCCAGTCACTCTTCCCCAAGTCTGTAGCATTGCCTGGGGTTGAAGGCAACSCCAGGTTTGTTCATTCATGTCTCCTGTGGTCCAGTTAGACATTTACAACTTGCTTGATTTGGATCCTTGAAGAAAGTCCAGCTTGTAACAATAAATTCCCACTGAAATCTAGATTAATAAATGCGTTTTAGAGTATTAAGCTTACTTACTTACTACTATGCAGTACTATCTCAAGTATCAGCATACAGGTGAATAAAGCATTTATATTTAGTAAAACCCTTTATTTTAAAGACGATAAACTTCTAGAGCTGAAAGAAGTGCCAGCTGAGCAGAATGACTGCAATCACTGGCTTTGTGAGACATCTAGTGGAAAAAAAGGCTATTGCCATGGATATTCAGTTACTCAGGCACACGCTAACACGCTAACACACGGAGATAGATAATCCTACAAACACAACGTTAAGCAGAATTGTTCTGAGAAACACAAGGGTACTTGCACCTGAGTGCCTGGGAGAAAAGTCATCTGCTACTTTGAGTATGTTTCCCAGAGCACAAAACSTTTCTGCTCTTCAACTGCAGTCTGGCAGCGCAGGTGCAGTAAAAGAGRCATTCCTTCTGCTAGCTGTGGTCTTGCGTGTTGTTACATGGTAAAACCAGTGGCGAAGGTAGAGCAGCCCAGATATCAGCATGGGCTGACAACTGCAGCATGTTACCAGGGTCTTCTACARCCCGTACTCTGCGCTCACCTTTTCCTCTTTGTTCCCATTGCTACTTCTCCTGGCCATAAGGATGTAAGTAAGCTATAGTGAGTCACACTGTAGATTTACCCAGTTCAGCATTCCTCTCTAGAAACAGCCCATGAAGAATTACAGGTCTTCCCAGTGTACCTTCCCAGCCTCCAGCAGTTTCTGGCTCAGAAATGCCTCTGCCAGAAATGTTACCTTTGTGTCAAACAGCATTTTCTTCCATTCAGGTAACTAATCATATTTTTTAATCCATGCTAACTTTTGGCATTCACAAACCTATGCCAATGTTTTCCATACCTCAGTGCCTCTCATGAAATACCTTCTTTTGAATTCGTCTGGCACTACCTTGTTTCATTTAACATCTCCCAGTTCTGGTATTACGAAAAAGAATGGACCCTCTTTCTACATACCGTCTCTGTACTGCTCACAGTTTTAGAATCATAGAATCATAGAACAGTTTGGGTTGGAAGGGACCTTTAAAGGTCATCTAGTCCAACCCCCCTGCAATGAGCAGGGACATCTTCAACTAGATCAAGTTGCTCAGCTATCTCTTCTGTTCCCCCCTCTATCTTTTTTGCAGGCAGCAGAATCCTTGCCTATTTAGTTGGTCCTTGAACAGATGCTGTAAATCTTTGCTCATCTTTGCCACCTTTCGAAATATATTTTTTTTTAGTTCCACTATATCCTCTCAGTGACAAGAGTTCTGAACTGGAAACAGTGGTCAGGATACACTCACACCACGAATTTCTGTGGTAGCATAATGGTGTTTCCTTTTTTGCTTACTTTTTCTTTCCTAGTAACTCTTACTGTTCTATGCTTAACTGCCACTGCAAAGTGAGCTGACATTTTCACAGAAATATGTTATGAATCTCCTTCCTGGAAGACAGTRACTAGAGCTGAATCCATCACCGTGGCTGTTTTTTTCCTCCAAATGCATCGTTTCATGTTTGGAAGCACTGGATTTCACTAGGTATTGTATCCTCCAGCCTACCAACAGCATGAGATCTTTCTGCAAGGCAAGTAATCCTTCATAGCTATTTCTTGGGTTTACTGCCCTCAGTAATTCATTATCACATGCAAAATTTGTCATCCCCTTTTCACTCCTTTTTTCTACATAATTTGTGAATATGTCAAATAGTACAGGTCCTAGGACAGATCCCCAGAGGACTGAAAAAAATGACTTTTGTTCCTACTCTTTATTTCTCCCTGTAACCAGTTATTAATCCATGAAGGACCTTTAATCTCATTCTGTCATAGATTAGGGGTTTTTTTGACACTTTGAGAAATCTTGTCAAAAGTCTTCTGGAGATGAGCATGTGCTCACATAACCAAGAGCTTCTTCAAAGAGTTCCAACACATTCCTGAGGTGCTATTTTCTTCCTGTAAAGTCATACCCATCCTTCTCCACTTTGTCATGTAAATCCATGTCTCTACCAGACCTCATTTTTTAACCCAGCTTCTACCAACTTTTCCAACAAGACTTATTAAGATTCACTAGCCTGTTGTTGCTTGGTTCCTGTGCTGTACTGCTAACATGATTCCCAAATGCCAGATGCACATATGCCATGATGTATTGTTAATTACCCACCTCCCAAGCACATGCAAGTGTAAGCTTCATGTCCATTATGCTAAAATGAGTTTGACGTGAACATGAGAGAAATAATGAAGATGAAAAAGTCCTGCCTTTATAGCACCATTCTTGTGAAGAAGAAATAACATGAAGGACATTTTGCAGTGGTGCCACGGAGCCCAGACTGAGCTTCCCTGCACTCTCTGTTATGTCACGGTTTTTTGTATCATCTCTCATCCCCAGTGTCTGCCCCAGGCAAGAGCAAATCCACCCTTGGGGGACACAACAATCCAAGAATAGAGGGCCAATGACAACCAGCTTCTAGAGCCCTGAGACTAGGCTACATTAAAGATGGATATTCCTGTCTGAATGCAGATGTGATATCCCTGGTCCTTTTAAGGCCCCCATCCCTTGTCTCTTAGAAATAACTTACCATTAAATCAATGACCAGTGGGAACAATCCCAGCACAGGAGCCTTTCCCCTGGTTTCAGTGAGCTCATAAAACATACATCAGATTAAACACAGGTAAATGAAAGCAAGGTAAAATGAGAGAGACCTGTTTCTGTTCTTGACCTTGCACAATTCTCCTTTCAGTCTTGTATATCCCAGTTCTCCTCTCCCAGTTCTCCTGCCCTGAAATCTCTCTTCAAACACAATTCTTTTAGAACTGGCTCAAACTTCACTTCTGCAAAATTTCTCGAGTTCCCTAGGGTAACATATGCATTGGGATGCTTGCCTGTCTTCATGAAACAGCTAATAATTGGGGATAGAGCCCTTAATTTTGTGTATATTGTTAAGTCAAGTGAATGCAGGCAAGTAATRTATTTCTTTGTTATTTGAACAATATGTCCTGCAAAGACCTTTCTACCCCCCTTAAAAATACGTCTTGTGAAACAGGAGAGTTTGCCTAATTTTTAATTATGACTGCACTACCGAGGTTCAATAATAAACACTGATGTGTTAAGATTAAGCAAGAGCACAGCCTGAAAGATCAGCTTTGTATTATCCTTTGAAGGTTAAAAACATCTGGCTTTGATGGACTGCCAGAGAAATTCTGGGATGGTTAATAGAGGCTGCCCTGCCGCCAGTTGTGAAAAATATTCATTTACAGGCAGCTAGCAGAAGAAGAGGAGAATAATGCATGTTACATCTGCCTTCTTGCCACCAGTGACAAAAAAAATATTGGCTGGGATATGTATTCAAGTAGTTAACAGAGCACTGCCTGTAATAAGAAGATACATAAGAGGTTTTTTTAATRCTAGAAGTTAGCCATGCTACTGCTAGCGAAGGGGAATTCAGAACATGCCCTCATACATCAAATCTGTGCTATGTTGTTTATGAGCAGCAATTTGAGATCAGGATTGGATTTGCAGAGGTATGTGAATTGTAAACAGTTTGCAGAAATGGCAACCAAGATTCCAGCATGCTTACTGTAGGCCTGGAGAGGTTTGTGAGGCATTATTGTTCTTTAAACTTAATTACCAGGTACAGTTAAATCCTAGGCCAGATTTTTATCTTACATCATGCAAGGAAGGCTGAATTTGATCTTTTGAAGGCATGTCAGTCAGTTGCTGGGAATATCATATGCATGGTCAGCATCAGATATGCTCGCTTATGCTATTTCAACACTGCTAAAGGAATCTCTCTAATATTTTATGTTCAACCCTGAGATGAATTCAAATAACTGCAGCGAGGTCCTTACCTAGAGCCCTGTGCTCTAGAGGACACTTCTCACTAATAAAGCTTCAACAAGAATGGAAAATAAGAGCTCTCTTATAATGTTTTGGAAGAAACTGAAATGGTTTTATGCATTACTACAGTATCAAACCTGGTAAACTCACAAAGTATATGATTTGGACAAGCAACAAGATCCATCTGTGCAATATGACCACTTCAATCACAGCAAGTGCAGGAGTTCAGACTTGCAGTTCATTGAAAGACCACTAAGGAAAGCAGACCTGTTGCCAGTGGGTTTAAGTTGCAAGTGAGAGGTTCCACCTACCAGAAAAGGCTGAAAACCCCCACATCAACGTATTACCAGACAAAGCGGCCCAGGAGAAAAATCTCAGATCGAGGTCAACATTTTCAGTGTTTAGTATCCCAAGTTTTGGCTCAGCACAAACTTGCAGCAATTTCTAAAGATATGAGCTGCCTAAGAAATTCAAATCAGCATTCAGAATTTGGGTTGCACTGAGTACAGCTTTGACCAGAGGTGCTCTCAGCACTTCCCCTCTCTGTAAAAATCTACACAAGTGTGYTATGGCAAAAATATTCAGTCAATAAGTGGGGATTTGTAAGTTTAAAATAGCACCAGCTGAAACAGTAGGCTAGCATCACATAAACGTTCTTGCACTTTAAATTCTGATGTCAGGCTTTTGGCCGTTAATGTGGCCAACACTTTTTCAAGCCACTTATGTAATGCAGGATAAGTACCGGCCTTAACAAAGAAATGGAAAATGAGTTTGACAACCAAAAATTGTTACGCCAAATAAGCAAAAAGAGATGTGTAAGGAGCTTTGCGCTCACAGAGGTTTATAACACTGAGTGACTAAAACCATCGCGAGGTCCGCAACACTCAACCAAGTGAGCAGAAGCGGTTCGAGGTTGGGCTTCCCGCTTGCCTGCCGTGTTTGCAGGGACCTGCGGCGCGTGAGCAGCGAGCCCCGGGCACCGGGGCAGGGGYGGGGGCCAGGCGGTGTGGTGGCCGCCAGTGTGCCGCTGGCCTGCTGTCCCCTCCTGGGCTTGCTCATCCTTCCCGAGTCCCATCTCATCGCAGTATTCCCATTTCTTTTCCCCCCGCAAATTCCCTTTCCTGAGTACTTCTACTTAACAGGAAGGATCTGTTTGTGCTGGTTTCAAATGCTAGAGTCTTTCCCCTGAAAGGCAGAAGGCTACATGAGGTGGGAGAAGCCATATAAAAAAAGGCAATATGAGAAAAGTGGAAAGGTAGACCCTGAAATAAAACAGTCAAAAAGAGCAACAAGTCTGAAGGCACATCCAGAGTGGGGGTGGAGGGGTGAACAAGCACAATGGGAGTTTACCCTGGAGTGCTGTTTTCTCCACTCTTATTAGAAATAGAGACAAAACCAGAAGAAAATCTGAGCAGGAGTATTATTACAAAATTCTTGCAGATGTTAAGTTTTAGGATGCCTGTTTTCAGGTCCTTGTAAAAATTTTACCCTTTGTTCCCATTTTTCTTACATTCATTAGGAGAGCTTTTTCATAAGAATCTGACGAATTACTGCTGACTATTAGATGGGAGCAATTTCCARATATTTTACATGAGGCTGAACAATTTCAAGATGGTTTGGGGTTTGACTTCCCATGGTTGAGATTCTCATATTACCGACACGGGCTTTATTTTGATTATAACTTGTTTGAAATGAATGGAATTGTTCCAAATTAAAATGAGTTGGTTTAGGAAGAAAATCAGGTCTTTAGACCAGAAAAATAGAGTTAAAAGTTATTAGCAGGATTTCGTGTGTTCTGTTCTGTTGTTCTGCTTATGRAGTGGTCTGTGTGGGTCACGGAATTATGCCCTCTATGGTCCAATGTTTTTTAAGTGTTATGTTAACATATAACCCTTGCAATTCTCAGGAAAATATGCTGAAGACCAGAGCTGAGTAATGCAGTGATGTCTTCGGAAGTTCTTAGGCATCTTTCCCCACAAGTGAACTTAAAAATTAGTTATCAAAGGTGTTAATTGCCCTATTTACTTCAACAGGTTGAGTCTGAAATCTGCTGTCAACACTTGACTTCATGGACTAATTTCAGTGCTGCTGCACTTACCTCACACTGCCTGAAGTGCSAGAAGCACTACCTGCCAAAATGTCTCCCACTTCACCTCTCCATCTTTAACATCCTAGTTACTGCCTTCTAACACAAAAATACCTGGACTTACTACTACAATCAGAGCAGGCTGGTGAAACATTGCGAACAACCTACCTTAGATATAGTATTTCCATCAGGGATAGAGCTGAGCAAAGTATGAAGGATCACGCTTAATTTGAAAGCCTGCATGTAATCTCMCAGTAGTTTATCATACAATTGGGTGCTTCCTAAATCTGTTTCTAATTAAAGAGCTCTGGACTTCTTATCTTTTTGCAAAGATTGAGGTTGTAATAAAGACTGACAGGAGTGTAAAAGCACAGTCCTAAATATATCAGGAATGTCAATAATGCAGTATGTAATTCCTTCGGTTAATACTGTCTTTCACAAATATTTGTGGTACCCATGCAGCTGAAGTCTCTTTGAACAGAGAACAGAAGAAACACCAGATACAGCCTTTGCATGCATTGTCTTTCTCAGCCACACTGCCCACTCCAGTCAGTCTCAATTTTTTCAAATGCCAATTAACAGGTGTGAGAAATGCTACTTCTTACCCAGAGACCAATGTCTGCATAACAGCGATACTATCTTGGCAACCCAGTCTGCAGCATAAATATCATGGTGTTTGAGCCCTTGGGGCCTGTGGAGTTTACAACTATGCTGTCAAGATCTCTTCGCTGGGATAGTCCTTGAAGTCCTGCCAAGACGTAGGGGACTCCGATGCTTTTATGTGCTCCCAAACACAGCTCTGGCTCCAGGAGTCAACACTCTTGTCAGGCTGAGTGATGGTGTGAATCTCAACCCGCGAGCTGAGATTCCAGCGGGGAGTGTGACAGTGCATGCTTGCATGATGATGCCAGAGAAGCAGGTGACACTGGCAGATAGCTGCAAGGAATAGTAACTGGGTGGCTTCTTGTTACATATCCTCAGAACTTCACAGGATGGAATTAGAGAGAGGGGAACAGTTATAAAATGAGGTTACAAAATCCGGATGTCCTGATCAATTCGAGACAGTTGTAAGGTACCTAACACTGCATGCACAGGCAAGAACAGCATTCAGCACTGGGCCAGGATCTGTTTGCATCATATTTTGACTAACCCAAGGATTAATCACATTGCAAGTCAATGAGCTGTTACACTCTTCCAGGCTCTCCAGAGACTGCCTGGAGAGAAAAGAAGGGGTTGGTATGTCAAAATGGTGACACAAAGAGGTGCAGAGCAAGTACGTTTTCCTTGTAATAAAAAACTACACAGGACCAAAGTATTTCAACACAGCTTGGAAAGAAAAACAAGACTTAAAGGGCAAAGTTTATCTCAGCCACATCCCAAAAAATCAGGAAAGTTGCATCAGTTCCGAATCTGGCCCTCTGCATATACGATAAATGGAGAGGAAGAGCAACAGTTTGGAGTCTCAAGCTCTTCACTTTTAGTAGTTCTCAGGAATTCCCAAAGCCTTCAAAATTGACACAATTCTTGCAATACATGGCATCACTAACTGGTTTCTGTGCATTACCTGCATTTCTGCTGTTGTGAAGTCATGAATACTGAGATAGCATGTCTGCTTTTCACCTGGGCCGGAATTTAAAGGCAGGTCCAAACAGAGCATTTAAATAGCAGTGTTCATTCTGCTGACAGCTGGAACTGATTTTGTAGTTATCCTCAAGCTCTRCTACCTACCACAAATGAATGAGCTAAAATCTTTTAGCTTAACCATGGAAGCTCTGCTGAATGTCAAGTGGTTCTATCGCTGTCTTGGTTTTTAGACTACTTATCCAAGGGCAGCATTTAACCCTGTGACAATCCTTGCAGATGCCTGTGTCAGCACCAGCAACCAGCTGTGCAGTCCTGAAACAGTGAGGGAGGCTGCTAGACTACTCACTGTTTCTGAAAAGCTTTTCTTTTGTGGTTCATCACTAATAGAAGGCACAGTATCCATATGAGGCAAAAATCAACAGCAGAAACCATATCTGAGAGATATCATTAATGGACATATTGTTCCTTTCCTTGTGCTGACCTTCAGGAACAAATGCATTTAGATAACTGTTCATTTGAAACAGTTTTTGCAGTAAACAAGGCTGTTAAGTGTCACCGATCTCTTCTAAGACTCYATGAAATAAATCCATGTTCAGGGTCAGTTCTGCAATTTACTCGGTATCCTTAACCTCTGATAGAGAAAGACTGTTATAATGAAATACTTTTGACAGGATTGTCCAGACTCTTCTTTAATGTTCAATACTGGAAGGTGCTGAGCATCCTTCTGTTCACTGAAAGTAGCAAAAATTCACATAAATTACAGCTTCAGAGCCAATATGCTGTGTTCCCTGATAAGATTCATTTTGAGTTCAATTCTGCAAGGTGTTGTCTATTTACTGGAAAGCTGTAGTTAAAATACAGAGCTGATGGTATTCAGTAGCCTGCCAGAGATTCTTGGCYCCTTGTAAAATTGAGCTCCTACGAAAAGCACTTTAAGTGCTGATCTCTTTATAAAAATGGAATAAAGCAAAGCTGAATTCACCTGTCAAAATGGTTCCTCCATAAAGCATCACGGAAAATCATTCAATTAAGTTAAACCTGTGAACTGAAGGTGGTGTTGTACCACTCAAGGGTAATGAAAGTTATACCAGGGTTGTGTACAGACACCTTTAAACTCCATTTAAAACTGTAAAAGGACCAGTTTGTGTTTTATCACATGGTTCCTAATGAAACAGTCACATACTGTCAGACCCAAGATGGACAGAAACATAGTTAGAGGTTCCCTGCAGAGGAAAAGCAGGTTGGTACTACAACACTCTGTATTTGTAACATTTCAGTTAATGTTCATAGTAAATACATGTAGGCTGATTGCTAAACATCGGCTTTTCCCGGTGACCATCACTCGATGGGTTACATTTATAGGATTCAAATTGAAAGAGTGTCCCCAGTACTCTGAGAGATGGAAGGATGAGTTTACAAGTTGACAGTTTTAGCTAAACCAAGATCTTCTGTGAAGTTGTGTGAAGAGAAGACTTGGCCTCACAAAAATCCCTGGTCATGTGGTCCTGGAGTTGCAGTGGTGATGCCCACACAGAGGAGCTGCAGCCTGCTAGGCAGCACTGCCGCTTCCTGCTGTCACTTGCTCTTGGGCTACCTCTATGCCTGCCCAGCACAGCTCCAGAGCTTGGGTACATCCTAGTCACCAGCTTTGCTTTTACATCTGCAGTCAATAGAAGATTGCACTGTGCTGAAATACATGGAACAGAGCTCCTTCCTGCGGGAAAGATGTATTTAATTTATTCCCTTCCATCTTTGAAGAATTTTATATGGAAAATATTTTCGGGTTTGCTTTTCTTAAACATGTTTGCAGAGCAATCTGTGCTGGCCCTGAAATTCCTTTTACTTCCTCTTCAGCGTATATGTATTTATTAGCACATAAAAGCATTTCCTTATGTTTCTTCATCACTACCAGCTTGTATTCTGCTGTGTTGTACTAAGTGAAGCATACTAAATACAAATATTTTTAGAGAGAAGGCAAAACCAGCAGCCCATCTCCTAGCACAGTATCACTCACGTTTGAGCAGTTTATGGACTCAGGTGGCTGCGACCAGCAATTTGCTCTATTCCCATGCCTGTGTGGATCATAATCTTGGGCAGACAACTGCTACTGACACTATTCACTGTATGGTGTGGTGACACCATCCCGATGGCAGTGGGTAAATGATACTGCCACCCACAACCACCTGTTCTGCCCACATGGCAGCCTGCTACCAAAGTGGTCTGTAGAGACATGGCAGCCACCTCCAAACACAGGACAGTGTGCCCTCTGGAACAGGGGCACGTCTGTCTGTTGTTATGAAGTCAGACATGCCAGTCTGGGTCTCAGTTCAGACGTCCAGGCTATAATGCAACCCAGACCATTAAAAACATGTGCACCACAGGCTTGGAAATGCAGATGAACAAATTCTCTGCAGCAATGCCTGCAAGGCTGAAGGAGCCATGGCTAATCTCCATTCAGGGTCCTACTTAGAGGTCTTGTAAATCTTGATTTTCTTCTCAAGCTGTCCCAGGACCTCAGAGGCTGCTTTATAAAACATTGTTTAGAATTGCTATGCTCTTGCCTGCCAGGGCATAGTAAAGCTGTGGTGGGGAGACACCACTGAGCAAGGTGAAGCTGCGCCACAGGCACACAGCTCCCTGCCTTAAGATCCTTCAGATATTCCTTCTGCCAAGAGAACTGGAAAAGCTATTTCCTTAGACACATCTGAGTACTGTGACAGTCTCACCACATAATTCCAGATGTTCCCAAATGTAGGGCAAACTTATTTTCAACATTAGGGCATGACCCAGAAATGTGTTATTACTCAGCTTTGTCCCTGCTACCATTGGATGCACTGCTGAACCTAAGTGGAAAATTCACATTATTAAGAATATATTCCTACAGAAGAAGTTTGCAGAATTCTTTTTAGTTAAGACTTATAGTTCAGAAAAGTGAATACTGTAAATAGAGATTAACTTTTTTGTCCATCTTCATTCACCTTTTCTCATACTTTGCACCACTCTCTTGGAAGGCAAAGGAATATGAACCTGTATGAGCTTCCAAAATGAGCAGGTTTTACCTTCAGGTACTTCAGGCTGCGGTTCCACCATTCCCAGAGACAACCATGCAGGTTTTCTAGTGCTGGCCATAGATGAGATGCGGATAGGGAGAGGAAAGATGAAGGTGAACGAGAAAGCAGAGAGGAGGAGTTGAGGACACCAGGAAGTTACCTCTGATGATTACTGAAACTGTGCTGTACTCACTGGAGGGAAGCAAAGTATTTTGGGATGCCTTTTATTCAGCAACTGTTCCTGAAGTTCCAAATGCTATGCCTAGCCAAAATCTCTTTTTATCCAGCTGTGGCTGAACCTCTGTAAGACGGTATTAACTAGGGAGGATCACATTACTGCAATTACAGTGGCTGACGTTACTTCCTCTGTGCAGGTGTGCAAGGTGCTTCTTTGAACCTGTCCAACCCAGCTTGGTCTAAGCCTCAGCTCTCTGGGTCACTGCCTTCCCTTAACAGCTGGAGCAATCCCAAAATTTAACCTTTTCTAAGAGTGAGTTAGGACTAGGAGACTTTCTGGACTAGGAATTTGATTCTGAAAACAGCCAAGCAGATATAGAGTCTGGGATCTTTGGGCCATACCAGCAATTATTGGACACCACAGAGGAATGGCCAGCTGATGGATGGGTAAGAGTTTGCTTTAGGGTACTGTAACAGGGAACGGTTAATTTTTTCTTACCAAGAAAAAAATCAGCCCTAGTGCAACCCTGCAACTACCAAGACAAGGAAATTCCTTTGCTTTCAAAGCCAGATGATGTTTGGCACTTTCAGAGCGGAGATATTCTCCACACCATCTGCTCACTGAGCACATTTCCATGGGCAGCTAATGCAGAGCAGGAATGCAACATAAATCACACACTACCTCAATATGCAGTATCTTCCCTACCTAGACCAGCCCTCAGCTGAAATGGATGCCTTGCTGCAGGCAGCCTCAGCATTTAGCTTATGTTAGAAAAGATGGTCAGGTCAGGAAAACAAGCAGGCTGACTACAGAGCTGTCAAGAGCAGCCTAGTCATTGACTAGATCAGTCTAGACAAGGATGTATGCTTAGAATGCAAGTTTAATCCTTATTAAATAAAAAAATATATATATACAACAATGGACTGGATTATTTGAGAGAAAAACAGGTACCGTACCTACAGTATAAAAAAACCCAAATAAAACTCCATTCATTTCAGTGAGAAGATGAGGCTCTGACTCATTCTGTGCATCCAAAAATAAACATAAATCAAGCCTTTTGTTTATCTAGTTCTGAATTATTACTATGTGTGGTCTACTGTGTGCAGTCTTACTGTGGTAGGACATTTAACTCTCATTTCTTAGAACATGAGAAAAAACCCTCCTAATCCAATTTTCCTCCTAATTCAATTCAGAAATTTGCATTCAGTTCCCAGAAGTGTTCTAGCTTTGAGCTTTAGGAAATGAGGAAAGTGTTTGAACTTTGGAAATTCCTTGCATCATTAGTTTTAGCAGATGCACAACGCAGTAATCATCACGAGTGCTGAAACACTCATGTAGCTGTCATTTTATTAAAAAATGGAAGGATACAGATGGGCTAATCCCTGCAAAGTGCACATGCATCACCACGGATGACTTTTTATTCTTAGGCCATGGTGCCCAACAGAACAAATGTGTGGGCATTAATGATTTCCCCTGCAGTGTGCTCCACTAGGTCATCATCCCATCACAGTGTTTATTCTGGTTGAATAAAATGCTCTGGGCAAGTAACATCAAAGAATCTACAAGGTTGGTAGTTGCGGCTTTTTTCCATTCTAAAATGCACCCAAAGGATCATTACTATCTGTAGGCATGCTTGTGTGGGTTAGCCCCCGACTGGTAAACTTAATGCACAGGCACTGAATGAATGCTTAGATCTCTTATAGGACTGCTGCTGTGATTTTCAGACATGCCTCCTGACTCTTTGTAAGATATACAGCAGGTATCACTTGTACTTAAGGATATCAGGTCTGTGAAAAGTGGAAACATGAGCTAAACAGAGGTTGACTTTTTGTCTGACAACATGGGTGACACAAGCAGCCAGATCACTAAGCGAATAAACAGAGCTTTTTATTTTCCCTGCAGCTATGTGAGCTCTGGTTATTTCTGACACACCTGCAAAGCCTCTGTGGAGCTTAAAATAAGTGTCTCACAGAGAAAGTTTGACCTAAACACACTTTTGCGTGTGGGATCTGATTTTGGAAGAGATGAGCCAACAGTGCTATTAGAGAGACATGCCAAAGAACTGTAAGCTTGAATATGTACCAGTTAACATCAAATGCCTTGTTCATCAGGGAAAGTGCATGTGTGCACTCATAAAAAAGCAGGGCTGCATATTAAAGCAGACAAAACCCGCGTATAGCTTCCTTTGCTCTCTACTTCTGAGAACATTTGGATTAAAAGAGAGAATCCCTGTTTTACCCCATTGCCTATTCCACAAATAAAATCATCACCACTTGCATGAAGACAAGTTGTAAAGCAGCAGTTTCATTGCTCATTAAGACCCTCTGGAAAATACTGGTACCATAACCTATGGATAAGATGCTGCTTCTGCCCAGAGCCATCAGCCTGCGCGATGCACTACTCTTTCCAGCACAGTTCCTGGTCCAAGCAAGGGCAGCGGGTTGACCTCAGCTGGGGAACAGCTGTTTCTTCTCCTTCACTAGAGGTTAGTTTGAAGGAGTAAAAGGCGCCAAAAACAGCCGAGCTGCTCAGGTTGGACTGCCTGTTCCTGAATATGCCAGAGAATGTACCAGAGGGGCCTTCTTTCTAAGGAAAGATTATCACCCCAATATATCCAAAAAGATTTGGTGCCAGACAAATTTTCCACCTCCCCAGTCATAAAGGAAAAATTTCCTTTGGATTTGCTTATTACAAAGAGACCAATTATTTTTGCTTGTAGTAAAAGGCAGAAGCACCTTCGCACATGTATTCTTCAGTTCCAGTTCCTTTACCATCCAGAGAGAGGCAGGCTGTTTAATGAGGTGACAGTTAACTAACCTTTGTTTACCCAATAAAGCTTGTGGGAAGCAGTTTGAGAGGCAGGAGGATTTAGGCTCATACAGGCTCAGGTGCAAATGCTGCGGATGTTAACTCTCATCTCATCAGATAAAGATGTCAGCCAGGAATTTCAAATGCACAATTTCTCCATTTTCGAATTCATACCTTGGAGAGCAGGCTATGGGTATTGTCAGGACCTGGAGTGATGGAAAGGGGGCCAAGCCTAGAAGTGTTGTTAGCTGCAAAATCACACCCCTATAAATTGCAGGCAGCCCACAATTTGGTCCCCTGCTCACCCTTAAAACTGTAACCGGTGTTTGCAATAAATGTCAGGCCCCCAAGAGTTTCACCTAGTGCCAGTGAAGCCAGTGGGAGCTCTGCTGTCATTACAGACCAGTGCCCTGTGTAAGAGTACTTAGTGTGGCTTTATTTTAAAAAAAAGAAAGGAAAAAAAAACCCTGTCTCTTACCTTCCCTTTTAAATGCAGCCTGGCAATGACCTGTCTCCATAGGAAGCAGGCAGTGCTGCCTGCAAGACCAAACTGATTGTGACTGAAGCTGAACAAGGAAAGGGAGGTTTGAGCCAACTGCAATATTCACTCCCCAGAACTTCTACCTTTCTTCCAAAGTGTCTGTTATTAAGAACTTGGTATTTTCATAACAGCTGGATAATGGGCAGCGGGTGTTTCTGTGGCGACATATTGAGAGCTCAAAGATTAATGTGTCATTTTACTATTTCCATTCTGATATCTCTCTGCTGATAAATGCTTGGCAATCTTACCATCCCATTAGTAATATTAAATACTGTAAACCTGGGGTTTAGGGAGATATAAACCATTTTAAAATTGAATGTGACCAATAAAATGCTCTCTGGGCATTTTTCCAATGCAAGCACTCTCCAAGCTCACTATCAAAATATGGCATAGAAAACAGCCATATTTCTTTCGTAATTGAGGATAAGAGATGTGAGCTTTTGGGGTAGTCCTTTATGAGCATGCATGGAGATGAACATGCAGATAGTTCTGGTTTCAAATAATATTACAACATGAATCAGTAACATTTGGAGGAGCTTCATTTAGATTTTCCYATCGATGTTGGACTGAATCTTTGGCAGATGGAAGCCTCTCTGTTATATCACTCTGTTCTGACAAATTCTGCTCCTCTCATCCATAAAAGATGGCATTGTTTTCTTCAAAGAAAACTCAGAGTAAAGTCCAATGAGCACTAAAAAGAGTTGAATAGGGCCTGGGTGGGGGTATCTCTTTGACACAGAAGCCCTTCTTTTACCAGTACAAGACTGAGATGAGTTAGTCACCAGCCTGATGAAGTCAATCCYTGTTCCAGTACACTTTCTCCAAGGTCATCCAATGAGTCAATGAGCAAACTGGGCTGAGAACACAGCAGTCGTGTCCTACAAGAGCAATAGTTCTACTATATTTACCCAGACTCTCGTGATTCTTAAAGCTTTTTTCATAGGGAACATCAGCAGACAGCCCGAAACAGGCATTATCTGAGAGCTCATACAAAATAAGGTATGTAGCAGGTCAGCATCAGCAGACAGGGAGCAGAGAGGTGGGGGTGCTGCAGAGGGCTTTGGGAAGGGTACAGAAATTCATCCAAGACTCACGATGAACTTTAACATTTAAACATTTGCTGAAGGAAGAAAGGAAAAAAAGGATTCAATCCCCAAATGAATGGCACTAGAACATGACCCCAGGAAAGGTCATTAAAGCACAGAGGCACTTTTTCACTCTGTTTGGTTTAGACACTAGAATGCAATCAGGGTGCTTGGCAGCTCTGAGCTTCTACAAGCACCTTAGTAGCATTACATTTAGATGTATATATCCTGCTGCCTTATGTCTCAGCCATAACAGGATCTTTTCTCTGCCCTGAATAAACAAAGCCTGATCTTTTCCCACATCATTTCTGTTTCAGTAGAAATACAGAGGTCTGGTTATTGGTCTTGACTTCAGTAAGCTGCTTTCCTCAATATATGGGCTGAGCCACACAAAATGCTGAGCTGCTTCTGGACACAATCTGAACCTGGACTCAAGATGATACAAGCAGAAGCAGATTTGCTCAGACCCACTTCGTAGGGGGACTTCCAAGGAAACTTCAAAAAGAAGAGCAAATGTTTTGAAGCAGCCCACAGAGAACCCTGCAAAGCACTGACCATAAGTACCTGTAAGGTCTGATGGTGAGAGTGAACGTGTTGGGCATGGAGATGAACTGGACATGGCTTAGCAGCTCAGTTGTGCTTAAGTTTAAATAGCCAATACTTGCCTTCTCCTCCCACTTACCTTCCCTTATAGTCATGCAGGGTCTTTACTTGAATGTACAGTAGAGTTTGTTAGACTAAGCCCTCAAAAAATACAGTTTAAGAGACACCACTGATGAGAATCAGAAAATAAGATGCAACAAGAAATCTTCCACACAGACTCTAAGGCCACATGAAAATAACTTACAAGTTTGTAGATTGTCACAGGATATTAAAGGAAGGAAAAGGATCACAGCAATGTGAGCATTAGCAGAGGTAAACATAGCTTCATCTAAAAGTATCTTCAGAAGTGCTGCCAGTCTGGAAAACCATTACAATAAAACAGGAGGCCATGTGGACACTAACACGTGGGTCCTGACTTACTTGTGTCCCCAGATGACTGCCTATATGTGGAGCTTTTGGACATTTAGATATAGTTAAATATCAATGTTTGGCTGATTCCTCAGACCCACAAGTTTCTAGGTGACCAGACATCCTCATTTCCAAATGTCACTCTTCAAGAAGGTCTCTTTACAGAGGCTTGTGGGAACGGGTGTGGGGTGAGAAGCAGAGCTGCTTACTCTTCTCCACATATCCTTTCTCTAGGACACTCTACCACCCTCTGAAGATAACCGGTGGGTTTCACCTATTCAGATAGCAGAGTAACCTGACTTGGCATCTGCTGTTGCCATTCAATAACTGTTTCCTCTCCTGTGTCCATAAGTCATTGTTCTATGAGGACATGGACAAGGTAGCTTCCTATTTCTGTCCTCCTTCATGACCCATGAACATGAATTGCTTTGATGGCTGATTCAGACCTTTTCCAGAAATAGGTGTCCCCAGCACTGGCCTCTCCCAGTCTCTTCCTGCCTTCTTTTAGAGCAGCACTCTGGAGGCCATGCTAGTGCTGGCACTAAGCAGGGAAAAGATTGTGGGAGGTGGGTGATCTCACTGCACACAGGAAGAGGACACACAAGAAGGCTTCTTACCTTACCCTTTCCTCCTGAGAACAAGAGTGCCCAGCAGCCAGGTGAGCTCAGTCACTAGTCAGGCTCAGCCTGCTCTGCAAAACCATCTCATGGCAGAACATATTCGAYTAAAAACTGTGCAACACACACTTAGCTGCCCACAAGTTGGCTGGAACTCAGGAAGTCTCAATGCTGGGTTTAAAAACCTGTTCTCACAGCTTGAAAGTAATGCTCTTAAACCTAGGGAGAGTGTCAAATGGGGTCTGATTAGCAGAAGTTCACTGCTGATTTTGGAATGTAATTGCCTCGTATCAGTAGAGGTTAATTTCAGTTAAATAGATCACAGCGATATCCTTCGAGTCTGGGTAAGCTGATCTAAGATGAAGCTGCCAGTTCAGTGATTTAAAATTAGAGCAATGCTCTCCCTCCTTCAGGCCCCCCAGCATCATTCTTGCTACCACATGCTAACCCCACTGCAATCTGATGCTGTACCCGACCAAGAATTGCTATGCTCAAGTAGGAGGCGATGAGAACACAAGCACCACCGCTACAGAAGTCAAACAGAATTTGCTTTATTACAAAAAGGATGAACAAACACGAGGGTCTGTTTCTGTGGCACCGTGACGGCCCTGTGCGCATCTCCTACGTACCACCATTTCTTTGTAGGACAGGGATTTGCCCTCTCTTGAGGAAAAGGAGAACTCCTCAAAGAGAGTGAAATACAACAGTTGTAAGGTGCTCCTTACCATCTGGAAGATAGGAATGGGCAGACAGGCACCAAAGGGCTGATAGAGGGTAAGCACCCCTTCATTAAAAACAGATAGCTAAAGAAAGGGAGGAGAAATCCAAACAGCACACTCAACTACCTACCACCAATTATTAATAACCCAACTGGTTGAAAAGCAACTCTTGCTCAGACTTGTGGCAGTCTGATTCCCAAGGAAGGACAGCTCTCGTACCCTTCTCCAACATGTCCAAGCCCACATCCTCTGCTCCTCAGGGTTTGATCACCCCTGCCTGGCAATACCAACTCTGCCCATCCACAGGCAAAATAGTAATGTCATGGCTGGTCATCTGGCCCTCTAGGCTCATCCCTTAAAATCCAAAAATTGAGTTTTAGCCAGGACAGAACAAGAGATTCTGGCTCTTGGGCAGAATTTGGGTGGTTCCTCATTGGGACAAAAAGCCTTTTCTTTTAAATATCGGAGCTCAGCATCCCCTATCTGTGTCTGCGGACACAGTACAGCAGAGCTATATCCAAATGTTTCCCAGGTATATTAGACCAATATAACACAGATTCTGCTGGCTTTTATGGCGCCTTTCCGTTTCCTGCTGTATTGTTATATGACAGGTCTTAAACTCTCCATAAGCTCTAAGCCACATTTTAACCCAGAGCAAACAGCTCCAGTGCACCAAAGGTAAAAAGGCAGTGAGAAACCATGTCACACACACAGCTAGGATTGGAATCAACAAACTGTCACTCACATACCACTCATACGGAGTCAATCTCTGGGTTAACACATATCCAAAAAGTCCATCCAGCTTTTAAAATGTTTAATGGTAGCCCATTTTCAATGATCACAGCTAGTAGCCTACTAGCAATCCTAGATAAATCTCTTCCCTTCTCCCCTTCCCSTACCTAGAACTTGTAAATGACAAGCATTTGCTTTTATGCTCTGTGTTATTTTTAAGGATGTAATTTTACCTTTCTCTATACTGACTTAATTCTGGATCCTTGAAACAGCTATTCATTTTTCTCTTCCTTGCTAATGTTTTCCTCTTTGCCCAAACTTCTTCCCTAACTCCCTTTAAAATGCTCATTTTCAAATGCTTTCCTGTCACCTGGTCTCACTCAAAACTTTACTAAGTTCATCTTGAACTCCCTTGATTCAGTTCTACTCTCACGGAGATCTGAGCAGGAAAATATATGCACTGCACTCGGTAGAACAATATAAAACTGTTTTGAGAGAAGAGCCAGATGGAGAGAAACAAATGAATCCTAGGCATATGAGGACACACTTACAGGATTGACCCTGAGGGGTTTCGAAAGCTGTCACTGGATTGAAAACTCTGTTTTATGCTAGTAGCACATAAAGCTTTTCACTCTTCTCTGTGGTTGCCTGCAACTTATCAATAAGTATTTACCATACATTTTTCACATAAATGACCTTCATACTCTCAGTTCAGCATGCACAGTAATGCCTTGTGCTGCAAGATGTATCTGTTGTTTAATGAAACTGTTGTTAGCAGCAATCTGAGAAATGCGTGATCATGTCCTTTCCTTGTGGATCATGTCCTTTTTCTTGCTTCGTGCTGTAGAAGCTGAAGGGGATACAACTAGGATGATTGGTAAACTTTCCCCACAACTTATGTCAGAGAAGTTTAATCTGTGATCTTAATTTTACCTTATAATACTTTGGTTTTACTACCCCCTTCACCTACAAATCAAAGTCTCCACTCCCACCAAGAGGAAATTTGGCCCTCCCACCCCTGTGTCGTTCTAATGCCAAATGGAAGAGTTTCACAAGAGGAAGCAGCCAGAAATCTGTGCATCATATCTAAAATGACATCACTCATAGTAGAGCTGGGTATTTCTCTTGTACCCTCAAAGCAGTCAGGGGGAAAAGGTTTTACCTTCTCCAAACTGTATCAGCTGAAAAGCAGGTGCTGCCGAAGGCATCTTTGTTGGGAGAATACTTTCATACTGAGACTGAAAGACAGGCTGGCCACAGCTATGGGCCATTAAGCAGTGCCAGAAACGTGAACTATCAGCTAGACATAGCACAGCCTTGGCTTGTAGATTGGGTCCACTTTATTTGGACAGCTTCTCCTAGGACTAGCCCTCAGAGAAGCCATTTACCATTTGCAGAGCAGCCCAGCAAGGCACCGTGGGGCAGAACCAAGTGCCTGGTGATCGTCCTGAGAAAAGCCTACAATGTGACACGCCTGTCCTGCATGGCCTGGAGCAGCTCCTTTCCCCACGCCAGGGTCACATTTGCCTGAGGTAAATGCCAGTCAAAGCATGGAGCTGTGCCAATCTCAACAGGATGTTTGTTGTGTACTGTCATCTCTCAGTAGGACCTCTGTGGTGTGCAGCTGCACTGCTGTTCCTCTCTCCTAACTATGGGTGTGCAAGACATTAGGAGGGCAAGAGAGATTGCCCAAAGGCCCAGCCTTTACCCAGCAGTCCTCTGGGAGGGAGAAGGAGACACACCTCTCCAGTCTCCTCTCCTTGTCCTACTTCTGGTCACTGGAGGACTCTGACCACAGCTTATTGTGATGAGGGTGTTTGAACTCAAAGCATGAATATTTCAGAGCCTGTCTTCCCCCAGTAATATCTGTGACAGCTCTTTATCAAGTGTTGTGCTTCAATGCATGACTAAACATGCTAAAATCCATGAGGCAACAGATCACACATTTCTGAGATGTTCAAAGGGAAAATGGCATGTCCACTCACTTGAAATAGGCAGTCCAAGCACATGCACAAAAGAAGAGATGAGGACATTGAAGAGTTAATGCAGACCAGTTAGGATACTATTTTTGGACTGCTCTCTGTGAAGAGACAGCAGATTTTCCCAGCATGTCGGTGACCTTCTCTTGCCTACACATATCTAAGGCTGCGCACAAGACTGCTCATGAGAGTTATCACTGGAGCCTTTAAAAAGCCCATATAACCCAAACATTAGGTGGAAGATGGGACACTAAAAGGACAGGGTGTTTGATTTCGTCAACTGATTCATCACTAACACCATTTTAGCATGTACTAGTGACATAAGGTAATAAAATTTGCATGGCACTGTTTTATATCAGAGGAATTTACTGTTTGGGAAAGCTGCTGTGAGAACAGCTCTGAAGAGGCCTGCTCATGAGAGCAGTGCCCACAGGAGGGGTGCAGCTCACCCAGGCCCACTGCAGGCAGGGGACGGCTGCCTCCTGCCTCTGCTGGGTGCAGGCAGTGTCCCACCAGTAACAAACAAGGTGCTGCTTTTGAGGCACAGGCTGGGATCAACCACTGAGTTCATAATTAACTAACTAATGTAATTGTCCTAGTCGTATTGGACATGAATGATTTTAAGCCATTACCTAAATGTGATGGTTCAAGTCGGAGAGTCCTAGGTCCTATCAGAGCAAAGAGCAGTAACTTATATCAGCTCTCCACAGAGCAAGGGCAACTGATGGGAGTTTAACACAGGATGACATTTTCAAAGGCGCCTATACTATTCCAGAGACTAATGTAAGAAAAAGCTGGCCCCAGCTACTCTGTGTTTCCAGAGATCATAATTCAAGCTCAGTTTAGCAGGTTTAATATTCAGTTTCTACAGGATTTAAGCAGTATCATCCGGCAACCCCTCTGAAAGCAAACAGCCCTTTAAAAGATTTGAAGATTTACTTGTTTATAGAAAAACAATCCTTCCATTGCAAAATTCTGCATACTGAGTAAATCACACCGTTCGGTGATTCATTTTGCAATTTGTCTGGGTACAAAAGACTTCCAGCTGACCACAAGCCTGAACCTTCTCCTCCGCAACCCACGGTGGGTGGCAGCAGAGACCCAGCAGACAGGGCAGAAGCAGCCTGAGTCACAGAGATGTTTATCTAGACAAGCAGATGTTGCAAAGGGTGACTTCTCATGTTGTTTTGTCCCGTTAAAAAAAAAAAAAAGCTTTCTTGTAACTAAAACAAGAGGCAGAACCCATTGACAAATACATTCCTGCCAAGCATCCTGTCCAAAAATGTTCATGTACTTGTAGCAATATGCATAACAGTCTGATTTGTTTGATGCTGAGCATGACTAGAGCCTGTAGAGGCTTGAAAGACATTGTACCTGCTAAGTAATGGCAAGTATCTGCCTTTAAACTACTTGCTGTTTCATGCAGCCTGTAAAGTATTCAGTTTTGAGAAGAAATGTTGGAGTTGTCAACGATAAAAGTTGTCGCAGTAGGGACAAATTAACAGCAGTAGCTAGAGATCAGGTGGCTGCTATCAGATGTTAGGAAATTATACCCAGGTCTTTACAGCATGGTATCGAGATTTTAATGACAGTCCTTCCCAAGACATCCCTAACACAGAACACCTGTTAGAGGGAAACCTTCATTAAAGTCAATATCCATCAAAGCTGAAATCTTTAAAATTCCGCTTAGCAGAGCTAAAAGCACAGAGGTAACTGTTGTTTCACATGTGCCTTCAGTGTTCATGCTCTAAAGGTTTTGGCCATTTGAACACTTTTGCTCCATTCCAGAGAATACCTGGCCTCACCCACCTCACGGGAAGCACAGTGGCAACCTTCTGCATTTTCACAAAGGACAAGGTAAAGGCACAGTCATTGCCTTCTAATTTGTCTTCCAACCCAGGGACCCAACAGGCTGCTTTGATGTAAGCACTCGAAATATTCAGATCCCTGTACTAAAAACTGGCTTCAACAACAAGTAGGATGGAGGAGCCTCCCAAACATCTCTCCTGTTCCCAAAACATGGTGGCACACCTGGGACTAGGCAGGCACAAAGGAAAACTGGTGGCTCAGTGAGCCACGGGGAGGTCAGTCAGGCCCTAAACCAGCTTTTGTAAGGAGCTAGCTCAAGTTTATCAATATTTTAATACACATTTTAATACACATTTTAATGAATTATTTCCATATGGTTTGCGTGCTCATTTTTTCAGAATTGTCAATGTAATTTTCTTTTATTTTTGTGGATAAAAGTTTCTAAGTCCATGTGAGAAGTACAATCTCCCCTGCATCAAACTAGAGAAATTTCCTACTGTAACTCCTTTTTACCGGGGTGCACGATCAAAGCCAGAATTAGAAAACACATACTATAAAAACACTAGAAATATTAATAAAAATAGAAAGCATTAACTGTCAAGCATTAGCAGTATTCCAAAGAGAAATATCATATGTCTTCATAAAAACCTATTTTTTCACTAAAAATCCATCAGAATACACTGCAGCTTGCACAGATTTGGGTCAATTAAAATCCACTGGAGTAAGAAAGTACAAAAGAAATGCGATCTGATTTCACTAAACTTCTGTCTTTCAATGTGGATGCCTAGTCTACACTAGTAGATTAATTCTTATCCCAGGATCAAGCACATTTTATTCTTTTAAGTATATAAAAATAAAAAACTTATCAGCAAAAAAAAAGGACCATAATTTCCTTGAAATTCTGTAGGGCAACTCCCAATACTCAAGTATCCGGTGAATACATTTTTATTTCAAATGGTGCAGTTGGAGGTGACTTTGTGGAAATCATGCGCTCACTGTGACCAGAGGGAAAAGGTTTAAAATTATTTATATTCTGACTGTTCCCCTGGCTTTTGGGACCACAAGTCACAATACCAGTTTAACTCATTTATAAGGGTAAAAACTTTGAACATTGCCTCTTTTTTTTTTTTTTTTTTTTTTTTTTTAACTCTCATATTAAAGGTTCTGTAGTGAGAGGAATAAAAAGCAACTCCCAGTCTGTTACTCGACTATTTAGGACAGATGTGCTGCCAAAGTCCAGCATTCTTTTTTAACTGCTTACACATGTACCCCAGATGAGTTTATGGGTGAAACCAAGGTTTTATTCTTGGGGATATGGCTATAAATTAAAAATACAAAATAAAATGACAGCTTCCTCCTACTCTTGCATGTTAACTTAATCTACTAACTAAACTATTTTTGTTTCGAGCCTCTCTGTTTAAATTTGGCCACATAGACTAAAAGTCCAAAGCTGGTGGAGATAAGGGAACATTAGGAAAGAGTTTCAGTTAAGACTCAGTCAAATTGGAGTAGAGATCCACTGATGATAAATGAGTTAACAAATGGATTTTTGGAAAACATCTATATTATTAAGCTGTCTCCCAGTTGCAGGATCCTTGGCACTTGACAGTGTAAGAGATCTCAGGCTCTGCTCTTTCTGGAGCTGCCATAACCGTGCGAACTTTGTGCTCAATCAAAACAGAAGTAAAGTTCTTTTAAAAACTAAACAATGGGTAAAATTTATTCATAGTGGAGTTCCATTACTTGTCTGAAGTTAGCCTAATAATGAATTGTAACAATATGTTTCACCTAGAGGATGTACTGAGTGAAACTGAAAAGATGGCTTCAAAACAGTCAGGCAACACAGGAAAGACCACACAGTATTGGAAACTCAACCATGGTCTCCTCAGCCTGCTGTTTGCACATACCTGATGACACAAAAATATCTCCTCAAAATTAACTATGGGACTTTAGCCAAAACAACAGTTGTAATTAACCCTCTGAACAATTTGTGTAGGAATAGTGAATTCTATGCTACTTGAAGTTTTTCATCAGGGTCCTTCAGATGTGTACACCTGAGTTGAAACAGAAGTTGCATGCTTAAGACAAAAAGGGATTGGTTAAATTCTGTGACATGTGCTAAGCAGGAGTTCACATATGGTCATCATGAATTTATTCAAGATCTTGGATCCATGATGTGCTATGATTTTTTAAGACACACTTCAGGAAAACTGCTAGAGGCTGGCTTAATCTCTCCTATACCTTGTCCTCTGAATAGCTTCATCTAGCTCCAGAACAAATCCCATCTATTTCATTGCCTTCTGAATATTTCAAGGACATATGAGAGCTCACAAGACACAAAAATTAAAATGAACTGAGAAAGAATGACATTAGTTTTTCACCAGGGTAGCAAGAGAACAAGGCACAGACTATTCCATCACAAGGGAATATCTCCTTCCTGTGCTGGTCCCATGAACGATGGGTACATGCAGAGTTTTGGGGAACAGGACCCAGAAGTTACACCACAGTCTTGCACAGTCACAGAATAAAATATTAGAGCTTTATTCTTCCAGAACCGTCACATGTGACCATTGAAATGTCAGCTACTTTTCTAACTTTAAACCATCTATGACATTTAAGTTAAAATAAAGTGTATTGACATCTATATCACGAAGTCACGATTAAACTTTAATAAGAGGCTTAAAATTTACCAGCAGAATGTATTTTTTGAATGGGTCACCCACCTCAAAGATGTCATATTCCATCACAGAAATAATATTTTAAAAATAACTTCCTAGATTCGCATCTTTCCAACAGATGATTCAGGAAGGGAGGAAAATTATAGAGAGTTCAGTCTTGACAAGGGCAGAGCGCTCTTCATTCTTGCACTAATACTGCTGTTTGAAGAAGAGATTAAATTGTGGAGGAGGACTGAGAAACAGAGGCCAGTCAGAAGAAAGAGAAAGCTTATCCCAGTGAGGACACCTTTTAGATGTGCCAAAATTAATTGAGTGACTAATTAAGACAGTAATTCAAATTAGAACCAGCTGGTAGTTCAACATTCCTCAGACCCTTATTCAGCAAAATTTTTGAGTGTTTGCCTGGTTTTAGTCCCTCCAAAGTCAATTAACAATCAAAGAGCAGTTCAGAAAATTTGAAACCTGAGAATCGTTTCCCCTATTTTTTTGAGACTGCTAAATTAAAGATTTCTGGGGCTTTGGCCTGGTGTTAGCTAGCTGGGTCCTGCGCAAAGGTTTTGCACAACAAAACCAAACCACCACTACATCTTGTATAGCTGATGTATAAACACAGCAGTGCAACACATGGGGAAAGGGTTTGCCTCTGTGAATCATCCTGCTCACATCTTGTTTCCAATGGTGACCAGAGCCACCATTTGAGTGCAAGAAATCCGGTCTACAGAGATCCAATCACAGGAAAAGCTTCCTCCTTAGCCATTTAAGGACCATCACTTCATTAACATCTGAGACCTTGTTACCCTTTTAAAATTTCTATATAATCTCAACTAATACAATTGTTCCAGATCATGAAGTTTATTTTGCTTCTATGACAACTTAAGGAAGTGAGTTCCAATGATTGATTACACATCCTGGACCAGGATCTTAAACTTCTGGCTTTGCTCAAGCTGGCCACATCAGCATCAGTTCAGGACTCTCTTTTCACATCAGTACAATGACCTTCTTCCTCCAGAGACACACTAAGCCCAGGAAGCAGAGAAGGCAAGCAGGTCTGCAAAACTCCCCTCCAAAAATCCCAGCATTAGTGCGTAGTAGAAAGTCTCTCTAACAGAGCCCTTCACAAGAGCTTTCAAGTGAGTCATGAGTCCTTTTTCCTTAACGGTTGCCAAGGACACAATGCATCACAGTCACAGAAAAACTAAAGTAGTTGTTGGCAATACCAGTAAACTCCAGAAGCTTTAGCGGAAAGTTAAAACCTCTCATACATTGTAGATGAATAATTTGCATTACCTCCTGCTGTCTCAGACCAGGTGGAGTCACCCCTTTCTTTGATGGCCTCCTCAGGCTTATTTTGGGCTTTGGACCTCATGGAGAAGGATTTGTGGTGATTTTCTGACACTGCTAACTTGCCAGAAATTTAGACACATCCTCATGTTATCTCAAGCAGTTTGGGCATATCATAAGGAATATAGCCATTTGTGTACTGGGAAGGTTTTATTGCTGCTATTTTGGGCAGATATATTGTATTTGCTATAAACTTGGCTTTTCTGATACCTTCACAAAACTGCTGTATGAGGCTCCTCTGCTGCATTCCAAATAAAGGTTTATTGATGAACCTTTTTGATGCACACAGGTTGCCATCATCTCAGAGTGTGAGATAATGGATGTAGCTTGTGGAATATTGTGTTATATATTCAGGAACTAAATCACACCCCAAGTTCCTTAATGTATATTTCACAGCGAGGCTTGTGTGTCTTATCTCTTCATGTACAAACATAGGCAAGATCTGCAAATATTCTTAACAAAAGGGGAAAAATGTTTGGGGGAGGTAAAATTCCTTCTTGGCTTCCTGAAAAGGTTTGTATGAATTGTTTGAGCAACAGTCTGCAATCCAGCAAATGCCTTGCTTTTCCGTAAGATTAAGCTCCTTCAGAGCATATTCTGTTCTGAGAGCAGAGAGCAAGAAAGAAAATAACTTTGCAGTATCCTTTAAGCCTTATCCAAACAAGAGTCAGGGTTTTTTTAAAGTAACTAATGACTGTAGGTGCCTTGAGACTCCATAAAGAAGTCTGATTTCCAGGGCTTCAGGTGTTGCCTGAAAATAGCAGCCTTGCTGGTGCCTCATGTTAGCCAATCTAATACGGAAGCACTCAAACTCACTAGATTTTTCCCTCATATCAACTTCTAGTGCAACTTACTGGTGATACTGTGTGGCAAATAGCCTACAACCTTGGTGCTTCGGAGACTCCTCCATGTTTCATTGTCTGCACAGGACCAAAAAATTTGTACTGGTTGTTTGAATCAAAATTGCTGTAATCCAATTTGTCAGATAGGGGAATTTTGGAGGCTCCCAAGACTGAGAGCTTCTCTGCTTCCAAACCCCAAATGGGAAGAGGAGAAAATGAAGTGCTTTGCCCCTTTAGATGTCAAAGATAACCTCCAAGCTGTAAAACAATCAACTCGCATGTTATAGAGACCTCAAGCAGACAGACTAAAGCAAAAACAACCAGGGTGCTAATTTCAGCAATTGATTTCCAAGCCAGTGTTGACTTCAAAGGATACTCATGATCATTTGAGTGTTAACATTTCCAAACAACTAGTATAAAAAGAAATATCCTGTACTGGGTCAAATGACTTTTTAAAGGAGCGTAATTCATTCTGACTGATATACCAAGGAACATATGTTAAAAATAAAACTCTGTGCAGCATACGAACTGTTACAATTAAAATAATGGAAGCCCACCCTCTAGGGTAATAATGAATCTGCCTTAACCAATGATAGAAAACAGCAGTGTGGCATTTGGAACCAGAAAACTAATGTTCCTCCACTGCATTTTGAAAGGCACTCCCAGACCACCTTCACGAGGGGATCCCTTGCCCACGAAGATTTCTCTCCCCAGTGTGCTCATTCCCTTGTGCCTTAGAGTTTTGTTCACAACAGTAAGTCCATAGTTGGCTTAGGACAGCACGGGGCATGGATGGTTTTACTGCAGACATTTCCAGATTGCTTGCAAGGACTAGGAGGACAGGGGATGGGAGACATTCAGTGTTGCAACTGGAAACATTTATGGCATAAAACTTCAGGTGCATTGGCCAACATAGCATGATCTCTTGCCTCCTCTCTAACTGTAGAATTAGGATACCATGTGCTGTAACTGAAACAAAGGGAAACACGACCATGACTTCAGTCAATCAGAGCCTGCATGTCCTGAGCAACATTGCAGCTTTAAGCATAGCAATAAGGTGGGAATAAGCCGCTCATATTCTGACTACCCATATAGTTTATTTTGCTTGTCACAGACATGTGTACCTGGCAGGACAGAGAAAGGAGCCTGGGAACACAGCAAGAATGTTACCCATTGGTAGGTCAGCACTTGTCCACCACTTTTACCCAGTCTGCTTTTCTGCAGCTGAGCTTTTCACACTAGAGAGTCTGTGGAGTCAGACCAGAGAGCAGAGACTGGGCTGGATTCCTGTCAAACCCCACTAATAAGGGCATGTTCACACTGGCGTGGGAGGAGGCCAGACATTAGACCCACCTACTATTCACCACTCAAACCTTTTTGCCTTGAGCCAGGTCATGTTTTCAGGCACCTCAGAAAGTTCTCACCTCCCAGGGAACTAAAAGCCTGCCAGGCCTGTGAAGAGTATCTAAGAGTATTTAATCTCTGTTAATTGTAAGGTGCTCATGCGCAGTGGCAAACAACAGGCTCACTTGCAAGACAGTTCAGCTCTCTAAGTTATGTTCCAGCTGTCCATTGCCGATTCCCAGCTAAGATGAAATAACTGCCATGTGAGCACTCAGCCCATTTCAGAAGAAAGTGGAACAGTTTCAAATCAATAGGCAACTGAAGTGACCCTGTTCTGCTCAGTCATGAATCAAAGTGCTCACACGAGCCACTGTGTCTCAGCTGAGAAGGGCTAGCCAAAAAGCTGGAAGATCTCAGCCGATACTTTTAGTCACCACAGTGTTCCCTGCCTGGCGATGGAGGTGTAGGAATCAAACCTCTCCTGCTTCCGGGCATTTTACATTGACTGCTACTATGGAAAAATGGCCTGTGCTCAGGCTACTCCTGGATCTGAGTGGACTCAGTCACAGCTTATTTTATATGCTAACTCCAGAGCAGCAACACCAGTTGATGAGGCACGTGGTCCCAAGCCACCGGTCAGGCACAAAGACTGATAACCACACAGAGAAGTCTTAAGCAAACACATGAGCAAGTGTGCAATAGTCAGGACATCATTAAGATGATAGGAAATACTGTGGACAAATGTCACTGTCTTCCTCTGGCATGGCACATAACAACTGTCATGGTACCTCTGGTTCATTTGTCCTTTGTCCTGGGCAATGCGCACAGAGCAAAAAGGTTTTTTCTGGTTGACAGCTACACACAGGCCCAATCATGTAAAATTACTGCTGTCTTTATCTTTTTAAGATTAGTCAGTCAGAACTTTTTTATCCTGGTAGCCCCAAACAAACATTTTGTAACATGACAGTGTTCGGTCTGAGCTTTCCTCTCCTCCTTAGCATGCTCTTGCTCTGCCCAACCCTCTATACCAGGATTTCTGAATATTCCTTTCAAAGGACGCTCAGGCAGATAGGTCAGCCTTGGGCTTCCGGACAAGGAATTTTTTATTTCTTGGAAATGTGTTAAATTATATCCAGGGTCCGTTATATACGATACAGGACACTGCTGACTGACATAATCTGCTGACTGATAGCTCCAAGGTGGCTGGTCAGTTCAAGCTGTGATTGGCTCCAGTCCCAGGGAGAGTGGAGGAGACTGTGAAACTAATGATCTGCTGGTTCCATCACAAACATCCACAGCTGAAAGCCCTTCACAGACTACCCACAAAAGGCTTTGTGGGCCTCCAGTGGCCCAAAAAATTGCACATTGAGAACTCCTGTTCTAGAAGGAAATGCTGCCTGATTTCCACAGAGGCATTCTCTGTTAACTTGGTTCCCATAGCACTGCCTTAGCTGCAATGTCATGTCTGCATGGATCTCTCTTCCCTTGCCACTTCTTCTAGGTGCAATGCCAATACAAGGGGCCATGTTTCCTTCTCACAACACAACTCAAGGTCCTCAGTTCCCTAATGTAAAAACAGTGATTGCATTTGTATGAGTTTCAGGTAGATGTTGGCAGTTGTATCCCTACTCATTCACTTATGAAGGACCCTACCTCATATTTTAACTCTGATACTGCCTGTGCTCCATGAAAGACTAAGAGAGGAGAGGGGAGTTTCTCTTGCCCATCTTCGAGCTACACTGCTCAGTTATACACAAGAACTCAGACTATAATGAGCGTGTCCTTCAGGCTATGTTCAATCCTGATGCTTTGCTGCACATAGTAGCAATTGTCCCTCATACATAGACAAGATGCATTTGATGCACACTGGCTTTGCACACTGCGGGAGAAGAGCCCTTGCTGGCAGAACGCTGGTGTCACCCAGGCAGGCTACAGCTCAATGACTTCTGACACAATCTCTCGTTCACCAACAGTCAGCAAAAGGGAGCACTTTTGCTTCCTTTCCTAGGAATACCACAAGTCCAGGATCAATGCACAAAGAAACTGAATAAAGGCCATGTCAATTGTGTAATGCAAAATACAGGCATAAAGCTGGGAGCAGACAATGCATATACCCTCTTCTTCTTGCTAAATGTCCTACCTGTTAGGCTTTCGTCTGTCTAGGCATGCCCTCACTGTTTTAACAGCACAGAATTAAACCTGGTTATATTAAAAATGTTCAGTTGAAAGCTGCAAATAAATGTATCTGAACTCAAGGTCTTTGTCCTTCTCTTCTCCACTCTCATCTTCTTCTTCTTCTATCTCATCTCTTCTCTGCTCTGCTCTTTTCCCTTCCCCCTTCCCCCCCTAGTAAGCATTTTTGCAGTTTATATCATACTCAACTCCGGCATTTCAGCAATGCACTTGGAAATTGCTCCTAGAGGCTAAACTTTATTCTCCCATATGACTTTTTGTTCCACTCTTGAACAGGCATTTCTTGGAAGGGCAAGTACTCACAGAACTAGAGCACACGACAATCATACTACATGTCCAGATGGTATATAAATATTAATAGTCACACAGCACTGAAGATTATAAGATAATTAGAGGCTATATAACCATGTAACTCAGTTTATAATGAGTATGACAGTTATAGGATGAAATTTTATCATTCTTCCAGGCCTGACTCTTTGGAATCTCCTTTTTTTCCTTTGTTTATGAGGAATTAATCATTTGGAACCTGATCCAAAAAGCTCTAGAGTCAATGCAAGTCTTCCATTGACTGCAGCAGATTTTGGTGGAGATCTCCAATTAAGTAAACTCCCTTGAGTCCTTGGCAGCTCAGATCTCAAGCACATTGCAGGCCTCCCGCTACCCCATCCCTCAGCAGCAGCATCAAAGTGAGTTTTCAGAAACCTGCCACATGAGATTCACCCTTTGGAACAGATTAGAGGGTCAGGCAAAGCCTTTCATTTGGACAGGGGACATGTCTGTCCTCGAGCACGCTAGGTCACGTACTGATGGAGTGTCATTAGGCTACTATGTCTAAGGGTCCACTGCCTGGCTCTGCTCCCACCCGGGAACACCAGACCAGCTCCTGCTGGTCAGTGACTCTCACATGGACCCCAGAGGAGCAGAGGGTCCGTGGGGCTGTGCCATAGCTAACTCCCTACAAAAGGAGCATGGAGTGGGAGCTGTAAGAGTGAAACGTGAGCGCGCTTGGGCCTCAGCAGGCACAGCGTCAGGGAAGAGTGCTTCCAGCTCCCTCTCTCCTTCCCAGCCACTGTATTTGATCAGACTGCTTTTCTGGTCATAACATCTATTTCTCTTTCTGGCTTTCACACAGTTATGGAGCTAGTCAAACCACTTAGCTATCTGAACACAGCCCTCAGTGTATTCGGACCCTATTGCTCTATGGGAGCTGTTTACAGGCACTCTCTACTTTTACAGATTTATTTCTTCCACTGTTTTTCTGCTAGCTGTGGATGGGTAGCAAACATTGTGAGGAAGAGATGCTAATGAACAGGTTTCCTCTCAAGTGTTGTAAGAGCCCTTCACAGAACCAAACTGCCAACAGACTACCTCCCTTGCTGAAAAATTGATGTGTTTTAAACTAGAAGAAAACTGACTGGTGAATAGCAAACAAGAAATAATTAATACTGGCCTTGTTTGTTCTTAGCAAACTGTGGAAAATCAGTCCTTAGTTAATTGTGTTCACAGACAGGCATTTCAGAGAAGTTCACAGATAGGTAACGAGCAACGGCATCACTGTGCTCAAGTAATAAGACCTAAAATAACGTTTTATGGCATTCTCCCTAAACACAGAAAACTCACTTAGAATACCATTTTATTGTATCTTCTGCACACATGTTCAGTAAAACCCAGAAATGTTACAGTGAGACGTTTATGAGTCTTTTGAAGTGAAAGTGTTTCTCAGGTAAATACGTGCGTTTTAGGTGTTTATTATTACAGTATGTTCTGAAGCTGTCTCCATCCTACCTTGCTGGAAGACTGAATCAAAACAGATCTTACTTAAAGCCAATATTTCACCATCAGGTTATTCCATGGTACACACAAGAAAGCAATTCATAAGATAATATCTAAATAGTCCACATTTCACAACAATTCCATTATCTATTGTTTCTTCCTCTGCCCGTATACACTCTGTGCCCTGGGGGCTGAGGCTTCAGAATACAACAGCCTACGATGCCCCAGCAGCTGACTCTGCCACTCCTCCCTGCTCGTTTGTGTACCCACCAGAACAATGGCTCATGTTTTGGGCACAATTTCTTCAGCGAATAATGCCTGAGCTACAAATAGTTTGTAAAGAAATTGGAATTACATTTGTAAATACATAATTTAAAAGCTTACATTGTAGTGTTACAATAAGGATTTTGAAGGCTTTCTCCTACCTGCTTAGACAACTTTGTATGTATCCTTTGTAGAATGAATTCTAAAACATTACCATTGACTGCGATTTAATATGTGCTTTTTGCTGTCATTTTAAAAAGGCAAGCCAACATATCATTCACTCACATGAGCTTTCACAAATTGCAGTCTCCCATTGATCCCTGAAGCTAAATACACAAAGCAGGCCAAACTGAATTTCAGCTTTGATGTTGAATGAATATAAACAAAACAGTTTGCTGTTATTAATTTCTACTACTACATATTTATTTGCATGTAAATGGTTGTTATTCAATTTCGTAATTACTGACTGTTTAAAGCTAAGGAAAGAAGTTATYTGAATTACCCCTGTGCTCCCACCAATGCCTTTTGCCTGTCATATAATCAGTAAGGGACAGGAGGTGGCCGTGGACTGCAAACTCCCTGCTGCTCCCTCAGAAGTGGGTGGAGCTGCAGAAATGGTGGTAACCAAACCATTGGAGAAGCACTAGTTGGACTTCATGTTTGTAAATTGAACACTATAGTGAATTTCCTGTGGAGTGTCTGTAGTTGCATGTTCCTCTGAACAGCAGTATGCCTATGTTTAAAAAAAAGATCTCTATTCTTGGTCTAAAAATTAGGCTCCATCCATGGAAATGGATGCTCTGCGCTCTCCCAAAAATTGTGCTGCCATAGATACCTAATGGGTCACAGCGTGTTACGAGGTCATTTCTACAAACCTCTATAAATGAGTAACTGAAGTCAGTCAATGCCAACAGCTGTAGAACAAACCCTTACTTTGACTGTGAGAGATTTTATGTTCAAAGTTTACTGTACAGGACAAGAGGGTTACAGCCTTGCGTTTGGAAAAGGAGCCATATCTTTCCACCATGTAAGGTCAGTCCCAGCTCCCGAGTGAGGCATGAGGACATATGGCAAAGAATATGAGAATGAGATCTGGCCAAAGAGGTATCAACGGACATTTTCACCAACTGCTCAAAAACTGGAAAAAATCCAATACCTCCCAGAATATACATTAAAGCAGTGACCCAACCAAGCTGTTTCTTTATCTTGATTTCTTATATTTATTCATATTTATTAGGCATATTCAACTAATAGGAAAACTATTAAATTTGACCATGGATCTGGACAGTGGATTAAAAAAATGTCATACTCTTTTTGATTATTTTCATAATATTCAGTGCAGCTGTCTGATGGCTCCAGACAGGATGATCCAATGCCTCCACCAAGGGGGCTGCAGCAAGTATTGTCAGCATACCTCCATGAGTGCTCTGTCCCTCCATGTGCAAGATTGTCACAGAATGACTTGGTGACACCCAAGTAGGAAAGGAAAGCTTTCTAATTATATCGGCTCTCAACCCCATACAACACAACCTTTTCTATAGCGTTGTCTCTTATCTTACTCGGCCTTTACTTTCAGATGTCCATACATAAATTAATTGAAAATTAACTATCTTCAAATGGAGCCTAGAATTTTTGAAAGACCTAGCCATAGACCTTGTTTGACAGAAAAAAGGATTCATTTCTAATTTAAGTAAAAGTGAATGTTAGAGCATCTTTTGAGGGTTAGATATGGCGTGGCTAAGCATCTCATAACCTTTGTTTCTCCCATGTGGTTGATTATCCCTGTGCCTAGTCTCAGTCACAAGTTAGACATCATCATCACTGATTCTGTTTATGGGTTTAAAGCAAGTACATTTATTACTATACAAGTTGGCAGGAAATGCAAAGGCACAGTGGGTGGAAACTGTGAGCCACAGAAGCATACACACTGCCAGCTCTGCCACCAAAGGAAAGCTCTAAGGCCACAGCTCCTGTCTGAGCAGCGTCAAACCTGTGGAAGACGTATCATAAAGCTGGCTCTGTCTGAGGGTGAGGGGAAGAGTGACAGTGAAAGGAAGTCTTCAAGAGAGAGCTGCTACAGAGCTGATCCCTTCACCCAGGACAGAGCTGCCCTGAAGAGCACTCCCTGAGCTGCAGATACAAAAGGTAGCAAAAACCCTGACAGGGGTTTTGGGGCATTGACAAGTCAGCCAAAATCCAAATGATCCTGCTAGATATGAGCTTGCTGTGATTAGATTAAGTGTTCTTACTCTGTAATTTCTTTGCCTACCTCTTTTATAAACATTTGTAACTGTGTTGCCTATATTGGATGCTGTAAATACTTCTCCTGGCACTCTTCCCAAAACTCTCCTTTAATTTAAACCAGGCTAAGGTAGCTGGCTAAGATCAAAGTGTTTTTCATCAAGACTATAGTGAATTAAAAAACCCCGAGTACTAAGAAACCGTATCAAGTATCCAGCTCCCCAACATGGTGCTTCAAGAGAGCCAAAGGGTAAAGGACCTGCCATTACAGAAGCTACATGGGCTAACTGAAGACTTGGCACTATGGGGAAGGAGAAGCAATCCTGTGACCATAGCCTTCTCTGGCATACAGCAAGGTGGTGGGAAGCATTCCTGAGCACAAGGAGCCTCGAGGCAATACAGGAGATTTTTCTAAGAGAAAAGCATTTTTATTTTCCATGCTTGCACATGGCAGACAGCATTAGACAGCTTAGCAGACCTGCCAAGCTTTCCAACCCTTTCAGAAGCCACACACACCTCTATACTTGCAAAACCAACCCTGGAAAATCTAAGTGCAGCTGGAGAAAACCTGGGAAAGTTTTGAGTGTACAAAACCTGTGGTTTCACAGCCCAGCCACAAAATCAAGCCACTGTTGCATCAGAGTGGCATGATACCCTTTTGAGTCCAATGTTTTTTCTGTTAAGGGATTTCCAGTTCAAAAAAAATGGCTTTTTGAAGAGTTGTGTTTAATCCATATGTTGGATTCATGTGGTCAGTTACTGTCCTAGGAGACTTTTAGTATCAAAGGCAGCAAAATCCTTTGACCACAGAGTTAGGTTTTGGTGTGTGTTTAAGCCAGCATGCTCCATCTACAGTTGGATTCCCAATGCAAACAAATTTCATGGTTACTTAAAACCTTCATTTCACCTTAATAACCAGTGAAGAATGAGGCTTTGTGCTAGGTACCACACCAAGAGAACAGCAGACTTGCCCCACAGAAGGAGCTTATGGTCCACATAGAGAGCTAGTGGTGGGAAATACACAAGCCCTCAGGCAGTACAGCACACGCAAAACAGTAGCTGCATGGTGTTGGAGAAGGGGATTGGCCAGAAGATTTAGCTGATGAAAGGGAGAAAGCTACCATAAAAAGAGGTAGGCAAAGGGATAAGAGTGGAGTGACACTGAGCTGAAGAAGCTGAACAAAAGGGAATGGGAGGATGGACACAAACAGGCGATCAGCATAGGTAACTGGAGTCCAGGCAAAACTCCGGAGAGTCCTCTGAGTGCCAGAAGTCCCAGGCTGGGGCTGGCTGCAGTCTCTAGCCAGCTCCTCTCCAGGTTTCCCTGCGGGCTGCACAGGGGAGCAGGGAGGATGAGGCATCTGGGCAGGGTCCTCCCCTGCACACTTCTGGGTTCAGAAGGTTGCTGGCAAGCTCCGTCTCTCTCCTTCCCCTCCGTGCAGCAGGCCCAGTTTTGGCTGCCTTTGCAGCTGCAGCTGTTCCTACCAGCTGGAATCAACCGTCCTGGCCCTGTTCCAGCTGAAAAGCAATTACATTCTTGCAAGTGGATATTGCAACTTCCTGTCCTAAACAATCATGTACTGTTCCTCCGCACTATTAACCAGCTGCTGCCTTCTACCCAGAGATGGCTGCAGGCACAGGGTGCGGCCCTGGAAGAAAGGTGGTGGTGTAGCAAGTTCAGATCATTCCTGTATAGGTTCGCCTGCAGGTTAGGAAGGTCAGGGAGTGCTTCCTGCCAGCCCTGTGTGCCTGCAGATAGCGTTCAGCGCTCCAGCACCATCAGGGTGATGAAGAATAGCATTATCTGGGCTAGACACTGCAGCAGGAGAGAGCTTTTTCTTGGCCCAAATCTTTCAGGGGAAATCTTCCTCTATGCCTAAAGTTCATAAAATAAAGCATCTCCAAGAGCTGATGCAAGCTTTTGCCAAGCATTTAAAACCAGAGCCTGGCCCATAACACCTGGAGAAGACTTTTGCAAAACATCTTAGTGCAAAAGGTGCTGAAGGCATCCAAATGATTAAGTGGGATTTCTGGTCCCAAACTAACATATGTAGTTTCCTGAAGTTAGTCTTCTAAAAATGTTCCTCTCAATTTCTAGCTTCTACATTGTGTGTACATGAGAAAAAGACCACATGCATATATGCCAGAGAAGAATCAGCATCTGCCCAAGTGCAGCTCAGGGCGTATTTTTCCCTTCTAACTTTGTTACGTAAGTAGCATGGATCTGAAGTCATCATAAGACTTTGTATCTCCGTAACTTTTCCCATATCTGAGTTCTTCAGAGGCATTGATTAATTAAGCTATCCACTCCTACGAAGAAGATGCGCACACATTAATTAATACGAGCACAGTACAGAGTAGCACAGAGAGAGGCAGAGTGCCTTGAAAGACAAAGTAAACACCCAGGGAATCTGGGAATGAGGCTCCCAAGTAAGAGGCCATGAGCATGCTGTAAAATGTCAGAAGGTTTTGGGAGTTAACAATTCCCACTCAGAGAGGCACCATCTCTTGTAACAAACAGTAGATCCACACCACCTAGTCAGGACAGTTAAACCACTCATTTAATCTAAGAATAATTGACTATACTTTTGGGGAGGGATGGCTTTTAAATATTGCTGATACTTACCTCCTTAGTTCCTAGTACCTAGACCTTGCTGTCTATAATTACTGGCCTGGTGATGTACCTGTGAATTACTTCTACCCGCATGTCAACGAGACAAAGCAGCAAAGTGAGTGACCCAGAGTTGCACTGAAAATCTGCATACAAGTCCTACTGTAGGTTCATCACAGCTTGGGGAAATACACCATCATCTCTCCTTCATTCTTGTATCAGGCTCTGCTTGCAAAATACTGCTGAGCAGTAGGACATTTCACAGTAACAAACAACATGTTTTGTCTTGATGGAAATACCAAATAATCCATTAACAGAACTGTCCCTTAACATGACTAAAAAAACCTGGTAGATATTTTCTGAAGAAATTGCAGTAACACCATTTCCGTTGCGCTTTAATAGCACAATATCAAGTGATGTACTGACAAAAGAAGCATTTTGCAAAAATATTGATCTTTTTTTTAAACTGCCAGTCACATGATTTTTCTACCTAGTGTTTTACATTTGTGATAGGCTCTGTCTTGGCCAACAGCCAGTTGGTCCTAAATATAGTGTAAAACCAAATATTTAAGTGTAAGTCGGAACAGACAGATATTTTTTTTTTAACACATTCCCTTCAAGTGCTACAAATTCTGCTGCAGATGCAGCTATAGATAAATGTTTCTTCTCCAAAGGAAGTATTATATCCCCTGGATTCCCAAGGTTATGCTACAGGAGAGCAAATACTGAAGTACTATTATGTATGAGTTTGAGTGCCATAATTTATAAAAATGTCTCAGTGTTGTACAGTACAGAAAAGCACACAGATAAATCATAGAAACTTATACATTGGGTACATTATATTTTCAGCATGTGCTGTCTGCCAGCTTGTAACATATACACCTGCACAGGGGAGTGCTAGAAGGCAGTACATTCAACATGATTTATTAGCCACGGTATCACAAAACTGTCCGTATCTGCATGTATCACTTGAATACTCTGCTTTGCACAACCATACTCCATTACCCAGTTATCTCGCCTGTATGACACTACCTGGGCAAAGCCAGCAGAGTGAGAATAAAACAGGGCCACTGAAAGGAAGCTATAAACCAGGGTGTCTTACTGAGTTTCCACAGATCCTCTCACAACATCCAGATCTCACCTGGGATTCTGATTTTCTTCTCTTTTTTGTCTCATGTAACTGCTGTCTCCAGTTTCTCCCTCTGCTAGCTTTGTGCTGGACGATCTCCAGCCTGTTTCACACATGAGAACACCCCACTTGCCCCTTCATTAAGTAATTTTTGTCCTTGTGCAGCTCTGCTAACAGGCTCTGAAAAAAGCTGTCTTGTCCCAGGAGACAGACTTGCTGCACAAAAAGGATACAATTCCTTGCCTTAGTGAGCAAAAGAGTGGATCTCCAAGAGCTTGCACTAACCCAGGTCCAGTAGATCTCTGGTCCTAGGCCAAGGCTGAGGAAATACTGCCACGTAAAGACTGGTAATAAGGGACCCAAACAAATTCAGCACCAACTCCACGATCATCACTGAAACTTGTTTTATTTTTTTTTCTCTTTTAATTAGAAAGCTTTGGGCTCTTTGAAACGTTAAGTACTGGGAAAATTAAAGCGAACCAAAGAGAATGTCCTTCACTTCCTCCTATCACTGGCTTCACACTCTTACACCACTTCCGACACTTTACAATATCACCCATACCCTGATTATCAATCTCCTTCCAACCTTCCTCTCAACGTCCTTTCTCACATAAACCATCCTGGTCTCACTTCCATCACTTGAATAACGTTTCCCATCTTCATCACGTTACCCTTTTTCTTGCCTTAATTGAAGTTTTCTCAGAGCTTGTAGTGTGACGTATTCTACAATATGAATAAATGGCAATTTAAATTTGAAATAACGACCTCAGTAACAAAAAAAAAGAAATAAGTATTTAGTGTGGACACATACTGTGGAACAGGGAATTCTAAAGATCTAACTCTCTTAGTTTTGCAAGTCCTATTAATCAAAGAAAAATAATTATCATGTTATCACAAAATTAAGAAAATTGCCATAGTATTGAAAGGAATTCCTCCTTTTCTTACAGTTACCTGTGCCTTCCCTGTCCCTTGTGCCCCATAGCAATAGTCACACAGACTGAAAAGCTTTTATTTTGTTTTTGCACTTGCACATCTATTGCACTAGCTTTATTGGATGCCACATGTATTATTCTCTTGGGAATTAGTGAAAACAGGTGATGTTGATTAACAGTTTAAAGAAAACAAACAGACAATTCCCATTAGTTTTTAAAGCTTCTCTTTGAGTGGCATATTTAAGTAGTTCCTCGGGGAGTGCTCTTCAAAGTCTGGCCTGTTTTGTTGATAAGAGTCTGCTACAACATACCAGCATTCAACTGAGCAGAAGAGGATTTAATGGGACTGTGAACCTGCCTAATTTAGGCAGATGCTCCCTTCCTGTCTACTATTGCAGGACATTTTATTTTCTCCCCACAAAATCTGATGAGCAAAGAAGGTGGTTCAGGACATAACATTTTCCAGGGTTATGCAGCTGTGTTAAATCTATTAAACACCAGCTAGGATCCCTATGCCTCAACATAAACCAGTAAATACCATACAATGGGAAAGAGATTTTTATAGCCATTGCTTTTACCTTGAGCTACGAGTTTACAGCTTTTCAGCTTCGGGGAGGAGAGATTTTGCTCCAAAGTCATTATTTTTTCTGTCATTTTACGTGCCAAATATAAATGCTGGATGCTGCATTCCTATTCCAAGCCACCATCGTGTATACTATCGCTGCAGCTGAAAAACAGGAATGCTTTTAATCCACTACCACTGATACAGTGATGCCGAGTGAATATCACTTGTTGACCCAATATCTTTGGTCAGGTGCAGGATAACGAAGCTCCACCATACACTGCTTTCCCCAGCCAAACCAGCTCACTGCATTTCTTAACAGCTTTGCTCTCAGAGCTGAGACTTTTTTTTTAACTTTTCTAACCCTTCTAGATTTACCTATAAGGTGTGGTATGGCCACACAGTTTGCACACATACTGTAACTTTTCTCTCTTCACCTGCCAGATTTAGCATGGAAGAGGCTGATGTCCTCTGTGTGGCCCATGCAGTCCAAGATTAACACATGGCCAGGTGGAGGCTTTACCGGATAACGTCCCTGAATAGATCGGGGAACCTTCCACAGAATCATAGAATAATTCAGGCTGGAAGAGGCCTCTGGAGGTCACCTAGTCCATCCCTCTGCTCCAAACAGGGCCAGCTTCAAATTTAGATCAGATTTCTCAGGGTGTTCTAATCTCAAAATGGGCTGGTCTCTGACAGTACACAATAGTGACACTTCCCAGAACCACAACCGTATATAGCAACTTTCCAGTAAACCAGATACAGAACAAATAGGCTTAGTTCCACCCACTACACTTTCACTGTTGGGTACTTCCATGATAGAGGATACTTCACTATGCATGCATCTTCCCCTCATACCTACAGAAGAGGGGCGACCAGCTCAATTGGATAGTAGTTATAGACAATCAAAGGCTAAAAAGTTTGGTGCCTTAAAGTTACAGAATAGTCACACATTACTACTCCATCTGCAACATGCCCAAGTCACCTGCAGTCTGTCCCACCCCTGGGACATCCAAGTAGCCTTTCCTCTCTGCAGCCAAATAATCATTTGTTTCAATGTGTAATACAGCATTAACTATATCAACCCATGATACTGTCTGTTGCAACTTTTTTGCATATATAAAAACAAAACAAAGCCTATTAGAAAGCAAATACATTTTACAATGCCTACAGTATTTGAGGCCTCAGGTACAGATAAGTGCTTTGTTGATAAAGCTGTGATTCCCTTGGGACGAGTCATTCTGGGGGCTGGCAGTAGCACATCTTCAACAAAACCTAGAAGGCTTCCACAACCATGCAGCATTTTGAGTCACCTTCCTATAAAAGACAACTCAAGCAGCTCCCAATCTATGCAGCTTTTCGATTAGATAAGAATCAAACAGGAAAAATGCAGAAAAAAAATTAATAAAATCATCACAGTGGTAGGAGAGAGTGATATATTTAGAAAAGAGTTTCAAAGGAAAATCTTTTTCTCACAAAGTCATGTTCTCTTTTGGGAGATGGGTTGGGGTTTTTTCTTATTATTTTTTCTTATTATTGCTGTTGGACAGGAGAGGAGGAGATTTTGCACTGTCCAAACAGAAGGGAAAATGCAAAATCAAAGTTGATTTGATTTTCAGGTTTCCAGCACTGCAGATTATAAAGATTTGACCTTTAGTTCCGAACAGCAGATTTCACTGGAGAAAAACATGTAAAGAAATGTAGATGTTTCTATCTCCAGTCTTCATCAAAAGCTTGGAAGATATTTTTGTGTGTGTGAGAGTAAACCTGGAAGAAACTTAAGTCAGGGTGATGACTTGAAAGGAGAGAAATGCCAGATAAGGTACCACTTACATTATTAATGGAGAAATTGGGAATTTTTTCCTTTAAATTCTTCTGCTTGTTAGTAGAAGAATTACTCTTGTTATTATCACAGTACAAGGGGTTTTAGACAAAGCAGCACACAGTGTTCACTAAATCCATGCATAAAGTTGAGACCAGAGATACTTGCATCCTAATCCCACTTTTATTATTCTCAATAAAATGGAGTCTTTGAAAACCATGAAGGATCAGTGACGCTAACAAATACATCTTCCAGCTGTTTTAGGCGTAATGACTGTATGACTAATGCACAGGTAAAGCAGTTAGAAAACTGAAAACAGTTTAATTATATGCAGACTAGTGATGGACAATACCATGCCAATCTCTTATTTATACCAAAAAAGGCATCAAAACACCACTGAGCATCTGGGAGGAGCGAGTAAATCTGCGCAGTCTCCTGCAAGCGAGGCAGAAGTCTGTCCATGCCCACTCTCCCCCATGAGACCAAGATCATTTAGGGACACTACACAGCGACAGGGACTGCAGCATAAGGAGGTCGGATAGTCCCCCTTGATCTCAAGGACATGCGATCACCTCAAGAAAACTTTTCCATTCCCAGGACACTCTGACGCYGTAGATCTCTCCTTGCATAGCAGTTTTGCACTAGGGCTTTGCTCAGCAAAGGGAGGATCTTCCTCCAGAGCGGAAGCTGGCAAGCAGGCAGGCGAGGAGGGCAGTTCAGGTGAGGCAGGGGATGGGAAGGGCAGAGGACAGCACAAAGCCAGGCCATGCCAGGCTACACAGGGCAGCCCAAAGTAGGAGTCGAACAAGCATCCAGGATAATATCAGCAGCTCGTCAGTTTGATATCGTTGATCATGCATGTTATTTGGATCGCAGTACTCCAGTGGTATTGGTAGATCAGCCACTACAAAGAGACTCTCCAAGCAGCATGGAGAATTTAGATACACAGCTCCCATGAACTTCAATGAGAATGATGCATCTGTCTCCTGCGGTAGCTTTGAAGCTCTCGGCCAAAAGTATTCTTAGCCCTACTGTCATGCATGTCCCCAAAGAGACAAAAAAAGAAGGTGCGAGCATGTGAGACAGAGAGCGGACGTGGTTGAGGAAGTGAGAGACCAAGCAGAGCCTGATCTGGGAACCCTGCAGGGACGGATCATGTCCCTCAGGCTTTATGTTATCAACGCTTATTTGTAGGTAAAGGGCAGGCCTTTTTCTCTTAGCAGAACGAGGGAGCCAGTCTGGCGCGCTGCGCTGCTGACACTGAGCTGCTTTCAGTGGCATTCCCAGATCATTAAAGTTAGCTCAGGTATTTCTACCTGACCCTGTGGACACAGAAAACAGAAGAAGCAGGGCAGTGAAAATGGTACAACAAAGATACAAAGGGAAGAAATCTTTGCAAGAGGTGAATTTGCAAATATTCCATATCAAGTCTCTTGTCCATTTATGAATTGCTTGTATTTTCCCAGCAAGTGCTTGGATGTGAAAAGGGAGAAAACCAGCTCCTAGACAGATGAAAATAACCCCTTTGCATCAGTACAGCTCAGTATCCACATATCCCCTTGCTTCCCATTGGTACACACAGGTTTTTACTCTGACCTGCTGCACAAGGTTGAATTTCCTTCCCCAACTGCACCTGCATTCTTTACTTGTGTGTGGTCTCTTGCCTTGCCACAACACTCCTGCTTCCAGTTCAGAAGGTCTAGAAAGCGGTGGCTAGAGCACATTAATAATAAGCAGTGTGCCTCAGACTCCCCTGGAACCTTGAATTACTTATTCAGTGGGTTAGAAGAGTTCTACGTGGAAAAATGTGCCCTGCAAAGACTTGTTGAAACAATTGTATGTTACTGACTTCCCATCCTTGTGGAGCTAAACCAAGCAGTCAGAGCTCCCTGTGCTGAATAGGTGATACACAGGGAGCGGCTCCTGCACTTTGGAACAACCCTCTGTGCCTCATAAAGGCATTTCATGGAGAGGAGACAAGAATTACAGTATTTTAGATGCAGTTTATGTAGACCCTAGAAATAAAAAGATATCTGAAAGTGTGGTCAAAAGTCAAGGTCAGTAATCTTATATGTGGAGTAATTAATTAAGTAACATTTTTTTGTTCTTATCTTCTTTGTATCTCCAAGGGCAGAATACCAGTCCATATCCTGAACTCAGCTGAGCATAGATGTTGCCATTGTATATCCTTTATCTGCTGCAACACCCCTTGGAATTTGACAGTTTAAAATTACATTTTCATGCTGGAGCTGTATTTTCACAAATCCTCAAGTTAAGTAACTCTTGGAATAACAGAGGAGATATTAGATTGCCAGCTAGAGTTGATATTCATTTTCATTATTTATTCCTATAAATAGGTATGATCGTTTTTCTGGAACATAGTCTCATACAGAGCAATACCTTTTCATCAGATGGCATCAAGAGTCACAAAGCAAGCTTAAAATTCTCCCTACTCCACCTCCCTTCAAAGCTCCACTCACAATACGCAGGGCAGAAACAAGGACTTGTAATCATGCTGCTAGACAGGAGCCCCAACAAATCTGAACTTTGCAGGTGTAAAATTGGAACCACAAAATATCCATTCCACTTCAGAAGCCATTCCTACATATTAGGTGTCCCTACTGTTTTGTGGCCTTTTTGCTCTTTTCCAAAATGAAGTGTAGGGTTACTAGATCCACAAAGGCTGCATGCACAGAACAGGGGGATTTCCACAGCCCCCCTGATGCCCAAGAGACTGACAGCTTTAACAATTTGGTTAATGACAGTGGTGACATGTATTGGTAACAAATTACAGTAAATGAAATTACTACTCAGGATTTATTTTTGATGGCATTTCACTCTCTAGATTTCTAGCATAGCTTATTTTCAAGATAGCAGTATAAACTTTCATTGCATATGTTTTCTTCAGCATCACAAACCTCAAACATTCAAAACTCACAAGCTAGGTCCTAATATCACAGTTGGTGTCAATGAGCTTTGGGTTCTTCTCAGTTTTGAGTCTGAGAATGCCATTTCCAAGACAGTCTCCCTAATCACATGCAAAAACGGTTTTTAATAGCATAATAGACTCTGAAACAAAGGCAATGAAGAATGAGAAGTAAATCCAGTTTAACAGGATTCTTTAGATTATACATTCTTTAGAGCAGAAACTGCCTCTTGATTTGTACAACATTTGGCAGGTCTCAGTCAGGATCATAATGTACTACCAGAATTTACGCACATTCAAATGGAGACCAAAGTTGGTTGAATACAAGGTTTCTGCCACTGAAGAGCAAAAATCCAAATACCCATTTATGCACCAGGACTAAGGAAAGCAGACATGGAAACTGAATTCTTTCCAGTCAGATGTTTCAAACTGAAATGTAGTTAAATAGTTAATTTCATTAAAACACACTTAGCATAAAAAAAACTACAGGAAATACTCAGCGTGGCAGCCAGCAATGCAAAATAGAACAGAACACTTCCAGCACTATTGTAGAAAATTGTGTGGGTGTCAGAGTATTTTCTTTTCAGAAAAAAAAAGAAGAAAAAAGAATAGGGTGTATAAAAATCAGAGCTTACCTAACACGCAACAGTCCTGCACTTTCTCACACCAGATCTGCACCTTTCTTTGGACGTTGCCATTAATACAGCAGTTCCTAAATGGATCAGCTCCTGTAAGTGCACACTTCTGAAGTATCACATATGTTTAAATAATGCCTAGCAATTTCACGGTCTCTGAAATTTAATGAAGTGAACTTTTCTTTGATTAATTTAGGGTATTGTAAAATTTACTGCTTGCATCATCCCTGGGAAATACAAAGGCAGCTGGATATAGTCACTTTTTGCTCTGTGTCTTCCAGAAGCAGGCACAACCCACCAGCTCGTGGGAAGGTTGCAAGAGCAGGATTTGCTACCATGTATGTGAGGAGGACTGCACCAAAGCAACTCTCTGCTGTGCTTGTAACATCTCTTGGGATCAATCCACCTGAAAAAAAATACTGATGTAAATTCCTCAGTGGTTTAGGGCACCAGTACTACTGGAGGGGAGGAAGTGGTAGGTAAGTTTTCCGTCTCACAGAAGCCACAGTCACCGGCACTGCAGTAAACCTGGGTCAGGCAGTGGCACCCTGTGCATGAATTAAAAGGACTGGTGCCCTCCTTCCTGGACTGCCATTTGTTTAAGCAGATGGAAACTGAGCTCAGGCAACAACAGGTCATCTTCAAATGGCAGTTGCCACCCCCTGGGCATGAGACCTGTACAAGAGACTTGCACAGTCAAACCTACCCTGTCCCAGTGTGGTTTGGCCTCACAGGTGTTGCATTTCAGTTTTCAGAACAGTGGACAGGCAAGGTAGGACTAAAAGCCAGCTTGGTCTGATTTTTACACTCATTTTCTCCAACAGCTTAGCTCACTCACAGGTGTGACTAGATGTATACACATTTATGAAACTATGAAGATCACTTATTAGCCTTCAGGCATACATCACCATTTTCAGAATAACCTCTGGACTGCACTACACAGAAGCAATGGTCACTGTCTCTGCGAGCTGCTTTAGCCAATGCAGGTACTCAGACATCTTTGCAAATGAAATTAAGACTATAATTTTGGCATCAGTAGATAACCACGGATTAGCTAAACTTGGCAGCCTAGGGTAATTTCTTCACATGCTTAAGCTTTTATTCACCCAAACAAGCTTGAAAATAACTCCTAAAACTAAGACAGTATAAGTTATGAACTATACTGTAAAATACGAAAACAGCTTGCACCTCTGAAGCATCTTGGCCTAGAAATAGGAAAGAATTTGTTGATAGGATGCATCTCTTGAAGAGGAACATGCATCTTCCTTTGAAACTTCCATTGCTCCATCACTTGTGCTTTATTCTTAAGATCTCTCTCAAAGGGAAAAAAAAATCATTTCAGGGATTTCAAGGTTGTCTGGCTGCCAGACCTGTTTAAATCATCTACACTGGCTGAGAAAACAAGTTCCAAATGTCCTGAGCAGTGAGCAGCCCTGTAAAAGCTGGAGCCAAGGACAGTTACACTACTCTGTGTTTGCAGTATTTAAGCACTAGCATATCCCTCTTGCAGTCTGGAGCAGTGACCTCGGCTTGGCTGCAGGAAAGAGATATACCCAGGCTAGTACGGACACGTACAGAAGTTAAGCTGTAGCAGGACAAGTCTCAGTGAGGACTGTCCAAAACCCGCAGTATATCTACACATGACTTTTGCTGATAGCTCAGGAACAACCACGCAAGCCAACAGATTTTGAGAGGCAGCATGCATGAGTCTTACAAATTCTGCTTTGGTTGGAAAACAGCTGTAGTCACAGCCCTGGTGAATACAACTATAAAATATGGGCAATAGTGCCAAGTGCAAGTTTTATACTTAGGAGAGGCTTTTTAGTGGCACTCTTGGCCTCCCGACCACCTGCTAGGAAGTACAAGGCCCAGAGCATCTCTACAACCTGGGCATACTGGGTAGCTGTGATACATTAGCCAGATGCCACTGTTACACACAAGCGAGAACACTAGCTGCAGAAGACACGTATTTCAGACAGCCATGGAGACACTGATGGTAAGTGGGCAATGTAAGAAGGGATTTCAACTGGCAGAAGTAGGGAAGACACTACCTTTTAGACATGGTATCTGTACTGACAGGTTAAGGCTTCCTCAAAAAACCTGCCAGTATTTACTGTAAGCACTCATGCTGAAGGACAACTATTTAAACAACTGCCTGAGAGTGCTTTTAAGAAATCAGCCAGAATTAATGTCAGTAAAAGGAGAACAAGCATTAAAACATTCTCAGAGCTTTCTAATATGTCTTAAAATAGTGTTCTTGCATATAGGAATGCTAGGAGATTAAGATCCAATATCTCATGATCTACAGTGTCTAGGAACAAGTACTTTAATACTATTGGAAATGTACCCTGTTGGATTTTTGACTGCATATTGTTTCCATCTCTAGTTGTAATGAGTGTCAAAGTCCCCTCTCCTAACCCATTATTGTTTGCCATACATGGGTGTGATTTTGGCTTAGTAGGTCACATTTTGAGGAAAAACAGATTATTATTTTGGGATTGTGGTTTGGTTGTTTTTTTTTTTTTTTTTTTT